>BOPP01000213.1:1049079-1059712 GCA_017312745.1 Gryllus bimaculatus
TGTAAATATTGGCTCTGCTGATAATTATTAAAATAATATATAAATACAACGACGACGAGCGAGCGGCTGGCCAGCGGAGGGTCTCGCTCGTCCGGGTGCGATGAAACCAATGGCGGTCGCCGCCCTATCACACGAATCGGGCCGCCATTTAAAGTTTCTCGTATGTCAGATTAGGCTAGGTTCGGTTGTAATTCTTCGGAATATTCTCATGTATGCGCGGGATTTCTTTCGGATAGGAGCGATTACACATGAAAAATTACATAGACGCGGGCTCCGTCTGGAAGCAACATTACTCGTATCTAAACGTAATAAAAGGGAACGATGCTGATTGGTCGGTGGGAGCTAATCAGTCTTGTGATTGGTTGATTTTTCCGTAGCGGCGCGTATGCTGTAATTTGGCGGCAGGGTGGCGCGCTATCTCGGGCGGTGGCTGCTGCTCCTGCTGCTGCCGCGGCGCGGCGCGGCGCCGCGCTGGCCAGGAGATCGGCGCGACACGCCGCAGCCGCAGCCGCCGCCCCAGATACCATCGCGCCCGCCCTCCGGCCGCGGCTATATGAGCGGCGGGGCGGGCCGGCGCGCCTCCTTTTTAAATATTATCGCAAAACCGCCTTCTGTTCTGCTCCTTTTTCACGTTTCGAAAACATTCTTAACGGGTTTTCTTCATCGCATTATTGGATTTTTACTTATAATATTTTTTTTCCGTTTGTGTGATGTTTGGAGAATTTACTGATGACAGTTAAAGATAGACACACAGAAAACATTTTGGAGTTTCCCCCAGAGATTAGAAGGGTTTGCCCCGCATACGCTCCAGGCGGGGCGGGAGGCGTGCGGCGAACACGAGGGAGCTGGCTCGTGGAGGTATTCGTGCCTCATCGTAGTCCTCAAACTTGTCTTCGTGCTCTGTCAGGTAGACAAGGCATAGCTTTCCTCCTAGCAATGAAAAGGATAAATGAAGCCTCGAAATTTTATGATGTCACACAATTCATACTATCAAAACTTCAAATTTAGTGTTTTTAGTGTATCACTGACATCAAAATTAATCCACTTAATATTGCGTTTAAATGATTTAAATTTTTGTGTTTCTACGTTTTATTATATTTAAGGTACTTGTCTCAATTTATTTCATAGTCTGCAAAAAAGCCGAAATTCAAATCCGAAAAAAAAGTTTTTAATTTAGTAACGTATCACTGACACAATATTTATGCATGAGTTCAACCGCAATTAAATAAATGCAATTCGAACAAAAACGATTAAAAACTTATTGTGTCTTGGGTAATTAATTGTTCCTTATATTAACAGAAATTTCTGGAACAATAACCCCTGAAAACATTTTGGAGTTTCCCCCCGAGATTTTTACAGCCATTTAACAAATTTATCTTAAAGATAATATTTTGATTAAATATTTGTGTATTGATAGTATTTATTGTCATTGTTCTTCAATTCAGAAATAATCACTTACACCGGTTTTTCACGAGGTATCATGGCTATATTCCAATAAGAATAATTTTTGTGGCGATTCAAATATTGATTTATAGACACCGTTATTACGAAGATAGTTGAGTATGACTTTCTTAAGATGTGTCTGGTACTAGGGGTATTACGGTAATTTTTCTACGAGTAACGTACCTGTTGACAGATGTCTCACTGGCATTACGATATCATTTTGAAGAACAACAGAACTCTGCCACAGTCTGATATTCAACTGATAAGATTCAAGTAAAGATGGAGCCGACTTCACTCGACTGTGAAATAGCTTTACGACTATTACTAGACATTTCCAGCAAGATTTTACTTTTTCCTATCAAGATGCACGGCTCAACCCTGAATTCATAAATTCGCAATTCCCGTATATGAGGAATTGTCGCTCTCTACCATAATTCAAAACAACCGCCCGGACAAAAGATTTCTCATTTTAGCATACCCTCCGGTATATAGCTATAGCTATGGACCTCTGAAGTTAAGTAGAATGAATCGCTTTATGGGCGTGCGACCTGTTCCTTCCCTGTGAAAAGACGGCGCAATGATGAGCTCCCATCGCAAGGTGCTGAAATGGAGTAATCGGGCTTCGTAATTACTTCCACGCTGAGATTCCGTCACAAGGATCCCAGGGACCATGAGCCTCCCCCAAGGGCGGAGGGCCAGCGGGGGAAAGGGGGCGGACGAGTGGATGGGCACGGGAGAAGGAGAGGGTGACAGGAGAGGGCGTGAGGGGGCTGGAGGTGGCATGACGGAGGCAGGAGGGGGAATACGACAGGAAAGGGGGAGGACAGAATGGGACGGGAGAGGGGCGGAGCGGAGCTGGGTAGGAATTGTGGGATAAAGGAGGACGGGAAGGTGCGGGACGTGTGGGGATGGTAGTATCGGTGTGAGGCGGGTGGACGAGAGGGTGTCGGTGGTTGGGTATGGGGCGGAGGAGGGGGTGGTGGGAACAAAGGTCGGCAAGATTGGTGGTTTAAAGTCAGTATAAATGACTTATACACATGTTTACTATTTGAATCTCCCCACAACTGTTGTATGACCTTCAAAGCGTACCCGCAATACGATGACGTGTCTTTTGAAATTGCACTCAAAATATTCACAAGATTCGTTTATAAGTAGGTTTATAAAGCATAATTATAAGTTTTGTAAGGAATTTTAAAAATGCCCTTTTTTAAAATAATTTTTGCATTTTTGTTGTTTTGACTCGGAAAAAAGACTCGGGTAAGTAGCTCTCTTAAATAATTATAAGTTGAAAATATTTTTTTGAAGTTTTGATCCTAATATTTTACTATCTTGTTCTCACATTTATCATTTAAACAGAAAAATGGAACAAAACGTGGATTTCGAATTCACAACGTATTAGAGAAATGAATTTACTGCAAGTAGAAACAAGATGTATCATTTTTTTTCGTTTTCAGGACGACCCACAATACGAGTTTTTCTGTCGAGAAATTGCCGCTTCTTGCTGTAGTATTAATAGTTAGTGAAAATATGGATGGTAAACGTACGGATACTTATGGATGGAAAATATGGATGGTAATTTTATTTCCACAGTAGGAAACTACGACACGAGGCCGATACGTCGAATGTGTCAGACGTAAGTATTTTGTTTTCTTTGTTGCATTCACAGATATATCTGAACACCTCTTAAACTATTGCTAATAATTGAACTTTTAGCATGCCCCCAAAGAACCACTTTTACTAGGAGCTGTCTAAAAAAAGCTACGTGTGCAGTATGTGAGAAACTAAACGTTCGCTGAGAGAGGTGCACAGCTGTCTCCAGAGGCGTGAGGGCTTGGGTTCGAGAGCGTTGGCGAGGCAGTACACCGCTCCGCGCCACACCGCATAGGGAGGACGGTGAAAACCCTGACCGAACATTTCTTTCAATGAGGGGACAGAAACCCGATCTTTCTCGAATCCGAGACAGTCGCGCTAACCGCGCGTCTGCGCCGTGCTGCGACTCGGCGGCGGCGGCGGCCGCGTACTTGATATGCAACCAAGCCTGCGCACCGCGCCGCTCGCGCCCGCCGCCGCCGCCACCACATTCGTTCCGCCGCCTCCAGCGCCACATGCTAATAAGTCCCGTGCGCTCCACGCCGCTGCTCGGAATTAACGAATTATGTCATGTCTTTCTCTCCCGGCCGCACGCCGCCTGGTCGCTGCACCATGATGTGGTCCGCAGCGGGGCGGCCGCGGTGAGATGGACTATAGGTAAGGGCGGGGAAGGGTATCGCCCGACTGCATCCCGAAGACAGTTCGCTCCTCAAGCAAATTCCTTTTACTTTTTGTTACGTGCAAAGGCATAGACAGACTGCATCCCGTTTCGTTCAACCGGTGCTTTGGAAGGAGTAAATTTTTTGTTAAGTTTCCATTCAAAAGAAGCGCAAATAGATATTTTCACATTATTTTCAAGAAAATCTGGAACATAGATGTACCTAGTAGAATATTCAGAATTGTGACAGTTAAGTCAGCGGGTTAACAAGGTGCTTGTGATAAAGAGGATTTAAGTTTTGTTTCCAGTATCTTTTTAGAGTGGTTTCAATGTTTGCAGTGCAAATGTTTCTTGAAAATTCACAGAAGTGGATTTTTAATACTAAGCATATATAATACTAAGCACACCATGGTAGATATCAATCCTTACACTTAGGAGGAAATGTCACGGGACGCAGTCGGTCTCTTTAGTAGGGAAATAGGTAACGGCGTAGGACAAGTTAACCGATGAATGCTGTCGATGTACGCTCTCAAGAGGGCCATCAAGGAGAACGCTGGAGGGTACGTACATTTTTGACGTGATACATGGGAAAAGTTGTAATTCTGTGAATAAATCTGTACTCTTGTTAGGAACATAATAACTCCGAAATCACAATAAGATGCAACTGTCTATTCAACACCATTCCATTTTTTAACGGATTTTTCAGGGAGAATGTTATTCTGTATTAACAAAAATATCAATAATTACAAATATCATTAATATAATGATGAAAAGCGTGGGATAAATAATATGTATAATACGGTTGTAAAATAGTTATTGTCACTAACGATTACGTTCCTCCACTTATACCCCTATCTTTACATTTCTCTCGTGAAGAAAGCTCAAGAATGCGCGAAGTTGGGTAATCTTTGCCACGCGCTATTATTTTGTCCCCAAGATTGAGCCATGCGTCCTACAAGAATTGCTTCAAGATTATATACAACTATCAATTCCACGAAGCCTCATGACTCATGAAAGAAGCTTACCTTCAATAAAGTTATAAAAATCTTTATAACATTTATCACAAACCCATCAGCTCGCGATTTTTAGTTTTCCGTTTTCTTTTCAGGCAATACAATGATAAGTATCTATGTAAGAAGCTTTATTTTTTCATTACATAAATATTTACATACTTGGGTCAATTTGACGGCGTTCCTTTGCACCTGCCCTAAGCTCTTCAGCGAACAGAGTGTACAATTCAGAGGGGAGAACGGGTATTTCTTCCCCTCCACATGCACATGCTCCCACTTATCTGAAATTGATTCATGGCAATAAATCACAACAGGAAGTGTTCGCACAAGATACGGTATATACTATTATCCGTTCACCCTAGGCAAAATCCTGATGTAAACAAATAGGTGTGTTAGAGTGATTGTCATTGGTTTGCAGTATGTACTTATACAGAGAACTATTCACTTTAGCTACAGAATCCCGACAACCGTACAGCTCATATTGCAAATCAATGAGAATTATTCTAACAAACATTTGTTTATATCAAGATTTTTCTAAAGGTGAAGGGTTAAATAAGACACTCGAGAGAGATCCACAAGAAGGGGAACATGTGGGAGGCATGTGCAGATGAGTCAATATATAATCATAATATCACTATTCAGAAAACATCGGATAGCCTAATGCAAGATTGAGATTTTGTAAAGGTACAGAAAGTTGTTGTGCCTGCGTTGGTAATTTGTGTCATTGAATTCTTTGTGCGAAATTTGAATGTAATTTCTTAAAGCCGAAGCTCGGAAGTAGATTTTTTTGAGACGACATTCAGTATAACCTTCTCCCTCCTCTGTGACGTGAACTGAGTGTACAGATTCCTCGTGCCAACACTCATGGTTATTTTTTTAAAATTATTGTCTATATGTAATCACAAAACACTCTCTGTTCCAAGTGCATTTACTAGACGTCATGATTTGAGATGTCCTGATTTTTGGACTCTGTTCAGTGTGTAATGTCCTGACTTTCTGTGCAATGTTCTGACATTTTGTGTAATGTCCTCACGTTCTGTGTATTGTCTTGATTTTTTGTTTAATTTAAATATTTTCTGACCAAACGATTCTAATGTTTTTCAACTAGACCTCTGCTAACCCTAGTTCCAAGTCCAAGTTTGGCGTCGCGTGGCGGCTTGCAGCTACAACGCGGGACCCGCGGGCGGGGCGAACGCTGGAGGGGAGGGCCTTGTCGGACACGTGCGCGCGAGGTGGCGAGAGCGAGGGGCGCCGAGGCGCGAGTTTGCTCCGCACCTGCGCCTCTGCCAATGACTTCACTTTATCACGGGAGCTCAACTCTGCGCGCAGAAATGCCCCCAGACTGCGGAACAGGGAAGAATTAAGACATTGTATGCCCCTGGGCACCCAAGAAACCCACCGACATCGCATTGGTCGCAAGTATCCAGAGAAATGTTCATTATCATATATCAACGTCTAATACAAAATACGTGAGGACGTTTTCTTACTTTAATTACCGAGTTATGTACCATATTAATGAATTGCATCCCGTTTGTTATTGTTTGTTGTCACAATACTTTTCTATCTTTCTAGTCAACGATGAGACAAACACGCGATATCAAGTAGCTACTTATGTTTAAAGATAGAAAAATACATGAAATACAAAATTTATTTTTAGGAAATGTTGAACAATAACACATTTCCATAATGTCCTGCCTGATAAATATTTTACTTAACGTGGTAAACTGTTAGTTATAATCCACAAATGTTAATCATGCGATTTTCATGCTCCTGCAAACATACTTTTGTTGTCAGCATCTGCCAAACCATAAATGAAAATCTTGATATTTCATAACTCTTATAGAAACAGAGAAAATCACCAACAAGTTTATCAGTGCGACCAAAATCATTCCAAAACAGTCTTATTTCTAGAAACACTTCAATCATGAGAAAGGAATCTATAAGAAATAGTTTTGGTAATTCTCAAAATTATATTATATTCTTAGTCTCTGTGTCGTTTATATAATAGTAAGCCGTTTACGTCAGAACGTATGGCTAGTTTTCATCTCCTTTATATATTTTACACAGAACAATTTCGTCCTATATAACAAAAAAAAAAAAGAATTATGGGATATGACGTGTCACACCTATCCATTTTTACTCTAACAAGAACATGCCATCAATAAGACTTTTCAGTTTTGAAATAATATAAAAACGAAATATCCCGACATCGTCGCCGAAAAAGCAGAGATGCCAAAAGAGGCGAGAACGCTAGAAATGAAAAAAAAGAGAATTTACAAGTGAATCATAAGACGTCTCTCTTCCAGTCCGAGGCGTTCCAATGCAAAACTTAAGCATAAAATACTCTGTTATGGTGACAACGAATATGCGAGATACATGTAGCTTGTTCTGCACTGGCAACTGACTAAACAGGAGAGAGGAATGGGTTCGTTGCACGCGAGCGGAGCAGACGGAGGGCCGAGTTGGATTGCCAGCAAATGCACCCACAATCAATTCAATGTTAAATTACTGCTCAAAAACATTTACACCTGCACGTTTCTTGAAATCGCGTATGAAGTAATCGTTTGCAATATCAAAATTTGTGAAAATTGATTTTCGGATCTGAATCAATTCACTTTTACTACTTGTAGTTACTAATTTCAAATATAAACGAGTACATTTGTTTCAAACTGTAATGATTAAAGTGCCACAATACGCAATATTAAGGTACCATCGTTTCTATTTATCCAGTTACTCAATAGTAGATGTTTCATCAGCATTTCAGCTCTCTAAAGGCAATAGTAAAATTAACTATTACGTGAAGTTACAAATGCAAACTGATTTGACTGATTCTAAACGTAAGGATGCAAATAATTACCTTAAATGAATTAAGGCATATTATTTTAAATGTGTGTGCAGAGAAAAGAAAATAGAATATGCAGATTCTTCAGATCGGTTCATTTCATACTTTAATATAATCGCAATGAGAACTTTCAGAGGCGAAACAACATTTACGTGAAAAAGCATGTACACTACAAAAGAGACGATTTGTACAAATCAGCGATAGTGTAAGCGATAGTGAAATTAACAATCAGCACATAAAATATTTCATCCGATACCAAAAGAATTCCCATTTGCCATTTTGAATTTTTCGCGCTGAGAGTCTTCAGTACTTTTGGCTCTATTCGCTGTCGAGAGGTGTGGCTTGGAGGGGCGGGGTGGTGCGAGTTAGAGCAGTGTGGGAGGGAACGCCAGACTGCATCCCGCAGTCAGCTTTCCCCCGCACGCGCTTCCCAACTAGTCCTTTTTCACTTTTCGTTACAAGACAAGGCATAGCCCGTCTACACCCCCCTTTGGTTCATCCGGTATCCCATATGGAGTAAAAATCATTGTTAAATTTTCATTAATAAGGAACCGAAATAGATGTTCTCGCACCAGTGAAGAGATAACATCGAAAACAGGTGAACATGACAGAATCTGGCAGGATTCAAGTTTTGGATCGACCAAGTATTGCTTCCACTTGATTTTCATCGCTGAAAGTGCTCTAAAAGAACGTGCAAAAATGTGTCTTGGAAACAGGCAGGAGTGGATCAACTATAATCGACCAATGTAATATTAAGCAGACCACGGTAATCGTAGAAACTGATCCCCAATAACGAAAAAATGGAACGGAGAGCCTTCAGGCTCTGCCTTTTCAGAGAGGTAGGTAAACGGCTTAGGAAATGCCCGTGCAGTCAGTGACGCCCGTGTGGGTTGTGTCCCAGCACGTAGCGACACGGCGTGGGCAGGAGCGTGCGCGAGCGCGGAAGAGAATGAGGGTGGCGGTGAGCTTGCAAGTTCGCAGCGCAGCGTCGAGTGCAGGTCGCGCCTCGTAACGCATGCCTCATCATCCCCGCCCCGCCGCGCCGCGCCCCATACCGGTGTTGCTCTTGACCCGTACTCACCGGGCCGACCGCCGCCGCATTCCCTTCAGCGAGGACGCCGCCCCGCTCTCTGCAGACCATCACCGCCTCCCACGCCCCCATGGACTCCTCAGTCACCTCATATCCCTGCCACACCGCCTCCCCTGCCGTCCCTGCTGAATCCGCCGCCCATGCCGCCTCGGCTGCCCACAAACCGCACTCCCTTACGCCCCTCCGCCTTCCCGCTTTCGTTATCCGCATTACCTCCAGATCCCCCGACTTCTCGGCCCCCTCCCCCTGGCTCTACGGCGCGGAGGCGTCGCGACAGCGGCGGCGGCGTGCGCCGTTCCCTGAAACAATGTAGCCCTGAGTTACGTCCGCCGCGCAGCCAAATACACGACCTCGGATCACGAGCGAGAGTAAAAATGGCCTGATTTACACAGGGGTCGTCTGTTGTGTACAGCGCGTCAGGGGAGGCCAAAATGCGCGGCAGGTCAGACAGGGAATACGTCCGAGAGGAAGCTCGAACAGCAACCTCAGCGTTATGGCACGAAACTTGACCATTTACCTGAATATTCCTATTTTGTCGAAGCTAAAAATCTATCGTAACTCATCATTAGAATGGTGACCTCGTTCTTGAAGATGCAAATGCATCGTCGAAGGTTTGAGAAAGCTGCAGATCTTCATAATTTGCGTTCATACAATGGCAATGCAAACATAATGTGGGAATAATGAACAGTGGTGTATAGTAAATGCTATTAATGTCGATAGAGCAACGACGTGTGTGAGTACAAGAATGATAGAGGGACTCCCTCCGCTATTTATGTACACATTATGAATGCCCATCTCCAAGGAGTAAGCGACGAAGTGTTCTAACACGTGTTTGCAATTTTAACATGGGCTCTTATGGTGTCCTGACAGATCTGATCTGAAGTTTTAAAATTGTGGGAAAATTAGCTGTTGAACATGTTTTTAAAAACTCTTTTTTGGTAGCTAGCGTGTCGAAGAATCAAGCAATTTATACGCAATTTGAAGGACACCTACCGTTTTCTTAAATGAGTACCTTGAATGCGAGAATTTTGCAAAATTATAAGCCAAATCAGTCCAAAGAGAGACGTTCGCGTGCTTTCCAGAGGGTCGCGACTGTAACGCGCAACTCGGCAACACCGCGCGCGTAACGCCCTTCATTCAAATCGAGTGACAAGCCCTCTGCAAGAATTCCTACATTCCTCTGCATCTTCTGGGAGCAATTAAAATATCCTCACTCCTGGAGAACATTGTATTTCATAGTAACCAGATATTCAGAAAAGCTGGAATTTGATGGATATAATGATTAGTGCGATTTGAATGAAAATCTTAATTCAATTAATATTCGCAATGACTCACTTTTATGGTACTTTCTATGAGAAAATAGCTGATCTTGAGAGTTAATAGACTTTAAACATTCAGTAGAGTATTATTATTTTGTATTGTTCCTTTTTTGCTCCTGAACAATGATTATTTATTCAATTATTCGAAAATTATTCATATTATCTTTTTTATTGTGGATTGTCATTGCCTTTTGCCGCCTAGGGACTCTATCCGTAATCCTCATCGCGCGCTACATGTGGCCGTTTCCAGCCCTTCGCCACATCTTCGCCCCCGTTTCATCTGCCACTGCTCGCCGACAGGGTGAGCGACGTCGGCGCTAATGGTAAGCGGGAGAAGCAGCTGAAGAAGCAGAGCCGAGCCGCAAACGTCAGCTCCTCAGAGGGCCAGACGCAGGATCTCATTAGTTCTGGCGCTGCCCTCCTAATCATCTGATTAGGAATAAATCTCACAACGAATAAATCTTACAAATACGCGCAGCCACTTGTTACTTTCACGTCAGAATGGGTTACTATGGCGAAACGCGATGCATCACATTCATATACAAGGGCCTCCGAATACAAGCAGTTACTCATTTCCTTTCAACTATCTGAAATTTCTGAAAACGAGTTACTATTAAACACATGTCGTGTGCTCACTCTTCATTAAATAATAAAATTCGCTGTAACATTTCAAATTAATTA
>BOPP01000213.1:1078080-1090283 GCA_017312745.1 Gryllus bimaculatus
ATTGCTCTGAGAGAGTCTCCGTACTCGACCGTATAGTGATTTGTGGTTACTACAACGCCTTAGAGGAACTTCTTATTTGCCAAATGGAGTTCGAGAGTGAGAATGCGGAAATGATCTATTGTACAGGTGATTATATGCATATGTCAAAGATATTGAGCAATAGATAAACGATTAAGAGGAAATGTATTTTATGATTTATGATGTACTATGCTTGAGTGTTTCGGGCATATTATTGGAGGCTTCACTGTTTTGAGTGCGTGTGCTCTTACGTAGCTTTTTCGGCATTATTTAGGTCAAATATAATTGTTTCTATCATTTTATTACGAAAAACTTTAACACAATTGAATTATGAAAACATTGTTTTTTAACCATTTTGTTTTAAAGTGCGATAGTTTTTGGAGTTATGATTGAAGGTTTCTTCAAATCCCCCTGTTTAGTGTTTTGATGATTTCAGCTTCACAATTTTAATTCATTCGTTCATTGCTAATATTTTCAAGATTTTCATTTAAACGAATATGAAACTGATCTAATGCTAATTTACTTTTTTTGAAACAATATTTTTTTTAGAATGAAATAGAAACATTGAACGGATAAACTCATTGCATGTCTTTACTATATCTTGTTTTTTTGAATTTCTTTAAAGAGCACGATGATTATACCTCGAATAAAAATATCAATTGATTTAATTCTAACTTAAGTTCAGTTTCAGAATGGTAATTTTCCTTCCTATTCAGGCGAAAAAACTCGCATAAATCTCATTATGTTCTACCGCTTTTTTCTGATTTTCAGCGTAGGTCAACTACCTTCGCAAACTTTCAGACGTATTGCTTGAAGAAATGCATCTTCTGAATTTTAGAAAAACTTTTAGTCACTCTCATGCACAATATTCGTCTCACAGCCATAATTTATTACCTTGTAGGTTTGTAAACTGATTAACAAGTAACTTTTATCTTTTTATTTTCATTAATACATTCAAATTGAGAGAGTGGTTCTTGTACTTTCTTGAATATCATTAAAAACAAAAAAGTTTGACTTACAACTGTTGACTAATTTCAAGTATTGCCATAATATATCATGTCAAATAATCCAATACTACAAATTTCTTTTTGTGCAAACTACATACTACATGATAAGTAACATAAGCACAGCATGGAGACGGCGCAAATCTCAGGTGAGATAATTAGAATTACGGATGAAGAATGTGGTTTTGGCTTCAAATGGCCAAATACCAAATACTTACATATACTCCTTCCTAAATCATGTCAAAGTGATTCAAACACAATAAAGCACATCAATGTTTTATAACGAAATATGACGACTTAAAAAAACGTCAAGCTTACAAATTCTTGAAATTTTTGTAGTGGAAATACAGCGAAGATAATTGTGGAAATACAGCAAATTTAATATTGTGTGAAGTGTCCCAAACACTGATGTTTCAGCTCGAACTGAGAAATGTTTGAAAAAATCAATTACATTTTTGTAAAAGCCGTCGTATTTATCGAAATTTGCTGGCCAACTTTATTAGCTTTCGACTTCGCTTCCGGGATGTAATTCCGCAATTAGAGATACCTTTTACGTTCCTTAATAATATAAAGATATAGTTTTGTTTTGTATGTATACTCTAGATGATTTTAGATACTCTAGATACAAATAACGGAACATGACTAAAAGTGTTGGAGCGATTTAAAAACCATCATTTCTGAGTGTTGACGTTATCTTTATATCAATAACATTGCAAATATTTTTTAACTCTTATATTTTCAATATTGCAGGTATAATCTGCTTAGGATTAGAGGATGTTAAGAATCATATCTTTCAGCCTTTTCCAGTCAATACATAATTACATGACCCTCTGGACAGTTCAAGTAACGGGAATTTCTAGATGGTCTTATGACTTCGAAGTGGGATGAAGATAGCGTGGTAAGCGTCATGCTTCAACACGATATCTTAAATTTATTTTAAATCACTCTTAATACGCAATTTACTGTGGCCATCATCATGAATTTTTCCCTTAATCTGCGAGTAGAAGTAAGCGTCTCCCGCGAGCGCATTAGCTTCTTCTCATTCCTCCTGCGAGAGGTGTTCGATCGCGAGTGGCAGAGAGACGGCACCCACGCGACGTCTCGGGCATGACGGGGAGGGGGAGGGGGAGGGGAGAGAGCGGGGCGGAGCGTTGCCCGCGCATGCGCGCTGCGCAACGAGGAATAACCCTTTAGTCAAGTGCGTTCGCCCGCGCTAGCGCCTGCACCGCGCCAGGCGGACAGGCTCAGGCCCAGGCCCCGCTATTTACATATTAATACTCCACCTGCCTTGCGCAGGCTGAACGTCCACCCGCCCGCCCTCTCCGACGCGCCATGTTGTCGGCTCCGCCAGTGCAGCAATTTAACAATAATTGCGTCGGCGGCCTCTGGCGGCAGGGCCCGCCACGCCCCGCCATGCTCCGCGCCCTTCCACCCAGCAGATTCCTCCAAACGCTTCCCTCTGTCTGTGACACATCTGCAGGACAACATATTATCAATCAATTTATTGTGATTCCGCCACTCGGGCTTTTACTTCAAAGAAGAAAGTGTATGCCAATAGAAGTGTAATAATAATAATAATAATAATAATAATAATAATAATAATAATAATAATTAGTTTAGTAGCTGCAAAGGATGATAATATGATTGCGGTGAATACCATAGAGAATCGAGTAATGAAAATGGGAGAACGATGAAATTGCTTTATCAATCAAAAAATGCAAATTTTGTAAATACTGGATATGACATAGTTCAATCTGAAGGCATCCTGACGTACTAAATCAACCTTTTCCGTATACTTCGCTTTCACTGTCAAGAAGTTTTAAACATGTTCTGGCACAGCATACATTTAGTGGTTTCCTTCATAATTACAAAAGAGTCAAGTGAACTCTCTGGGAAAAAGAAAGGAAAGGAAAACCAGTAAGAAGATTTGATACAATAAGAAGCAGAATAACAATTTATAATTACCACGTAGCATACAATGACTGCAACACAAACGCTCACAAGTGACAGTAAAACGTGCACTTGTATTTGAACGAATGTTGCACAAACATGTCTCCAAATTTATTTTAGTCGAAGAAATGTTTCGCAACAGCCGCAGATCTTTCTGAAATATATTCGATAACAGTAAAAATAGTATTAATATAGAATAAACATTAGCATTAATTTTTGCTTTGAAGTACATAAATTTAAGATCATGAACAATTTGACTTAATATTTATGAAGTTAATTATTTTGCATCAAATTCTCAAATACCAACTCTTGTCTTGAAGTTAAGAATTTGCTTTCTTTCAGCAGAATAATACAAATTGCCTCTAATAAGCATATTAATGAAATTTCTGGTTTACTTGCTAAATGACAGTTATTAATCTTTGACAGTATTTTTTATCGTAAATAATACCTAAAACCTTCATTTTATTGGGAAACAATGAAATCCTTCTTAATGTGTACTCTTTTACAGTATTTATGAAAAGGGTTCAAATAATCTTTCAACTATCTTCTTAATACAAACAGGGATCTACAAAATTATATTTTTTTAATTTCAGAATTTCTACTCAGACCAGTTTCTTTTTACATAGACGAGTTACACTTCGAGCAAAAGCACTGAGACTTGTCTGCAATGTACTCCTGTAATAATAATTGAAATTCAAGGATGAATTTGAGAGCGTGCAGTAGTCGTGAAACGTATCCGTGCTTTCCTGAGCAATGCCTTCCCTACAACAGCAAAGAAACGCTTAGGCGCAATTCATTAATTTCTCATAAATAATATGAGCATCAATCATAATAAAATGGAGAAGGATGACAATTTCCGCATGACTTCTCGATGAAGGCCCTTGAATTAGCAATTCATCTCCTACGTTCGCAGGAAAGCGAGTGTCGTGGTGTCGTGAAAATGACACACATCGAGCTACACAGATATTCACGTCAAAGAATTTTCGTCGTTAATGTTCATCGATAGTGTTTTTGTTTTGTAGAATAAACAGGTTTAAAAATTGATTGTAATGAAACGTGATACGCCATTTCAGGATAATACGAACATTATGTAGGATATTTGCAATTATTGATTGAAATTTAAAAATATAATTGGATAGGTTTTCACAAATTGAATAAGTATTATTATTATTTGTGTAATATATAACTTTATAATGAAAAATAAATTTTTACTAAATTATATTAAATGTTTATAAAACTATTTTAAATTAATGTAAACTTTCAAAATTCACTGTGCAAAGACAGAGTAAATATTTTGAAAATATTCTGATTGAATACCTTTAAATGAAGGCGGTATTGTAATTATAGGAGATCATTTTCCATTTTAAAGGAAACACAAATGAGCCAACAGAAAAAAAACGTATGTGAAAACTTCTTTGAGGAGAGTCTCGAAACAAATGACTATTTGATTGTATATTTCTATTTCTGTCATATGTCTATTAGCAGTCAGAGAAAAACTAGACTAATTATATTTTTGCAATGATATTTCACGTGAGATATTTCCTAGTTCTTTTTGACAGATAATTACGATAAAATTTCAACATTATTAAAAATTTTGTAAACAATATTAATAATTATGATACTGAAATAATTATTTACTTGAGACTTCCGCTAGTGATCTTAATTTATTAAGGAAAAACTTCTTTCGTTAAATCCTGCTTATATAGAAAAAGCGATTTCAATGCATTGATGCGTAACAAAATGTGTATTGCTTGCGTACCGATAATATCGGTGTAATAACTTCAAAATTCAAATTATGTCAAAATATGTTCATGAATTTCAGTGTACTTGATATGAAATGTTTATACATTTAATAATGTATTATATTGTGTGTTTTCTGAAATTTACTATACTAAAATATTTTGTGTCTGTTGCTTTGTATCAATTAATATTTTAAAATTGTTTAAAAGAAACCAATGCCTTTCTTACTATCAGTTTATTCGGACGCTAAATTTCTCACAGTAATAGTTACCGTAAACTAAGCTTAAGTTACAATGTAAAGAATTCGTAAAAAAATGTCATAGCTCCTGCCCATGACCTACTGCCTTGTGGTTCGTCAGCGTTCGCATACCTTGCCAATGCAACTGGGGGGAGAGGTTGGTTTTCGTGCCCGCGCTTACCAATCTATTCCCACTCACTTTCGTGCCCTCTCCTCATCTCTCTCCTCCAACATCTCCCTCTCTCCATGCTCGCAAAGCAGCGTCACCGACTATATTTACACCTCAGAAATTTGAAATTACGAGGAAGAAAATCTTCAGGTGGTCGGAGGGGGTCTGAAACTTGGTGCTAAAACCAAAGCCAAGAATCTCTTGGTCTAGACTCCAGGATTGGGCAATTATCCAGCCGTGGTTTTGCAAACTGTGAAAAAGCCAGATTTGACCGCATTTTGAATCGCCCAAAATTAGTTCTATTGAAGGTACAAGTGCGTACATTTGTGAAAGTTATAGCTGAGCAAATATAAAAAATATACAATAAAATTGTACGATATCCTTTCGAAGTCTGGTATAAATATAAGAAGTCTGCCACATTCACCTTTCGTTTTTACCACTAGTTGCATACGACATTTAAATGTTTCATGTCCTTTCCTGAAGTTCCCATTTGCACCGTTGATATACATTATCAATTGCCCATCGCCAAATTGATATCAGTTACAAGCAAGATCTTGTTTGCGTTTACTGTAGGAAATAAAATTCTGACTATTTACTATGTTAGTAACAAACCGTGATCCATCTAACATATATAACGAAAAAAAACTCTCTAACTTCCCATCATGCCGCACAGCTCTGGACACTTGGCTGACGTTATCTTGCGTATCCATTCTATTCCATCTTCTTAGCTATCACTTGCTCTTATATCACTTTTCTCACTGTTTTTCCAAATTCTTATTAACTCGTTACTTGGCTATTTTTTTTCTGTAAGTCATGTTCCAAAATCTCTACCACTCCTACCACCAACTGTAGCCGTCTATCCGTCTTCTTGCTCTTCTCGTTTCCGACAATACAATCACAATTCACTTGTCCTATACATTCTGTATATCTGTAGTCAGCGTGAACTGTTTAAAGAAAAACTTTGTTTTGTCATAAACTCATTTTCATTAATTCACCTGCTGACACGAAGTGGCACATTACCTTAAAAGCATAAATATTTCTTAAATGTTTTATTATTTGCAATACGCGTTTACTAATACTAATACTTTTGACAGTCCGTATTAATCTATTTACGTTTGAAAGCTGCAATATCAGAGTCTCACTTCACCTTCCTTCACTATTTTGTATATTCTCTTCATTGTTTAAACTCTTACATATGAAATATTTTTATTTTTAATCTTTTGATCTAATGAAATTGCTTATCACAGTATAAACATTGAAAACAAAATAAATGATGAGGAAAAGAGCCAGAACAGCCAGACAGAAAAATGAGGCTAGAGAATTTAGTTTACATCTAAAGTGTGGTTAGCGAGCCCGGAACAGAACCTTGGAGAGTGGCAGAGGCGAAGATGGGATGCGGTGGTGGGTGGTGGGAAGAAGAATGTGAGGCTTAGGGGTTAGAAGGACGAATGACGAGACAAGGGAGCGGAGAGGGTCTGAGGCGGGTGCGAACCGGTGTTCCCGCCGCCGCCCGCACGCGAAGCACAAGGCTGTTTCGATGTTCTCGCTTGCATGCGCGCCCATTTGAATATTGCTCGGGGACGACACGCCACGGACCCTCGCAGCCTCCACGAGCGGCGGCGGCGGGGTGGCGGTGTCGATAGAGACGGCAGTGGTAGTGGTGGTGGTGGTGGTGGTGGTGGTGGTGGTGGTGGGGGCGGCAGCAGCGGTGGCGGCGGAGGCGAGGCCCAAGGTGGAGACCGCGCGGCGGTGCGACGACGACAGTGTGGAAGAAAAGATCGAACGGTGGATGTGCTTCAGCGTTCAGGAATATACAAAACTGATGTTGAAATGGTGCGGCCTCATTACATCTGTAAGTAGCCATAGTGGAGGCTAAAAAACTTTACCAATGGTCCGCTCGTGCAGGGCTCTTATTCATTGCTTCAAAATCATATTTTGAATCATAAAAATAAATGAGATATAATTCCATCATTCCTAACATTCCAAGGCAAGTATATAATCGCAGAATGTACTACCATATTTTTCATTTTCTGTCTCGAGGACGTATATTCATGATTTTTCATAACAGTATTTTAATATATCGACGTGACACAACCAGTTGCTCTTAACCGGCGTCCGCTAAGGATTTATCAGTAACAGACCGGTAAGGAACTAAGTCCGTTACGAACAATATTGAGTTTTGGCTAGACATGGCATACAAATACCGTACTATAGAAAATGACATTCTAGTAGAGAGAAAGGTATGTAATTCGCGAAAAAACGACGAATTTTCGACAGAAAAACGTTTGTTACAGGGTCGCCGTAACGAAAAAGTGGATAAATCCAGGCTCTTAATTTAAAAAATTATCCTCTACTACGTGATGTAGCCAGCCTGACTGTTTCGTGTGTCCTTGATACCAAAACATCGAACGATGGCATAATGTCTGTCCGTCTGTAAATAATGCTAGCGGCTAAACCATTCATCTGATTTTCTCCGAAATTCATATTTCCCAATCGATCTTACTGATGTCGCGGCCCCTTGAATTTGAGACCGATATTAAAATTTCGATGAGATTTTAGGGGACTTTACATGACGCCCTTGGAACTATTTTCAAATTTTTAAGAGAATTGTGCAGACCTGATCTTCATTAAAAACCCTGATTTTTTGAAAATTACGAAAGTTCAAAATTTTTTCAAGGTCTTCTTACTACTAAAATATTAAAGATGAGATTTTTCCGTTAATTAAATCTGTTCCGTTAAGATAGATTTTGAAATAAGGTCATGCACCATTTTTAGAAAGTTTCATTTCTTTCGCTAAATTTTGCGTGAAAGTACGGGCGACAAAGTACGTGCTGTTTTATCACTAATTTGTTTAAATGAAAACATACCTTCTTATAAGAACATGGAATGACGAAAAGTATTGAATCAAACTCGTTCGTTTTAAACCTCGGCTATCACCACGTGTTACAAACTTTAATCGTGTACGGAATTTGTCGTTTACCGTCTTCAAAAATCCTCTAATACATTATCTATGTTATTTAGAGTAGGTGCCGAGCTAATAGCGAAAACTACTAGAAGAAAAGAAATATTAGACCCAAAAGAACGTAAGGGAAATTGGTCGAGACGCCTCTTTCGAAGAGAGTGTGACGTCATGGATACTCACAGCGAACAGAGACACGAGGTTTCATATAAGAAATATTTCTTTACAAGGAAAACACAACAAATATTTAGAATAAATTTACTCTTAACACCCTAACTCTGATAGACCTGCTATCCCGTCATCGCGCGAGTGATCCCAACACGATTGATGATCGTTTTTAATTATGGCTCTCGCCACAATTGAAGCACGCACAAAGCCAAGCTTTCCTGACCGGATGTCACACTGGGACACAAAATCCGTACTGGCGTACCGACTGATGATTTACCTCAATCGCAGGTGCGATCTTACCCGATTGAGAATCGGCGTGAGCCCTCACTAACGGCCTTGGTCACGTCCTCGCATTAATCCGATTTTTTGAAATGTTGTTTATTTTATGAATTAATTTATATTTATTTTAATATATTCATTTCATTAATTCATTTTTATTTCATTTAATTTATTTATTTTTATTAATTCATTTATATTAATTTATTAGAATTGGTCATTGAAGCTCATGAGTGGTTATGGTTTTAGATAATGATCCAAAGGAGTTACGAGAGACTGGGAAAACGGGAAAAACCCAAGGAAAAATGCAGAGAGCTCGCTTCGTTGCCCATAAATTCCACAAGGAGATTTCGAACCCGTACACAGTGATGGGAGACGAATGAGCTAGCCATTAAATCACGACCGTGCTCCTTCGACTCCACTTCCACCAACTTTGTATTATCTTCATGTAGCCATTCTATTGGTACTCCCCTTTTTCCAAGTTCTCCCTTTCACTCCTGCTCCTGTGGCCCCGTCTGCGTTTTCGCATCCGGCTTCGCCACCATCGCCTTCGTCACTGGCTCTATGTCTGTCTCAGCCTTCGCCTCCGCCTCCGCCTTCGCCTTCGCCTCCGCCTGCGCTGCGCCATCGCGTCGTCTCTCCCGGTTGCAATGGCGTGCCGCAGGAGCGTGTTTCAGCGCCGACGCTACGGGACCCAACATAACGGAGCTCCCAATAAATATCGGGTCGATTTATGTGCGCTGATCGCGCCCGAGACCCAAACAATAAATCAATAAGGAGGATATAGTGCAATTTGTAGAGAACACTAACCAAAACCATTAAACATGGAACTGTCGAGTGAATACAGAATAGCTTCCGTTTGCATGAGCGAAGAATATATTTCGTACAACGTTTAGAGGATTTATAGTATAATTCAAGGAAAAGTCTATTTCATCCATTAGGAGAACTGAGATTCCTAAGTGGGCACTGAAATGAACGCACTTCAGTCACACATGTATACTAACCATTAAAATGACCAGATTTCAAATGCAGTAGTGTCAAGAAATTAACTAGACGTTCTTGCATATTCCGGAAGTAAAGTAATATTTGCGGTGTGCAGCACGAATAAATTAAATATAATTCTAGAGATGGAATACAATAATTCCTTGTTTATTTAATACCTCGAGGGATATTTTGGAGTTGATGGTGCAGCCCAAGTCAGAAATTTGCGTTAAATTCATTATATCTTCCTTGAC
This sequence comes from Gryllus bimaculatus, assembly GCA_017312745.1. Lineage (NCBI taxonomy): Eukaryota > Metazoa > Arthropoda > Insecta > Orthoptera > Gryllidae > Gryllus > Gryllus bimaculatus. The sequence continues at coordinate 1,087,838 of BOPP01000213.1, forward strand.
CTTCAGACCGCATATTTACAGATTGAATCTATTTGGTTCCCTACCTGCCGCCTGCGTTCCATTTGTCTCGAGTGTTCCTGGAACAAGATGCTCTCCTACGAATAGAAGCATCTGTGTGCAGTTTCAGGAAGCATCCAGGGCCACGCCCACTCAACGCAAGCGCACCACACCGCATCGCGCCGTCAGGCTCCTATTTATTTTACTTAATATTTTATTTTATATTTTATTATATATTTTATTTTATATTTTACTATATACTTTATTTTTATTTTATTTTTTATTTTATTAGGAATGGTGAAAAGACCTTTAAGGTAATTCAATTATAGTGAAACCATTCTTTAATATGTCTCTGAAGTTACATTTGACTTGCATGACGTGTATCACATGTTTTTACAAACAGACACAGCCTATAGATAAATTGGACACGTTTGATTACGCTCTAGGGGGTAACCAAACGCCAATATAGCATTTATTTGACGGTAAATGAAAAAGTTCCAACACTTACTACAACTAACGCTTCATTATGTTAGCTATTACGGTAGCTACCATAGAGCTACGAAGGGGGGTTCAAGGAAGTCAACACCTTGATATTGCTTTCAGTTTACTTGATCAAGAATTACAAACTGAGAATTGCATAAAGAAAAGCTCTATATTGAGAATTAATGTAATTGTCGAGGTATTTTGTTTTCCACAACAATGGCAGAATATTTCTGTCTTTTTTTTAAAATCTGCATTTATTGAGGTGGATTAGATACACCCCGCTTTGTAAAAAAATTAGTTTTTCCATTGTGCTTTTAGTGGTTGCATTATTTTACTGTTTAGTCTCTACAAGAAAATGTTGTTTATTGTGCTTTGGCAACGTTGTCAACAGTCATAATTTTGTAAATACCTCTGAACACAATTGGCCGTAAGACTGCAATAATTTTTCAGATGTTTATCAATTCAAGAAGTCAGAAAAGTTGATTGAATATTAAAGAGAAGAATGCTTGTCAAGGATACTGAATGTATCAGAGATTAAAAGTAGATTCCTTGAAGAAATGTGCGTTTCTAAGTGTTCAATGAAAGTATTGTCTCTTCATTCCAACATATAATTTTTTTTCTTCAGTACGAATTGTACAAGTGAGTTGACCGAGTCCCCCCTCCTTTTACTATACGCTACAATTTATACTTCCTTCTTGCAAGGGTTAAGTAAAAGATTCGTATAATGAGAGTCAGAGAAGAGAATACCCAGAATTTATAATCGGAAAAATGTATCAGGTGGATTTCAATTTCTTTTGATGAAACAGAAATGCTTCAGTAGCTCTCTAGGATTTACATGTGCGATGCGAATCGTAATAAGTAATATCTGAATTTTGGCTAAAAATGGGTTGGAAAATTAGTTTTGGCTACACTACATAATGTGTTGGGATGTTGACCGCGGATTCTCAAGATCGTAGTTATGCTGTGGTCTTAGTTACACCGAGGTAATATTATTTTACAAGAGGCACTTCCAAACTCAGTAGATTTCATTGACACATCTACTTACTACATCAATCTACACGTGCATTAGATAATTTATGTAAAATAACAATGTTTCATTATTATTGAAATTTATTTGTTAACGTCCCTGTCAGGAGATAATGAATGTATAAAATCAATGGTGCACTATCTCTAGGCTTCAAAACGTACAATAAATAAATTTACTTTCATTACTATATCAATGGACGGAATACCCTCTCTGAAACTTCTACTTTTACAATAATTGAAAATTATTAAAATTATAATTTATGAAACTTCTTCACGGAGCTTTTTACGTTCTTAAAATACGTCTTTATTACCACCATCATGTAAAAATGTAATGTTTAGATATTCGAATCCGCAGCTCCAGCTTCGACAACCATCAATGAAATATTCAAAATATTTAACTTATTATTATTACGTAATATTATTTTTACATTATATTATTACTATTATTATTATTGCTATTATTATTATTATTCCCTAAATTCACGAATCAAGGTGTTAGGTGTCAGTTAAATACAAAATGTACATTAGGTTGCATCCAGGAATACATGTAGTAACTGTGATTACCTCCAGGGCCGGATTTACCTACAAGCAAAACAAGCAATATCTTGGTGGCTCCCATTCATAAGGGGCCCCGCGTTTCGGAAAATACGCATACCATATTTTTTTGTCTGTGAAATAATTGTTAATCAAGTAGTCTTCTGTGTACCAAATTTACAATTTCAAAACATTTAAAAAATATTTATTACATGTTAAATTAGTATAATATTAACTATACTTTATTTCCTTTACTTATAACTTGAAGATATCAAACTGTACTGGAGAACGGTCATTCAGTAAACTGAAGCGGATAAAAAACTATCTCCGTACGACTATGTCTCAACAAAATTTAGTAGACCTAAGTATCCTGAGTATGGCTGAGAAATCTTCGTTTTGTAGACAT
>BOPP01000213.1:1105681-1138371 GCA_017312745.1 Gryllus bimaculatus
CCCACGATGACATTCAAATTTGTGGGCACGTGGCCACGGCGTTGCCAACGTCATTAGCTTCTTTGGCGATCGATTGGATCTTCAAGCTGTTGGGTGGTTCATTTTTGTTGCTTCAAGGCAGAATTTAAGTGACAGTATGTTCAATACGCCTTGTAATATTTTACATCCATTCACAACGGTATTCGCTTGAAAGATATCATTTGACAAAGTCACGTGGTAAATTCATTGTAACGGTGTATGAACTTTGTCTGCATGTTATAAATTGTTGATAATATATTAAAATTGACGGGTCATGCTTAGTATTTTAAAGATGGATATACGATTCTTCCATGGCATTATGAAAGGAATTTATTACTGTATTGAAAATACGAATGACGTTTTAACAAAACATTTTTATGGGCGCCGTGAGGTTTCTTATGTTTATATCCCTTGCGGTTTATTTTAATTCCTCGAATTTGAACCTCAGTCTTGTGTAGAATAATGACAACAAAATGAAGTATACAGAAAAGGCCGAAAAAACGTTAATCATCTTGCTTTTCACACTGCTAGCTCAAAAATGAATTCAGAAACGGCAGCAGAAATTTTTTGACATGTCCTAGTAAGTATGATTACTGGCTCACAAAGGTGGGGCTTGAACGCTATATGCTAGGGGTCGTCCTTTTTCCGAAACCACAACATTAGTGTTTCGATAAATCAGAAACAAGTATTATTCCAGATAATTGCTCAAAGTGAGAGATCACTTTTACAAGTGCTAAAGCAAGTCATTCTGTTGAACAACGCGGAATTGTATTCCTGAAAGGAAAAGCAATTCTACCTTTTTCTCTTCAGAAAAATGAAGCAAATTGAAACATTTAGGATTTAATTGATGAAAGATGTTTATTTCAGTAACCTAAGAAGCGAGTACATCAGCCTCAAAGTCAGAAACGAAACGACATGAGAGGGAAAATATTAATTACAATTGAAGACGTATATATTAATTATTATGATCATTTATATTGTTATATTTTTAAACCCTGCGAAAAGATGGCATTTATACACATGTTACTAAGATAGTACTATAAAACAGAAGGTAAAGATTGGAACGGGGTAGAACGACACACGAGTTTAGCTAGAAATTCTGGTCAAAAAGTGATAAATAACTTTGCACTGGAAACCGAAACAAATTTCTTAACTCCTGGTCCCAAATGGTGGGGAGTCCGCTGCAACTTGAGAACGAGTTCCTTGACCGTTTTTCATCTATCCTCGTGTGTAATTGGAGGGTTTCTTACAAGAACCAAACAAGTCCAAAATTCTATATTTTAAAATATTTCACCACGTTATTCTCTACGACTGAATGGGACATTTACTTCTGAAATGTGCCAAAGGCATTGAAAGATATAGTCGTAAGGCGAAGAAAACTCATTAAATCATTACCATGCACGTTTCAGCTAAGGTGTTGGTGCCTCTTGAAAAATGTTGATTAAGTTTGAATTTGATCAAGTTTACTTCTTGTAAGAAACCCTTCAATTGTGTACTTCTACAACGAATTTGATAGTCACATTCCTGAGGTAGTAAGGCTCCGACTTCAACATCTAATTCTTCGCGTCTCCTCAACAATACTTCACTAAGTTGCGTACCCCTTTGCCCTACTGCCCGGAGGAAACTTAACTCACACCGCTTAACCCCTGCTCTAAAGAGGTGACGCGTCCGCTACGACCGGAGAGAACGGGTTCCTCCAGACGCCTCGCCTCGCCACGCCGCGCCACGCCGCGCCCCGTCGCGCGCCTGGGGCCGCGTATCTCTTTGTCCAGTGACGTCACCGAGGAATTAAGCCGATGCGTCTTCCAGACATCAAAGAAAAATGACGCGGCGCATCCCTCTTATCGTTATCCGGAGTTTTTCTCGGTCTTCATGACCAATTACCGGCGTAAGACGAATGACTCAATCGCGGGTGCCGGACCTCGAAAAAAAAGCCAAATTAAATATACTGGGGTTATGAATTAATTAACGCAGCGCGCAGGCGCGGCTTTCTCGGGGTGCACATTCATCTGAAGTCACGATTTTCGAAGGCCCCTCGCGCCCGAGTATTGATATTCAAATTGCACAGTCGGCCCGGAATCAATTCCCAGATGGACCGTATGAAGGTACGCTCAGACATACGTGACTGCGTCATTATCTGATAACAAAATATTAATAAATGGGGCGGCGGAGAAGCCATCGCGATATTGAATTTCAGAACTGTTTGTCAGCCAAAAGGATTACTACGAAAAGGAAACGATGCTTTCTGTTAATTAATTTGTGTCACATTATTAGTGAGTAAGCAAAACACTTCACATTTGATGAAATACCTACTACCTATATCTAAAGTGCTACAAATAAATCTAATTAGTCAGAAGGAACTTGTATTTTTTACCATTTACGTTAATTTTTGTGGCTGATCAGTTACAGAACTAAGATTAAATTTTCTCAAGTGCTGAAGTAGCTGCCGCTGAAATGCAGAAATACAGAAGTAGTAATCGAAATCGTTTATTGGCGGACGTGCTAGAGAAATAAAATTTCATTCGTCCTGGAGAATGAATTAAGAACAAAAACTACAACATAAAACATTAAATATCAAAGCGTGTTAAACAAAAGCATTTAATTATATTTACCATTCTAAATTACCAAAACTGTCAAAGAGGTTTCCTTAAATTGATGAAAGGAACGTTACGGTCATAAGCCAGTTTTCTTATCACATACTACAAGTATATACTGTAAGTTTTTGGTTTAAGTGAAACATCTTAAGTGTATTTGTGAATTGTACTTGCGCGGTCACAGATGAGTGCGGCACTGACAACGTCGGCCGTGGAAGTGAAATAGATCGTATTTTAATGAGTCTCAACCATCAGGGTGCGCCTTGCCACGGCGGTTGCTATGGCATCTGTGATGACACCTGCGATAACAGCGTGAACTCCACACCACAGCTGCCGTGCTGGCGAAATATAGGCCAAAGAAATTCGATTCTTCTTCCAGTATGAAATTTGTTCATATCGCGTTTTGTTAATAGTGCTGTGGTGTTCAAAATATGAATTCTGTGTACGATGAATTCTATATTTTATTAGAAACGTCATTTTCACGTTGATAAGACTGAATTTATCTAAATATCTGGTACAAAGATTAAATATTCAGGGAAAAGCTACACCCTTAGTTTCAAACTGTTATAATTTAAATTCCTGTGATTGATCTCCTTTCCAACTATATAGGAATTGTGTTGTTGGGCATACTTGAATTTTAGCAAAGGAAGCAATGTTTGGAACCATAAAGGATTTGCCTGTCTGGTGAATATATCTCGATTGTTGTATAAAGTGCAGCATTGAAGAACAGAAGGATCTACATAGTGTACAAGAAAGCACATTCACGAGCCTCCACTGATTAAAAGGTTAAAGAAAAAGAATCTATTTTGGAAAAGGAAGCGAAAGACGTTCAGATTACAGCAAGTACCAACCATCTACAAATTTGTCTGCACGAGACTTCAATAATTCTACCGCTATACGACATCGTGCTACAATGTGGGTCTCCTGAGCTGCGTAGGAAAGGCAGTGCCTTCCGCCGAGGACGAAGGAAAATGCGGAGAGCTTGCGTGCGCGCGTGGCGTGGCGTGGCGGGGCGGGGCTGGGAAGGCGCGGAAGTGGCGGGGCGGGGCGGGGCGAGGCGGCGCTCGGACCGGTAGAGGAACTGTCGGTCCGTCTCGGCGCGGAAGCGGCGCCGGCGTGGCGCGACCCACCCGGCTCCGCGGCCCGCCGGCCGTTCCCAGCCATTAGAACGCGGTTCCCCAATTACCAAGGCGGACATGCGTTTAACGAGTTCGCCCAATAAAGGCCCGCGCCAGCCACCCGCCCTCGCCTCTCTCGCGGTCACGCGCTAGCAAACGCGAAGCGCCCCCCACTCTCCGCCCGCCGCCCGCCGCATGGTTAATTAATTTGAAGAACCATTAGGCCGTAAAACGGTCACGTAAATAGAAGAGAGGCTCTTCGGTTTGTTTTATTACCCTTTCCTTGCCTGGCGACCGGCGGGTCGTACGATTCGTTTATCCTGAGGATCCAGCAGGTAGTATCTCTTTTTATATGGTCGCAATACACAAATGAGATGTTTTTGTGTGATAGTGCCATATTAGTGTCTGGTATCGTTTTGAGTATTGCCCTATTGTGTGAGATAACTGAGGCGGACGCGGGGAACGGGTGGCAACGAAGGGTGATGGGAGAGGGAGGAAGCGGTGGAGGGCTGGACGTGGCACGCGGAGAACGCTGGGTGGAACTCAAGCGCTCCCTCTTTTTGTGTATTCCAACATCTTTGGATTGGGATCTTGATGAATTAAATCAATTTCCCCATATTGATAGCGAGAATGTCTTCCCCGTCGCGGAGCGACGCGACGCGAGGCCTGCGCTCAATGTGCATGTAACGAGACGCACCATCGATTGGGAAAGGGAGGGGGAAGGGTCCTCTCCGCTGTCAACACCCCCCCTCCCCACCGTCCCGGCGAGGCGCAGAGCCAGCGCAAAAAACCGCCCGTCGTCCCCGCAGCGAGCGCGCGACGCACGGCGGCGCCGTCCCAACCTACGGCAATGGCCGCTGGCGAGGGAAAAACCGCGAGCGCGCGATGTTTGGGCTGGTCGCTCGCGAGCGTTCCCGCCTGTCCGCCCGGCCGGCCCGCCCGCCCCGCCCCGCCTCCTGGCGCACCACCCACTCCCTCCCTGCTCTCTGCTGTTTGGTCGTGCGCCAAAGAAAAGATTAACCGCTGGAATTTTGCAATTTAATATCATTGCTCAAGAAAAGAAAAGCGGTCTATCTTCCTTCATTTCTTACTCCCCTCTTGGTGTTGCACCGGCCACGCACCTTCCTCCTGTTTCGGGAGTTTGCTTATCTCCCTGAACCCCACGTTGCAGCAGATGAATTCATCCATCGCATTTAACAATTAAGGGTGTTTGGGATAAGAATAACGAATGTGAAGAAGTGCACATTAAAATTAGTAAAGTTGCTCCAAAGAATAAGGATAACCCGACTTAATTTAGGGTATATAATTCACATTATTTTAGTGTATATAATACATGTAATATTATAATATACTTTTTTGTTCTGAATATGACTTTCTTGTTTCGTGTCTTATTTGTCTTCTTTGTAACTTTTTTCTTTATATAATGGTAAGCTTTTAAGTATCTTTTTTGGTATGAGGATTACTATCCGTTTAAGAATAAATCAATAATAGCACAACAGCATTTCATTTACAAACATGAAGCTTCAAACTTGAAAAAAAAATTGACATTGTGAATTATGCGATTGTTGTGCCAAAATAAAACACTGTGTAATTAATTACCCAAACTGTTATGAATTCCCTCCGTAGCAAAGAATGTGGTCTTGAAATCAAAAGGCTACTCAAATTTCAATTTAAGTATCACACTCAAAGTTGGATGATATAACGAAGTCACTAAAACAATCACATTGAAGATGGTCCGTCAAAAATCCAATAATCCAATACACAGCTCATACATCATTCAATATTTAACGACATTTCTTTCTATGTTCAGAACGAGAGTAAATTGGCCATCCAATTCTTCATCCAATTTGTCTACACACAACAAGGATTATGTCGGTTGAATTTCTTCCCCCGCGGAAGGCTCGCCCAGTTGCCTCCGCTGCGTTCGGAGTACCAGGCGCCGATAAGGCGGCGCGGCCGTCACGCTGATGAGTGCTAATCCGCAGCGTCGTCCCCGCCCCGCCCCAACACGCCTTCGCACTCCACCTGGGAGGGTGCCCCTTTCTCCGCGGCTTCTTCAGGTGCAGCGAGGAGAAGCCGCAAGTAGTGCGGGTGGAGCTCTCCGGGGGTTGCGGTTGGTGCTGACGGGTGGTGAGGGTAGGCGAGCAGGCGGACGGGCAATGCGGGTAGCATGTGCGGTTTATTCACGTAGAGAACGGATGTGCAAGTGGGCGGGGGTAGCTTGGGTGGTGAGCGAGAGGGCGGCCGGGATGGGGAGCGAGAGTGTGGGATAGAGAGCGGGAGAGCGGTGGGCGGGCGGAAAGGCAGGTAGGCGGGGAATAGTATGGGCCACGTCAGCAGCAAGAACTGGCGAGCGAGGAGGCGGACGGGCAGAAGAAAGGGAGGTGGGTGGTGGAAGGAAGCAGGTGGGAGGAGTTGAGGGAAGAACTACAGCCGCGTACTTCGTAATCCGCTTAGCGACGAGGTGTAGGAACGTCCAGGAGCCCGCGGCAGGTAGGACGCCGGGGAGTGGGTCGCGGGCCGACATAGTACGGCGACTGTCAGGCTTGGGAAGGGAATTGGAGAGGGTCACGGTCTAGTCTCTGTTCAATTAAAGTATGCTAGAGAATGAGTGCCCTTAATGCTCGACTGAGTGCTCAACACCTGTGCAGAAGTTTTTGTTAAATTTTAATATTGTTAAAAAGTAAACATTCTAAATGTAATTGAGTAATTGATTAGTATACACATGAAAATTATTGGGTCAGTGGTATAGAACATAATAAGTACATAACGAAACTAAATTACAGAATGATCGAATAAGCAGTTATATACAGGCAACATAACATATTAAAATATGTTTATGTTTATGTTACTATTCTGCAATCTAGTTTGGTTAAGAAATTATTCATTTTTATCACAGCGCCATAACAAAACAATAATGGTGAGAAACAAATAAAATTCTCTCATCAGGGCAATTGACAGCGTTACCAACAGTAATTAACAACGATATTTTTCTAATTGAAAGAAATCTGCGTATCTTCGAAGACAGTCAGTTATGAAATATGTCACTTAAATTTTAAGAATTTTGTGTGTAATTGGACTAATTTCTCGAATATATTATGTTTTTAATATCAATTGTTAATAATTATTTTTAACTGTTTCTTATTTCGTTAATATCTACTTTCGACCTTAAATATCCACGGCTTTAATTGGGTTTGAACCAACGAAAAGTTCAATACGCTAACCGTTACAGAATTGATGGCACAAACACTGCTGGTACAACTACTGGTGATCTAAGAGTTTCTATCATTTGAAGAAATTCGTAAATGATAGAAAAGAAAGTTTTACGTATTGTTTCTAATTTTTGAATATACTTGTTTAGTAGAATTTATGTAAACTTCAGCAGGACACTTCAGAATCATAATGAACAAACAAAGTTACCAGATACAAAATTAGAAAACTTGATATTGTCTCTATAAATCATAAATAAAGATAAAAATTCAGTGATCAAGACATAAATAATTATGCCAAGTTCAGGATATAATGTATGTCTACAAATGGGTGAAAACTGAAAAAATAATAAATTTTTCCAGTAAGCTGTAACAAATAATAATATGTAATAAAAATTGCTTTTTAAACATTAACTATATGATAATTCAGAAAATGTTTTTTTTTAAATAAAGACCATTTTACATTCTCGTGTACCAAGTTGCCACCGCCAACATCCTGAAACCACCTTATACGACTAATAATCGAAACTTTTTCCTGCATCATTACGAAAGTTCTTTATGTTTTGAGGCGTTTACGAGAAATAAAAGAGAGAATCACAATTTTACGCTATTATTGCAAATGAGCATTGAGAAAAGAAACGCAATATCTGAAGGGAATGAATTTGTTTTACTAGGGAGAGCGACGGAAGGCGTACGTGAAGTCGCGTGTGAGGGAGTGCGCGCGGAGGGGCTGTCGCGCCAGAGCAAATAATCCGATTAGCACGGCGATGGCCGTGAAGGCGTTCGCGAGGAAGCCAGCGAGCAATTTATTTCGTCCGCAAATGAGCCACTATATACGGCCGCGCCGCGGACCGTTGCTGGCTGTGGCGGCAACCAAGTGGTGGAGGTGTCGTCGTCGTCGTAGTGGTATCGTATCGTGTCGTATCGATGACGTTGGTGCCGTTTACGTTGCGTTGTTGCCGTCTTTGATATAATTGTTTTCGTTGCTGTCATCGTTGCCATTGTCGCAGTCGTCATTTTTGTCGTTGGGGTTTTTGTCAATCTGATTTTTGTCATAGTGGTTTTTGTCCTTGTCATTGTCGTTGTAGTCGTTGTCTTTATAGTCATTGTCTTTATAGTCGTTGTCTTTTTGTAGTTGCCGTCGTAGTCGCTATCGTAGTCGTATACAATCGTATCACTCGACCGGATTTACAAAGCAACAGACTTCTCCATCAAATCATTACATGAAACTGAATTTGATGGACATGTTCACAGTTGGCGTTGGCGTAGAACATGGACTTAAACAGCGTACTTGTGGTTTTGTGACTTTCTGGTATTGTTAGAAAGTACCATACCTAAAAAAACTGTTTAGTATTTCTTATGATCTAATCATTTTCATTAATTCAAAAAACAAAATTTGACTCCCACTTTATCAATTTCATTAAAAGTTTGCAAATAAGACCCATTAATTTTGCATGCCGAATTCGCGGTTCGAAGAAGATTCTGGAAGACATTACAAGAACAATTGAGAACATCAGGTCCGCTGTCTCCGACCACAAAGAAGCGAAATTTATGACGCCGCTGATGGCATCTGGTTCAGCAGCTGTGACTTCTTGCGCAGAGGCGGGGCCTCCCGGAACCTGGGGCGAAGGCAGCGCCGCGGTCGCAGCGGCAATGGGCAGGTCGAGCCCAAAGCACGACGCGGTGGAAATGGGCTTGGAACACAGTGAAGGAAGGAAGAGAAAGAATGGGTGAAAAACAGAACATTCCAGGGCAAGAATAAAAGCGCCAATGCGACTAAAAATAGTACATTTTGTAACTAGTTTATAATGTTAAGCTTTATTGCACGAGTACAGATTTTGAAAAAGAACCTTAATAGTCAGTTTTCAAATTTTTACGATTGTAATAAAGAAACATTAAAAACGAGTTGCAAACGTATTTTTTTGTTTAACACTTCATAAATTTATAAGAGAATCAAAGATAACTCCTGGAAACAACTTTATTGCGACGTCATAGGTATTTGTTATCTGTGGGTGAAAACGGGGGTCGACTGTTCCCTTCACCGCTATCTTCTCACGATCCTCTCTCTGCGATTGGCTGTATGTGTGTGGCGCAATTATTCGGGCCACAAACGGCAAATACGTCGTAATATGTGCGATTAAATATTTAATGAACAATTTATTGTAACGAAAAATATATTTTATAATGCTGGGATACAAAATTATTATTTATTTACTTTTATTAATTTTTATTTATTTATTTTTAATTGATTATTTCAATAATTTGGCGTTTGTTGGTCACTCAAATTAATGAAGTCATAGGGAATGATGAGAAATGATCTAATAAGAAGATAATTCGATAAACAAATAAATGATGATGAGGAAATAGAGGAATTGGAGTCGAGTAAAACGGAAGAAACTAGAGTAAGCTCGTGGAGATGTCGCTCGAATCTTGCAGGAGATTGAGAGAAATTACTTCACTTGTTTAACACATTACACTGACAATTACAATTGAATTGAGATAAAGAGAGGGGGAACAAGTCATTCCTGGCCTCTTTTCAGGAAAAAATCAACATTAAATAATACTCACACATTTTGTATTATCCTGTCCAATTTTTCTGCGTGAATTCACTGTGATAGAACTAAATTGTTTTTTAATGAACTTTCTACTAAATAACTTTTTTGTGATTAGCATTTGGTTTCAATTGTTGTTGAAATGTTTTTAAAGAATAAGATATTTGTTTAGAACAATCATTTATCCAGTGAAATACATATTTGTGTAGCAACAATTAGCTAAATTTATAACAAATTAGATATTGTAAAGAGTTTGGAAAAAGGACAAGCATATAACCCAATTCTCATTAGCTTCTTGGATTGATTTATAAAATTTGTCAGCTTTTTTTTTGTGTATATGAAGTTCAAAATGGCTTACAAAGTGTATTCACAATTTTTGCTTCAAGCTCTTCACATTTGGAGCAAACATCCACTAATTTTAAATTTCCTGAAAAAGTTTTCGAAAAAATCATATTTAATACCACTATCTAAATATTTCTTTATAAAAAGATCACATATAATGTTAATATTTAAACGACTGTCAAGATATTCCATTTAGCGATTGCAGTAATGAGATTGGCAGGAAAACTATCTATATGCTCATTTATTGATTTCAATTCGTGCTCACAAGTTTTCAGGCACGAGAAGCTTTTCAACCCTAAACTCTCTATTCTTAGGTACTATACCACCCAAGTTTTTATAAAAGCATGCATGCATGCAGAGGGGCATTTAGGTATTCAGGCGCATATAGAAGCATAGAATTTGCGTTCCTTCTTGGGATACTTCAAATAAGAGTAGTTGTTATTTGTTTTAGCAGGTATACTCTAAGAAGCGTCGTTGTGAGTGGCGTTCTTGGCACGTGTCGTTTCTGCCATACATTAAATAGCCACTGCAAGCATGCGTATTGCAATACGCATTGCAAAATTATAGAACTGAGGAGAAACGGAACATTTAGTTTATCCCTTCTTCCGCTGAACACCTAGCTTAATCTTGCAATTTCCGGCAAAAAAAACAAAAACTGTTATAGCATGATTACTTTCTTCACATTACAATTCGTCTTGCCTTAAAAAGCAACTTTTCAAAACAAAAAAATGCATTTTTGACTTCTGCGCTTTCTACTTATGCCTATTCAATTGTTATATGTATATCATTGTGAAATTGGCAAATGCAAATGCCACGTCTCAAATCAAATGTTTGTTTTTAAAATCTAACGCCTCATGTGATACAAATCATATACTTTTGATTGTGAAGCATGCGCAGACTAGGACATTTGCATCGGCGTCTGCACTCAGACAGTGCGTGGGCGGCTGTGGTTGCCTTGCAGCTCTCAAGAAGTGACGTCGCGTGACGGTGTCGCGGTGTCGCGAGGGACGGCGAAACGACGAACCACACCCGCACCCTCTTAACAGCACTGCAGAGGCTAGAAGAAGAAACGTTTTTTTATTCAGCATTTCTACCTGAGAGTAGGACTTCCTCCGGTAAACTGTCATGTTTTGGTTATTTGAATCCACTCTGGGCGCCAGCCGTGAGCCTACAGCGCATCAGTCATGCTCAAGTCAAGAAGAAATTCAGAGGCACGAAAAATAACGGGAACATCTTAATTGTTTGCTAAAATAAATACTTTTTCGTAAAAAATAACATCGCATTGATCTAATATTAAGCGAAGCAGCCAGAGAGTTTCTCATGCAAGCACAAATTACTGTTAACCACGATCGACGTGTTTTGTTCCATTTAATTGGTAATTTATCTTTATTTAACTGGCACATACCACTAATGTATTTTAAGTTTAATTAAATGTCTTTAATTAAATGAATTTCAAGTAGCTTGTTTACTTCTCTTAAAAACGCGTGTAAGCCGACACTAATAGTATAATGCACACAGATACACTGCACAACTGTTCATTACATACCAAAAATACAAAAAACGTTCCCATTCATTTGCTAGAGGCATCTTTCTTGAAGCCTTGCTGTCGCATGACGCCAGCCGTTTAGTAAGGTGTGATCCGTAACGAGATGAAGTAGCTAATAGCAATATGGACTTCGGCGGAATAACACAGTCAAATATTTGCAATTTTCAGTCAAAATGGAAACTGTTTTGTTCGTAGACACCTTTCAAATGGTTGGATGTAGCATAGTTTCCATTCGTCTTCTGCGAGCATCGGAAATGTAGATATAATGCGCTACGGATACATGACGGTTTTTTACAATTTAGAAACAATCACATGAATTAAGTTGAATAGAAAATTACCCCTCTGTTCTGCTTTTAATAGTATGAAGACGACAATCTTGAAGTTTGTATATTAGGTCAAAAAATGCCTATTATTGGGCACAATTAAAATCACGCCTACTTCACAAAGATTCGTCCTAAGCCTTTAAAACCGGTTTTTGTGTCCTGGAGAGATACAAAGTTTGGGCGGACAGGTCAGTAATTAGGAACACAAGCTTTGGAAGTCGAGATGGGGAACATGTGGGTGGAAAATGATGGGAAAAGGGAGGGGAACTGTGAAGATATGAAGGGTGACAGAATTAGGTAAGTTCCGAATTACTTTTCGTATGCATTCTATTTTAACGAATGTTGCATCACCCGCCGAATTCGCTGCGCGCGGATTGCGTCATCTGCCGGCGCCCCTTCCCTTCGCCCCAAACTGGACGGTTCCGGACTATTCGCGAGTCGCGGGGAAAGGTGGAGAAAGTGTTGGTTGTGTCGAGACGATCGCCGGCCAGGTATAAATGCGCTGCTGCCGGCGGCCGCGAGTCAGTAAGTAGTCAGTGTCAGTTAGTGAGTGTAAGTATGCAGTGTAAGAGTAGTAGGAAGTAAGCAGACGCAAGTCAGTGTATCCTAAGTGGAAGCTGTGTTGTAAAGTGTACATTGTGGTAAACAGTGGTGCAGTAGGGGAACAGCAGTCAGTAGTCTGAAGTCTGCAGTGGAAACTGAGCTGTGAAGTGTGCATTGCTGAAGAAAGCAGTGCAGTGGAGTCTGTTCTGCGCAGTGAATTGTGGTCAGCGCAGTGAATTGTGGTCTGCGGAGTGAATTGTGGTCAGTGCAGTGGATCGTGGATAGTGCATTGGACTGTGCGATAGTGTAGATTGCAGAGAACAGTGTACATAAATAGTGTATGGGAAGTGAACTGTGTAAATAAATAATCAAGAGAACGGAGTCGTGTGTAAGAAAAATAATCAAGTGTAAAATATATGTAAATAAATCAAGTAGTTTTTAGTGTATAAGTGATTACGAATAAACTTCATTGTTAATTTTACCCGTGTGTTGGTTTTAATTCATCACAGAAAAACTTTGAGACATCACAGAGAAACTATAAAATGAGATGTATTCGTAGGTTTCCGCGGCCGTAGTCATTGAATACTTGGTTGTCAGGGATGAGCCGCGTCTCAGTCAATCGAGCTGACGTTACCGCCATCTTGTTGTGGCCTTCCTAAGAACTATACTGCTCAATACTATTTTAGAGCTACACAGCAGAATAGTCTGTTGAAGGCCATAACATGATGATCGAAACGTCAGCTCGATCGACTGAGATGCGCTTCAATCCGGACAGCCAAGTATCCTATAAAATGAGATATTTTTCAACTTTATTTTAATATTTTGGAGATTTAATTATTTTTTGTGCTTACGGGTATGTAAGATCAAAATAATGCAAACACCTTAAATCTATGTAATACCAAATTGATGATGAAATATAAAAAATATAAAACGATAAAATTAAAGCAACTGTTTGATTTTCTATGCAATTTAATCTCATTGCTTAGTACTACTAGAAAAATTATTTTCGCGCAGTGCCTAATCTATAATGCTGGAACGCACAACTCAGACATTAGCCGTTCGAAGTTCGATTATACTTCGAAGTAATTTTCACTTTTACAGCAATTGTTAACAAAATGTGGAGTTTTCCCAACGGTTCAACTTGTAAATATTATTCATCGTTACCGTCCGGTTATAGGACCGGATTTCTTAAACAATGTCTCTCTCGACAGGTTCTCTCGTACGCATCACGTTCAAATTAGAAGACTACATACCAATATGCGCCACTTTTTCGATCGCTGTGTGCGTGACGCAGATGACTTCATGTCTTCGTTTCACTGGATCAGAAGGTTGCAATTATCCGGATGCAAAAGCATGCCACCAGTGCGATAAAATTTGATCCATATGTAGCACAACTTTTTCCCAGAGTTTGTGCTGCCAATTGCATTTGATACTACACAATTCACTTATGTGCTTTTTTATGTTGAAGGGTATCTTAAAACAATGACTGAACGATCATCTTCTTCTACAGAGAACAGTGAATGATGAGTGGAATAGGCAAAAACATTATGTTGCTAATGGTGATGATCGGAAAAATAACAAGCGTTAATAAAACGATAGGCGAGTGGAAACAAAAATTCCAATAGAAGAGGAAACGAGCGGTGGGGGACGTTGACGAATGAAGGTTAATATCGAAAAGTGTGAAAACTGATAGTCGAGGCTATATTCCAATGTTTTGGTTAGGTGGGAGAGCTTATGAAGAGCTTTCAACATAGCAGAACCTCAGTGGCTCTCGCAAAAGAATCAACAGAGATAGTGGATAGAGAAACGTGGTTTTGTGACCGCCGAAGTGTCCACTGGTGTGAATGAATGGAGATTGACAAAGAACTTGAAGGTCGGTGGATACCACTGAGGCATCATCAATAGTGGAAGGATGTTAGGGAAGTGGGTTGGAAACGGTAGAAACGTACGACGGTGCGCGGATGGTTAACGAAGGCAAAGAATTTGGAAGAACGTCAGTGGGTACGGCAATGGCATCAAAATCAGTGAAATGAGATTGGGGTCGTGGATTGGAGTCGGCAGAAGAGTCCGCCGACGCGAGGGCGGTGGGGAGCGATATTGAACTTCTGAAACATCAGATGCGACGAAAAGAAGTTACATGAGGTGGTGTTGGCACAAGTGTCCACCGCGGCGAGGGTGATGGAATGTGACAAAAAACATTAACGTATGTGGGCACGGCAATGAACCGATAAGCGAGTTGAAACAAAAAACCGAAAAGGAACAGGAAACGAGCGGCAGCACTGAGCCATTAGCAACACTAACAAGGGGTTGAGAACTAGGGTGACGTCAGTAGAGTGTTCGTCGTCACGAGGGCGCCGTCACATTATAGCAAAGAAATTGAACTTCAGTGGGTGCAACTTAGGCGTCAGCATCATTGAATAGCGGCTAGAGGATGTGGGTCAGGGAATGGAGGTTACGAGGGTCGGGGGAAGAGTCAGCCTGGGCGATGGTGGTGGAAGGTGACAGGAATATGAACGTCGGTCCTGACCAACGCATCAGCAACAGTGAAAGAGGACCGGGTACACAGGTTGGAGTCAGAGAGAGAGAGAGAGAGAGAGAGAGAGAGAGAGAGAGAGAGAGAGAGAGAGAGCTTTAACGTCCGTGGGTACCTCGGAGTGAAAGTGAAATTGATTTGGTTTCAGGAAGAAGAGTCAGCCGGCGCGAGGGCAACGGGTTACGGCAAAGAACTTGAACGTTAGTAGGTACCAGCAACAATGCAAGTGGGTTGGGGACGAGGTTCGCCATGAGCAGAGTGTCTACCGGCGCGAGGGAAGCGCGGAGGGAGGGTCGGGGGAGCGCCAGGAGGGCACGGGTGGGTGTGGGGGCGCGCGCTATAGTAATTACGGCTGCAGCGTAATTCATTATACATGACGCAGAGCGCGACTCACCGCAGCGAATGCGGATCGTTGGTAGCAGCCTCCTCCCACTCACCTGCAACAGAAACACAAGTCACTCGGGCAGATGGAGCGCGCGCTGCAAGCGCGTGGAGATGCACATTACTTATCAATATGTATGAAATCTATACAAACGTTAATCTGCTGTGTAATATGAAATATAATTAAATGAAAAAAACCAGAGAAGAACATAATGTGTTACCACAGGCACGGGTCCACTGGGAAGGAAACCCCTTCCAAAATTTTTCAGTAACTTCATATTAATTTTAACTTATCACGAAACTTTCTAGCAAAATAATTTTGTGTACACATTAAAACGAATAAAATTGCATTGCAAGATGATATTAGTTTATCCTGTTTCATTCCACATAATCTGTAATATGACACATTCAACAATTTTTCTCCCAACATTCGTGTCTAGATCAGCCCCAGCTCACCATGCACAAATCATCAAATAATATATGGCTCGAAAGATTACACAACATATACTATATATATTGCAAGACACGGCCGGAGACGTTTCTTCGGATGTATAAATAGGGAGAATGTGTATGGATGTCATTCTTACAGTATTCAGAATATACACGCGACTGTAGGATTTGTGTACTCGTAAGGAGCAAGAGAGGTGCGCACAATTTGAGGCTCATGTTGATGGTTTGTTGTCGGAGATGTACAGACGTTACAGACGTTGGCAGTTTTGGAGGTGTTGGAGGTCTTCGAGGTCTTGGTAGTGAAAGAGGTGTTCGAAGTTTTGAAACTTTTGGAGGTTTTAGTCAAGTTAATGGTGTCAGTAATGTGGATGATGCTGAGGATATTTTTATAGAACACGAATCTGCATTATAATACAAGAGTTTTATTTGAAAAATATAATACCTATGTTGTATATATTGTAACGTATTAGCCAGCGTGCCTCATGGCATCTATTTGGGGACGCTTGGTTGCGGATTAGTCTCGCCACAGGAAGAAGGTTTTTCCGTTAAAGAGAAGAACGCGGAGACGGGAGACACAAGGCTTGGGTGTCTTTCCGCGCTTTATAGAAGCTTTCACTGTTTAAACAAGCGAGGGGTGGGCGTGACGTAGGAGGTCACCGTGGGCCTCGCTATATAACAGAGTGTACGGAGCCAGTAGAGGCAGTTCTGGAGACGGTGGGAGAACCTCGTGCGTTGCACAAAACTTGCGCCAAGACGCGTGCATATGCGAGCCAGCGGCCGCGAGGCTGATGTCATTAGTTGACGAAGCCTGCGGACTTTTAGATCCTTGGGTGACTACGGTCACGGGGAGCGATTTGCTGCGTGTGCGTGCTCCGAGGTGAAGAGTGGTTGAGTGCCACGATTTCACGCCGATTCTCAATCGGATAAATCGCTCCTGCGATGAGGCAACACAGCCGTTTTGGTGCGCCAAACGGACTTTTGTGTCCCAGCGTGACATCCGGTCACGCGAAGCTAGGCTTTCGTGCCGCTTCAAAAGTAGGAGTGGCCGAATGCCACAATTCAAAACAATCTTCAATCCGTGGTTTTGGATCCGCTCCCGCCGATCAGGGATTAGTAGGTCTATCAGAGGCTAGGGGTGTAAGTTATATTAATTAAGTGTATATATTTGTTTGTTTTCTTGTTAATAAATATATTTGCTTATACGAAAAGCCTCTGTGTCTGTGGTCGCTGTGGAGTACTCCATGACGTCACAATATTATGTAGTTTCATTGCGCACCGCGGTCAGCATGTAAACAAGTTGTTACCGAGCAGTGTTCTGCAGAGAAGGTTTGTCTGTGTTTGTTAGTGAGATGCAGAAAACAGGATACTAGGAAATGTTATTTCTACCGAGAATACATACGCTATAAGAAAATGAGCGAGTCGACGCGTGTCGTCGCGAGGAACGCAGGCTTCTAGAGGCAGAAAAAAGCGCTAAACTAATCGCTCTTCAATTCGCGCCTTGTAACATTAAAAGCATTTTGTGCTATTCAATGCAAAATTAAATAAAAATGAATTACTAAATGGAAAACCTCATGAATCATCCGCATGTAAAGAGAAGGCAAAAGACTTTTTCTGAGCCTTTCTAGCTCCCCTTTTCTTTTAAACCTATGCATTTACGTATGACATGTTACCGGAAATAAAAATACTACAAAATAATTAAATATATTCTAATGGTACAATTAATGTATTTGAAGCGTCAACAGTGTAGGTCAAATGTTTGTAGCAGCATCTCCCAAAAGGTCATTTATCAATTTCCAAATTTGAGAGCTCAAAAAGGGCGCAAATCTATGGGATTGATAATAAATTCCGGAAATATAGTAATTGTTTTATTACCTAAAGAATCTCACAAGACAGCGGGATGCGGAGAACGCACAGATGGAAAAAAGGACGTTAAAGAAGAATTACCCGAGGTGTCTGCTGGAAGTGTGAGATGTCGGCTTTATGGAGTAGGACGGGAATTTGCATAGAGTAATAGTAGAGCAATTACACGTACAATAAGAGAGAAACGATGTAATTATGGGAGATAAAGGACAATGGTGCAAGACTAAGAGGTTTTAGGAAATAGAAAACTAAGGCAGCGGCTGACAGTAGTAAAGAACGGGTTGTGAAAAGAGGGCGCACACGGTCATGGGCGACGTTCTAATGGAGAATCGGTGCGAGCTGTGGGGGAAGACGAAACTGGTGGCGAGTAAGAGACGAATAGTGGAAGCGACATTTAATGTTGAGTTTTGACAAGAGGAGACAGTGGGATTGCAATCTAAATGAGGGAGGGAGCAGAGCGTGGACGAAAGGACATCTCATAGGGAAGTACATTGACAACATAACACGATGTTTCTAAACTCATTGTTCAAATTTTAAAACATCGATATTAATAATGCATCCGCTCCAAAAACGAATGAAATCATGTTAAAACTGCGTAAGCTTAACCCATCAACATTAAATATTCGCACGGAGCATAATTTAATTGACGGAGACCAGTTTATTAAATTGATAATTAAAAATTTAAACTGAAGTGAACAAAATTTTTAAAAAAATCTAAGAAATATTTTTAAAAACGGAGTTTGAAAACTTGAGCGCTCAACGATCACATCTAGTGGTTGTCAGAAAATACACAATTCTTCCTTAGATTAGAACGGGGAGGTAATAAAAGCATACGTAGCGTAAAAATAATGGCGGGGCGCCAATTTAGTTATTTTCATATTTTTAACTTTTACAAATTGTGATTACTTAATTTTTCCATTCACAAACAAAATTTTCGAAAACGCCTAATGCAAACATCGATTGGGAAAAAACGTCTCCTATTTCGAAAAATCGATGTTTAAAACATCGGCAATTTCTATGAAACAAAACTCGATGTTTTGCCCGTATCGACACGATGCGAATCACTTGTGAACTGTGAACAAACTTAAAACACCGAGGAGTAGAGCATGAAGATGTAAGGGGGTTACGGTGGATTGATACAGGGTCGATGGTAGGCGCGGTGGGCGGGCAGAGAGCGGGCGGGGGCGGGAGCGAGGGCGGAGTCGGAAAGAAGAGGCGGAGAGAGCCCAAACAGCGAAAGGCCACGCGCCCGGTGGCAGGGGTGGCGGTATCGGCGAGGCCCGTGACGCGGCGCGGTCGGGCCCTCACTTAACTACCCATTAACATTGAGATTAAGTTGCGTTCACCTCTGACCTACGTCCGGACCGCGAGCTGCTTCACCCTCCCCCTACTCCCGCGCGCCGTTCTTCGATTTGCCCCGCCCCGCGCCGCCCGCGCGTGTTTGTGTTGCTTTATGATTATTATTTCCATTATATGCGCCGTGAAATGGCCGCCCCAGCCGCTCCGGAGCCAGTCACGTGCGTCTCGCCGTCGCCGCTAGTTTGTCATAGAGTCAGCGACTTTCCTATGTCGTCCGCCTCTCTTCCCGTCGACATCCGGCCCGGTCATGTATTCGCAGCTGATTGGCTGCGAGCACACCGCTTCCTCTCGATCGATGGAAACCTCAGATTCTCCTGTCAGACGTGCCCTCTCAACTGACTTCACATATCCGTTTACCAAAGATATGAACAATTTTCTATTATGAACTGTGTTAATTGTGGTAGTTCAGCTACATTATTCTCAGAACACCATACCTTCTTTCTTGCTTCTGGACGTCAATGCTTGGTCGTTGACCTCCACTTCAAGTGCACATTCCACGATGATCTGAACTCCCGAGTATTCACACGCAAAAAGAACGGTTTCTTCCCATCTCATCCCAAAATTAGGTATACATCAATGTTGTTTCTCAATAAAAATACAATCACCTCCCTCACCCCCCCCCTACTCCTGTCCAGACCCCCGCCAAGCTTCGAGTCTGGACCATGCCCATCTCGCCCCCCAGCAGTCGTTTCGCATTTTTCATATTCCCATTCCCCGCCCAGCACCCCGTGACGCGTCGGCCGGGAGAGGTAGCCGATGGTGTCAGGATTTTCGACACTGGCTAGATAGATAAGTCGAAATTGGTCTCATCAGGAAAACAATTCAAGCGGCCCGCTTCACTGACCAATAGTTTCCCATGGTTTCTCCAATCAATACCATTTGAATGCCCGAGCAGTACCCTTACAAACGAACTACGGGCAGCACGCGAGCATTCCTTCCTTTTTCTCTTCCTATCCTCATCCCTTATTTACACACACACACACACACACACACTAACATGCACTACAAAACCACAGATGCCGGCAGATCGGCCGGTGATCGGTTGGGGCAAATCAAACCGACGAGAGATCGGCGCCGGATCTCACCATCCAGCGTGGGAAGGTCATCGTCACCTCTCACCATAAAACATGGACATGGCATTTTAAGGAACACTTACGGAAATAATGACCTTAGCAGATGACGCGCCCTAAACACTAATCAATCAATTAAGTCGCGCTTCGCGGACATTTTCCGCCCCTGCTAGTTCATTCCCAAGATGGCGCGATCGAAGCCCTGTTTTAGCCATGCACCTCGCCCGTCCGCCCACTCTACCTCTCCATTTCCCGCTTCACACTTTGGTGTTTCTCCGCGTCCGCCATGCGATGCACGACACAAGCTCGCGACGAATAGTAAATACAAACCACGGTCTGTCCATGGAAACGTGAAGTAAACAAGAGAAATGAAGAGGAAAATGTCAATGGTGGTCGAGTATGTTAAGCAATGAAGAAATATAAAAATTAAAACGAATTACAAAAGTAAAACGAAACAATTTGAATATATGTAAAATAATAGAAGAAAAAAATTGAAGGAACAAATTATAGTATTGAATATGGAAGGGTAAACTGAAGGGAAAGTTCATGAAAGAGACTGTAGGCAAAATTCTAAATTAACTAAATTTACCAACATTCTCAGTGATCAAAACAAATGTGTCATTGTCGTAGCTAGACAAAAACGTTTAAACTAACGCTAAACGAACACAAAGGCCAGGAAAGGTAAAATGAGATAAAGGAAGACAAGACCTCAAAATACAGTATTTCAAACTCCATTCGAAAACACTAAATTCAAGTGTCAAGTCTTCAGGTCACCGTTGTCATCGAATTATGAGGGATCTGCGTGAAGGCATCGTTAGGAGGCAGGAAATGCCGCGCCGCGTCGAGTCGTGCGCCGAATCTGCATAAGAAAGAACGAGCATAACATGGCACGTGAAGAGCCTAAAATTCCTTTGAATGCGCGGCCGTATTAGGAGAGCCGTGCGGGGCTTATGGAGTCAGAGCACCGCGCTGTGTCCGTTTCAACAGCTTTTTGGGCCACCAACGTCAGGCGCAGCCCGCCTCTCCCCAATCCGTCCGACCTCGTCCCGCTTTGCCCTACCCCTGACCGTTCCTACCGGCCCCGCCCAATGCCGCCCCGCTCAATCCCATACCATCCCGCTCCGTCCTGTCCCGTCCCGCTCCGTTCCATTCCGCTGCATCCCGTCCCACTCCATCCCGTGCCAATCCGTCCCGGCTGCAGCGCCCCGTTCCTCTCTGTCCCACTCCGTCCCGACCCTCCAGATCTGCCCCATACCATCTCGTCCCGCCCCGTCCCGCCCTTTCCACTTCCTTCCCATCTCATTCCACCCTGCCTAGCGCCTAGTTATCTCAGTCGACTAGGCAAATAACACTTAACGTCTATCTTATTTGCGTGCTGAGTTACATAATACGGTTGTTGTTTCTAGTGCCCAAAAGATCTTTTTCCACTTATTTCGTACGCACGATTTTGAGTGCTATCTCCTTCAGCTTTATCTCGCGAAAACATGCGAACGCTCCTTGAACTGTTACACAAGTGAAGCCATTATTTCAGTCCGGGCCGACTGCAGAGTAGAAATGGATGGTAGGGGAGGACGTGCAGCTAGCGATGCCCTGAATCCAACTCCTTGGCCGGATCTGCCTAGCCACTGCTCGGCTCCTCCAAAGGACACACTGCAAGGCGGCTCTCCAGGCTCCCAGAATAGGAAATTCCTGGGGTGTCGCACCAGAAGTGAATTAGGACGCCGCCCGGGTGGCGGCATTCCCGCGCAACCTTGCACCGCCAGAGCCCTCGAATAATGGCCGTGCGCGCGCCCCAGATGCCAGCAAGGGATAGAAGCGGTTGACACTAGACCCGCTCCGCGCAGAAACGTGTTTGTAGAGGACTGTTCTGGGCTTCCTCTCACTTGTGTGATTTGGATAGTCTTAATGTTAACATTAAAATATACGCAGTAAATGGCACTCATAGAAATACTCATTTCTAAATACCATAATTGTTTTAAATATTTCAAAGTAATTATAATGTTCAGTTGTCATTATTAATTAGAAACGTCAGGCGTGTGCTCATGTCAGAAAACACAGACTGAAGTATTCGGGGGTCTCTAGTATAGTATACTCAATTATAATCGAAGAAAGTACAATAACTTTTGAGGTAAGTTTGAGTTTTTATCAACTGTGTGACTACCATGTGAAACATTGATTCTAATGTCTGTCCTGTCAATAGAGCGATTTTGTTGGCACTCATTGATACCAAAACAAACTCGGGGCTTGGTCACTAATTAACATGTAAAAATTATTCACATTTATTTACCAACGTTAGCTTATCAGTAGTTAAGCCGATTTATTTACTCCTCCTCCTCCTGCTCCCACTACTACTACTACTACTACTACTACTACTACTACTGCTGCTACTACTACTACTACTACTGCTACTACTACTGTACTCTTACTACTCCTACTACTACTGCTACTACTGCTACTACTGCTAGTACTGCTAGTACTGCTAGTACTACTAGTACTGCTACTACTGCTACTACTGCTAGTACTGCTAGTACTGCTAGTACTACTAGTACTGCTACTACTACTCCTACTACTCCTACTACTCCTACTACTCTTACTACTACTACTACTACTACTCCTACTACTCCTACTACTCCTACTACTACTACTACTACTACTGCTGCTGCTGCTGCTACTACTACTACTACTGCTACTACTGCTACTACTACTCTACTACTCCTACTATCCTTACTATATACTACTATACTAATACCTACTACTGATGCTACTGCCTACTAGCTACTACTATTTACTATCTATTATTATTATATTAATTATTATTATATTATATTATATTATATTATTATAGTTATTTTAATATTATTATTATTATTATTATTATTATTATTACAAATATTCTTGTCATTCCATCAAATGGATATTGTTTGCATGGTATCAATGTAATTTATACAGCTAGAGTGCAAGAAAGTACACTTAAATCTTCCTTTTTAAGAAATATTAATTACATGAAAAATTCTGTAATCAAAATTTAGTCTGTAGTGACTTTGATTAAAAGCGTGAAGTCAGTAAACGAGGAGGTCTCTAGAAAATCGGGTATTTATATCGCTAACATAGAGTTTGTCTCGGCAGGGGCGGTGCCCGCTGGTGGGAAGCCCCACAAGCCAACGAGTAGGTCAGTTCTTAATATCGCCATCCTGCGGGGGAAGATCACCGCCACCTCTTCTGGCAGAAACGTACATTACACATACGGAACTAATGATCTTAGCAGTTAACGTGCCCGATATCATCAATCAATCACTTGATCAATCGATATCAAACGCACTTGCATCACCTTCGTTCCAGCCCCAATAGATGGCAAACTCCGCAGGGTTTGCGCACAGCGCGAATAAATCACGCGTGAAGATTGAGCTGGGCCTCTTTGTTCCGGTCCGCAAGCGAGCGTTTGCTCAACAGCCGTTCAGGCGCATGACGTCACGGGGGCCGCGCGCTCGCCCTCTAATAAGCCAGGGCATCTCGCCAATGGCCTCACCGCGCCTGCCCCGCCCCCGCCCCCCGCTGCGGCACCTGCCGGGGCTGCCGATAAGCTCTTCAGTCGTCATGAGGACATAGGGAAACCGTTCAAATACACGTTTTTGCCTTAGCCAACAGTTTTGTAGATGAATGGTGTTACATCGCTTTTATATAATGATGGCATGGCAACTCAAGGCGTAATGGTAAGGATATACGCCTTCTATCCATGGGTATCGGGTTCCTTTCCCGGACACTCCGTGAATTCAATACAAAAATAAAGCATTTAGGAGTTACTACTAAGGAGTTACCACCAATAAAAATTCAATGAAACCAACATTGTTTAATTAACTCACTATAATAGACGAAGTGTCCCAAGAATTTCCAGGCAGCCATGAAACATGAACAAAAGCGTACTGCATCACAGATTACGTACCTTCGTTTATCAACAATATAAACAAAGAATGAATAAAACTTTATCATATCGTCGCTCATTTTTTTGAAATCTTACAATGATACTCCCACAACGATAATCCACTCGTTTCGTTAATTACTGTAATGTTTTAATTTTTCTGACTAAATTTCATAATCTGAATCTCCAACATTAAACTTGGTCGTTAATTTACAATGGTCTAAGAATCAATAATTTATTTGCATAGAGCAATGTATTGATCAAAGACAAAGGAATGAAATGATCTGAGAGAAATTGATCCAATCTATGACAAAACGTCTATAACTACTTATAAAAGATAAAGGTGGATTTATTTCATACTAGAAGAATTATATTGCATTCATTCTATGTTCGGTGTTCAAAGTGGGTTAAAATTAAACGTGTTCACAGTAATTTGCATGCCACTGGAATTTTTTACAGCATACAGAAGCAATGCCAAAAGTCAGGTCACTACGGAAAGCATAATGCCGTAAATAGAAAAGAGGCAGAAACTCAGATTAACTCCGGGAAAGAGGAACAGTCGTAATAAGTCATGCAAGAAAAAGAAGAAGAAGGAGGAAAAGGAAGAGGAGAAGAAAATAATGGAATAGAAAAAAAGAAGAAAGAGGTGAACGATAAGGAAAGAACTGAGAGAATATGAAAAATGCGTATAAGAATAAGAAGACTGCCGTCTCTTTCATTGATGATGAGCATGATGGTACACCGCCAGGTCTATCTTTAAAAGTTTTTACGTACTCTTTGACGTTCTAAAGAAAATCTGCTGGGTTATGCAGCTACTTATAAGAAAGCGGTTATCGCAGTTCCCATAGTGGAAGAAGGGAGGTTCAGATCAACAAGACGATAAGTTCATTAGTGGTTTGGTACAATCTTTGCCAATTAACTTTCAATATCAAGGTAAAGTTGATTGTATTAATATTGTCTTCTGATGTGTAATTCACATTGAAATCCGGTTATTGTACTGTCTTGTATCTACTTCTGGGTGGAGGACACAGTGACCTTAAGCGTTCCAATACACTTGATCGTGGCCAATCCCACTGTCCACCACTTCCAAACCAGTTGCTCCCAACGTCGAGCGACCAGCAAATAAACTTGCTAGAAGTGTTAATAGGAAATCAATGCATTACACTGCTTTTAACATTCGAAACGATCGCAATAACTCCGATTTCCCGCGAAGTGAGAAAGTATAAAAAAAGACGAAATCAGGAGCGCGCCGTGTATCGAGGTGCTCTGTGCATGTGTAATGGCCACACAATCGTTGAGGAACGACACGGTGGGCAGTGCGCAGTGAATTGTGGCTGTAAGCAGGTACACGGGTGTCTCATATACGAAGTCTCATATGCGCAGCGATGATATGAGCATAAGTGCTGCGCAGACATGGCAGTGGTCAGTAATTACTTCAAATGCAGATATGACTCCTCCTCCATATCGTTGAAGGTGTGAGAAGTAATTTCTTTGCTTTTCTCATAAATGATAACTATTTGACAAACGTGGAAAGCTGTAAGTCAGAATTGAGCATTCCCCTTCGTTCGAGTATACAGCTCAGCGCAGATTTTCAAGTAATCTCATTTAATCGATAAAGGTATTTTAAATAAAAGCTGAATTTGCCTCCTTGTATATTTACAGAAGTAATTGTGCTAATTTTGCTACCTTTCCCATTATATGCTTATACACACGAGAAATCGGAAAAGTGAAAAACAGCTTAGTTAAATTAAATTGTGCAACGAAAACTGACAAAAGTATAAGGTACGATCTTCAAGCAAGAGTTATAGTCACCCGCAACTTTAATTCTTTATTACTTCATTTCATCGAATACATTTAATTCAAGTATGATCAAGAAGTATCGTGAGAATAAAAATACCGCCAAGGAATGGAGTGAAGGTTGTCATAGTCATGTAAAATAGATTACTAGGAGAGAAGAAACATGAGAAAGGTTGTTGAATTAGTAATAATTAATACAGATCAATACAAGACGTTGTGTGAAAATGTATTATCGTAATTTTGAATAAAGAATGTTTATTTTAAATGAACAAACATGTTTATTTTAATTACGAATAATTAATTAATGGAAAACAACAGAAAAAAGCAAACAACAAACATTACCACAAAGGTAAGTAGTATATTAATTTTATAACATCAAGGTTAAACTGGCGGTACATTTTCTTCAGTGAATTACGATTTCAGTCTCTTACAGTAAAAAGTTATAATTCTTTTATTGTGAGATGTTGCTCTTCCTTTAGACTGAACAATAAAGATTTTGACAAGAACAAGAAGTGTTCTAGTTTATACGCTACAATAAAATGTTATTTTGAACCCAGATCAGAACCCTCAAGCTTCATTGTCTGGGCTTGCTTCCAAATTTAGAAAAACACTAAGCTAATTTCTTACATATTATTTGCAATATTGTTATCTTGAATGCAGAAAAAAAGTGTCGAATTTGTCCTTTTTTATTATTATTATTATTTATTTTCCTTGTTCGACTTAAAATATCTTTCAAAGGTTTGAAAATATTTTACATAAAAATACATCGATTTTGTGGTATGTTATAAAAATAATTAAACATTAAACATAATTAAAAATCTTAGAGGTTGTTCCAGGAAGAACCCTCTGAACAGTTATTTTAATTTTCATGATTGGTTACTTTTGAATAGCTAATCAGTGGAATTAAGCAGGAAGTAATAAATCTTTCGAATGACGAGATTGAATACGGGGTAAAGGGTGACTGTCCTAATTGGAAAATTTGTGTCGCTGAGCAAGAGACAAGTGAAGAGTAGAAATTGTTTGATAATTTATTAATACATGTTTTAAGGGGTTCAATGGAAAGTCCTCTCTCTGAATTTGATTATTTCTAATAAAGCATGGAAAATTTTAAACACGTCTAAAGAATCTATTTGAATAACTTCGATTTTGCGAAAACTTGTTTTTGCTGTGCCACTCCATATTGGACATGCAAATTTGAGGGAAAGGATATTGTTTTGTGTATTCTGATAACTGTTTCAATTTCGATGGAAGATTTTTTATTTATAAATCGGTACAGTTTAAGTATTTTAATATTTCTTTTATTCGCCGTGTATATTAGTCAATCTTTCCAAGTTAACTTTGTATCTATGTTTAAGCAAAAATATTTAAGAGCAGTATTTGGAGATAACTATTGCATTGTTATGTTATTAATTTTTAGTGGATTCATATTTTTAATTCGTCTTAATGAAAATATCTTTGCATGACATTTTGTAGGGTTCAGTTGCCAATTGTTAAACCAATTTGTTAAGATCTGTAAATCATGTTGTAAGTTGTTTTGACTTTGTAAAATATCATGACGTGAAATGTATAAAGTTGTGTCATCAGCAAATAATGCAATTTCTGAAGTTTCATATGATGGTAAGTCAGAGATAAAGATATTGAATAGCAAAAGAGAAAGTGGGATCCTTGAGGTAGTCCGGCTGAAATTGGATATTCATCAGATAATTCTGAGTTAATTTTCACTTTGAATGTACGGGATGTAATAAAACTCTTAATTATTGATTGTAAATAATATGATATTTCTATCTGCGGTAGTTTATATACTAGCAAACTTTATTAAATGCCTTTTCAATATCTAGAAATATGGCTGATGTATGTTCAAAATGTTGAAAGTTGGCAGCGATATAATCAGTTAATCTCAAAAGTTGATAGATTGTAGAATTATTATTTCTGAATCCAAATTGAGTTTTGGTAATGTGTCATTTTGATATATACAATTTTGTAATCCTGGAAGTAATGTTTTCTGAAAAAGTTTTGATAGCGAGGATAACAGACTATCTGGAAGAAAGTTCATTTGCAGTGAGTGATCTTTATTGGTTTTAGGAGTAGGATGAATAATCGCTAATTTCCAAGATTTAGAGAAATTATTTAGTCTGAGGAATGCATTATAAATTGCTGTTAGTGAACTAATTGGAAAAGGTAACTTTTTTAGAATGTAATTAGTAATTTTATCATGCTCTGGAGACTTTGAATTTTTAAGTTCTTTAATTAAATACTGAACTTCAGAAGGTGAAATAAATTTAATTATTTCTGGTACTGTGAAAAATGTTTTTGATATTTCTTGTGAAATTGTGTTAGAAAATCTTTTATAAAGAGGGATATTGTTAGTAAATGTTTTGCTAATATATTTTCCTTTTCAAGATCCGTTATTGCTATTGTATTTCCTGACTTGAGAGGAATTAATTGTTTTTTATCTTTAATTATGGTTTTAATAGCTTTCCATAGAGGATTCGTATTTGGTTGAAGATTAGAAGTAAATTTTGAAATTGAGAAATCTATATAATTCAAGTGAATTTTTAACTTTTCTCTTTAAAGAATTTAATGTTTTTTAATAGCAGAGACTCGAGTATTTTGTCACTTTCTTTGAGTTTTATGTTTTAATAAAATAAGTTTCAATATTTCTTTAGAGTGTTCGATTTGTAATTTTAGACGTGTGTTGATTTTTTGTGGCAGATATACGAAGAGCAATTGTTAAAGTTTGTTGAAAAACAAATATAGACTGGTCTATTTCTGTATTAGTGTACAATTTTTCTGGGAACTTATTTAGTCTAATTATGTTTTTTAAAGTAATCCAATTAATTTTACCTTTAATAAGTGCATTACTAGTAACTTTCATAGTTGCAATTTTCTGAAAGCTAATTAATACCGGATCACGATCCATATCCAAAGCTGAAAAAGGATATTGAGTTATTGGAAAAATTATATTTTTAGAAATAATTATATCTAATATGTCCGGAAAGACGTGATTATAGGAGAAGTATGTTGGTTGTAATAGCGCGTGAATATTGTAGATGAATTTGTTAACTCTGTTAATCAATATTGTACCTTGAGGAGTAGTTGTTCGTCGTCCCCAAATTGAGTGTTTTGCATTTAAATGACCTATCATTAAAACTTTGTTGTTATTGAATATAGATTTGAAAATTCAGATTGGTATTTTTTTGTTAGGTGGCTTGTAAGGTGAAATAACAATAATATTCCCGAATGCGAGAGAAATTGAAATTGCCACCATATCTAAATCTGCAGATGATGAAATAAAAATTTGGGAATGTTTAGTGTTACGTTTCATAATGATAGCCACTCCTCCACCATTGAGATCTAAAGATCGATCTTCACGATAAATAATATGAGCAGGGATATTTATTTTATTATTATTTTTAAGGTGAGTTTCAGTAATGCAAGCAAGGTCTATTTTGCGATCATGAAGTATGTGTTTAAATTCATTGTATTGTAGACCATTTGCATTCCAATTTAGAATGTTAATTTTTGGATTAATATCCATTATGAAGTATTTTTGAAAGTAATTCTAGAATCATTTTTTGAATTTGAGGAACTAATGTATTAATTATTTGAGATGAACTTAGAGGAATTAATACATGAAAGGTATTATTTTTGTTGTTAACTGAAGAATATGTTGAAGAAAGAAACGTTTGTGATTCTTTAAATGTGTTTGGAAGATTTGAAAAGTTTTTAGAAGTATTTGAAGGAGGAGGATAATATATGAGATGATTTTCATTTAAATTTTGTTGGGAAGCACTTGATTGAGAAATAGTTTGAACATTATGTATATTTGAATGAGAAGACAAGTTTTGAAAAGCTCTTTTCAGTATAGGGTTTTTGAAATATTCACATTCTCTACAATTCGCAAAGTGATTACATAAAAAATTAACACATTTTGCAGAGAGATTTTTAGGTTTGTTACATTAGGCGAAATGATGTTTATCTAGACATCTAACACATCTAGGAGGAAAGTTGCAGTTTGCTTTGTATGATTTATCTGCTGGCAGTTTTACACTGTATAGGATGGTTATTTTTTGACTAATTCTAATATTTACAATGCTATTAAATATTCTGGTAAGCTTTAGAATTCTGCGACAGATCGTTATATATTAAGTCTATTGCACATATTTCTAATTCTTTACGTTTTTTGCCAAATAATCTGTATACGGAAGTAACAGGATACTGGTTGTTAACTAGTTCTTTTTTTTATATCATCCTTGGAATATGTAGTTGAAATATTATAAATTAATGCTGATAGGGTTTTCTTTGTAGGATAACGATAAGAAAAGTATTGTGTATTGTTGGTGTCACAAAATTTTCGGTAACTACGAAAATCTTCTATAGAGTTAAATTGTACAGATATATGGTCTGTCTTTGTTTTATTAGTAAAATCTAGTTTTGAAATTTTTTAAAGATATGAATGATGCAAATGGTTTTAATTTTTGTGAATGTTAATTGGAGGAATTTTAATATTTACGTATTCAATTACGTGGTCTTCATTTTCTGATGAATCTGAATCATTCATAGTTGAAGATCAGGACTTGAATGGATTAGATGTTGAAATATTGTATTTGGTGCTCTGGCCTGGATCACTTAATTTCACTCTTTTACTCTTATTTTTCACGCACACCCCACTTTCAGTAGTTTTATCTTTAGTTTGGGCGCTGTTGTCTGTTGAGAGTTCTTGATTGTTAGCATTTGCTGACTGACTATTTCTGTTGTTGATACAGTTGTTGGGATTGATTTTGAAGGAACACTACTTGTTGCTCTAATGATATAATTTTTTGTTCAGTTGTTTAGAGCTGGTTGATGCTATGAAAGTAATTGGAGCTATTTGTAGTTGAGTTGGATCAATATTAAAGTTTGAATCTACATTTGATAGTGATAGTGTTGTATTAACCACATGCTGCCCCGTGAAACTGGGGCAGCTGTTATTTTCCATATTAGTCTAGTATTATACATAGTTTATAGGTTTCTTCATAAATCATTCACTAACATTCTATGTCTGTTGAACATTATTAGCTGATAGTACGTATGAGTGAAGATTTTCACTAATTTTTAAAACAATATCACTTTATAATATTACGCGTATTCACGGCGAATTTGCCCTGTTACGTGATATCCCATAGTGCCAAAGTAAACAAAAATGCTCATTAAAAGAAATATAGCTCCTAAAACAAAAGAACATAATATTTTATTTACTCTTGACAATAATAAATGCGTTAGCATCCAATATCTATATTTCCTGTGTGTGAAAATATGAGCATCATTTCATGAAGCATTTGCATGTTCTTTTAGAGCACTACCAGCATTGAAAAACACCTCTTAAAAGTTTGTGGAAACAAAACCTGAAACCTCCTTTCACGAGCTACTTCTTACCTCTCTGACCTAACATACACAATTCCATAAATTATGTCTTATTCACCTTCTTGCAGGTTTCCTCTGTGTTGGTCCGAGAACATCTATTTCCGCTACTTACGATTGCAAAAGTTAACAAAATGTAATACCTATTCCGAAACACCGAATGAAAAAGGAGTTGTGCTATGCTTTCGCAGGCAACGAAAAGTTAAAGAGGATTATCTCAGAATCGCGGGATCCAGATGAGCCATCCTCCCAGGATGATGCCGCACGGCCTCGATTTCCTGTGTCGCGAAAACAACTGGCTGCGTGGAGCACACGCGGATTGGCAGTGGCGCTCGCCGCACGAGGACGGAGGTCGTCTAAAATCGCAAAGCAATACAGCTGTCAAGTGGGGTAAAATAGGGCTCTCAATGAGCGAAGACAGGCTGTCTGAAAGGACACACGTTAAAACAGTCGCTGATTTCTTCCTCGTCGATTGACATCACCCGTCTCTTAAGTAGTTACGCCCTGAATATGAAACTTCAGTCACAATATGAGAATATGTGGAATACCGTAACGCAATCAAATATTTGCACTTTTCAGTAAAAAACGAAACCGTTCACCGGATGAGTTGGCGCAGGGTAT
The DNA here is from genome assembly GCA_017312745.1 of Gryllus bimaculatus. NCBI lineage: Eukaryota > Metazoa > Arthropoda > Insecta > Orthoptera > Gryllidae > Gryllus > Gryllus bimaculatus. The sequence continues at coordinate 1,137,314 of BOPP01000213.1, forward strand.
CAACGGATATCGTTGCCGTGCTTCTGACCGCAAGGGTTAAGGTTTCCGAATTCGGGACCCGGCGGTGGGAGAATTTTCGATATTAGCTATGTCGATTGCTATGTCGAATTCAGTCGCTATCTGGAGGAGGCTTCCAGTGACCGGTTGCTCTGATCGGTAGTTTTCTGTGGTTTCTTCGATCAACATCAGGCGAATGCTAGAGCAGTACTGTAACCAACGAGTCACGGGCGGCGTGCGATCTTTCCTTTCTCTTCCTTGTCCTATCCTCACCTCTCCCTTACTTACGCACACTTATATTTACATAGTCTACACTACCGCACATGCCAGGTGACCAGTCGGGAGCCTAGCATTGGTCCCGGATGGAAAGGTGCCCTGCTGGTGCGTGATACTTAGTTGTGGAAACCACCTCAAGCCGAAGAGTAGGTCGTCATTGGATCTTGCCATCCAATGAGGGAAGATCACCGCTCTCTCCAGCGATAAAAACATGTACCACACTTATGGTACTAATGACCTTAGGAGTTGACGCACACAGAATTACTAATCAATCGAAACTGTTTCACTGCTTTTGAATTTTCCATGAGTTTTAGGATATACAAGGAAATCGTTGACACCTCTCACATTTCCGAAGATGCCAACTTTGCGTCAATTTCTGCGAATAATCGAAATTAGTAATAGAGATCGATGTTTGTGGAGAGGAGGATTTCCTCGCGTAGAATTTGCATAAGCTTCGTATGACAAAAGACCGCACTGACTAATAGCGATACCAAAGCATTTACGCGCTCGTGGCGCGGGCGTGGCCAGTGGCAAAAATCGTAGGTGGGAAAACATTACATAACGCATGCATATGCATGCCGTCGGACGGACGGGCCGCGCACTGTTCTTTTTGCTCCTGAGCCGCATACGTAAGTCGGGCGCAAGTGCGAACACATGTCGCCGGAGCGGCGCTGAGGGGCGAAGAGCGGTGCGGCGCACGCGCATACGTAATTCAATTAGAGACCGAGGTGGACTCGCGCAGATAAGCGGCTGCGCGTTGCACGTCTCAATCTGCACGTCGTTCT
>BOPP01000213.1:1147795-1158251 GCA_017312745.1 Gryllus bimaculatus
CAATTTGTCAATCGACAAAACAAGACAAAGTAAACAGCAGTCGGACTGTATGGGTGTTCAAGATGAGAGAAATCAAACCGAATAGTTGTTGCTGCGTACAAAATACTTCAACAGAGGTCACCTGTTTTTTCCGAAAAAACTGGACATGTGCAACCGTACCCTAGAACAACCATGAACAGTCAATTTGAGTTGTACACAACGATTTGTTGCGCGAGCGTCTTCCGAAGGAAATCAGGAAAACAACTGCCGAAGGACGGTATCACTCTTCGACCAGACCAATGCGAGATCTCACAACATTTGCTCAAACCAACTGCATTTTGAGCACCACAAACATCGATTGATAGTCACGCCTATAGCCTGACTTTGGCACCGAATGACTTTTTTTCTCACGCGAAACCAAAAAGTCAAACTAGTTTTTCGACACCTGAGAGCAGCGTTGCTGCATCAGAATGCATGTTTTGGATACCTCTAATTCAGAGTGGCAAAAGTGCTATCGACAAATTGGTTCAAACGCAAGCAAAATGTGTTAGATCTCATGGGGGAATATTTGAAAAACAATAAAGTGATTTCGTGATGATTAATATTGGTTTTTGCTCTCTATCCTGAAATTAAAAGGCAACCCTCGTTACTAGATTTTTAGAACTGAATAGGTAATGGTTTTCCTTCTATTCCTCAAGCCCACGTAGTGAGTGACCTAACAGAGACCTAATACATTCATATCCTTTCAAAACGATATCTCTTGTTCAATTTCTTGTTGCTTATGCATTTTCCAAAGCATTTTCCATGTCTTTAATATTGTTTTCGGTATACGATCTATCATATGATTTCCAATAATCGTCCAAACAACTCATAAAAATCATTTCATGTTATTCCACGTTGAAAAATAAAAGGGTCCACTTAAGAGTCCGGATAAGCTCACTTGATAAGAATACGTAGACTGACTTTAAGTAAAACACTTTTAAATGAAACGAATGATTGTAATGGCCGAATAATCAAGACTTAAGTGTTCTATCAAAATATAAGTGCCAACTATCACATATGGTCTACGGCTCTTGCCCAAAAACCCAATCCACAGAACCCCGCAATCAAGAACAAATTTCCCGTTTGCATACATTCCTCAATAAATTTTCAGATTCTCGACCTGTAGAGTTTATCGTATAAAATACCTCCTTACCATTCCTTGTAGTAATGTAAATATATGTAGTAATGTCAGTAGTATTTTAAGATGTTGTTATATGTTTTTTGTAAAATTTTTATAAGTGATTTAAAAAATCATAACAAATGTTGTGTCTTTAACACTGATCTTTTATTATTTCAATCAACAAAGAAAATAAATTTAAAAAAATGTCATCATACGAGAGAAGGAATAAGGACGAAAAATAAAAGCGCACTCCAAATCGTAGGCGCGGCAAATCGTCTTTAGCGACTGCATAAAAATCCAATCTCAAACTGAGTTCATTCCGGAACGTCGCTATTTTCAACGTGAGAAACGAAGTGACGAACAGCGGAGTGTAAAGGCCAGAACTGAATTCCCAAATGACGAACTGGAAAATTAGTGAGAAAATAATGACGATAAAATACATGGAAAGAAACAGAAAATCATGGAGGTAGGAGGCAAGGGGAAGTAAAACCGGATGCCACTATCAGACGGAGGGAAGCCGCAGAGCGAAAAACTGTAAGACTGGGCAGCGTCCGCAGGCAGCCGGACTGGGCAAGCCGTCAAAGCCGCGCCGAATCGTCTTTGGAGCAATTTGGATCAGTTACGCAACACAAAAGCGCTCATTCGAAAAGCGAATTACCATGGCGCGCACATGCATCTCCGGATGCTCATAACGGCGCACGTAAAAAAGCTAGCCCGGAGGCACCACTTTCCGCGGCCCATGACAATGCCCGCGCTTGATTGAGCACTTTGGCGTCCATACTGCTGCAGCGCTCCTTTTGTGGCGACACGCACCAATTCTGCGCGTGCACTGCGGCCAGAGACTCGTTTTTGCGCGCATTCTCCTCAAAAAAGCCTATTCAAATTCCCTGCGTCTGAAGCACAGGCCGCGGCGCGGCGCGACGCCGGTGCCAGACGGAAACGCCGCCGCCCGTCGCCCCCAGAGAATGCGGCGCGGCCGCAACAGATCGGCAGATCGGCATTCTGGGTGGGCGGTTGCACGGAAACGAGAAAGAGTTGCGCGTGACAGTGGTGGCCTAATTTGGTAACTGTGAGGGAAGTAGTTTGATTGTGCTTACTTCGTGTTTCCGTGCATTTCGATTGCTAAAGCATTTGCTTCCGATTAGTCTAATACATGTGTCCTCGAATGTCGTCCCCCGCCAGGATGGTGATATCTGCCGCCTGACCTACACACCGCTAGTGGTTTGCCACACCAGGTATCTTTCCACCAACCGGGTGAAGCACTCCAATCGACGGCAGCTCTAAAGCTCCTGACTACTCCCACATCTGTGGTAGAGTAGTGCACGTAAGTTTAGTATGTGACAGTAAGATGAGAATAGGACGGGGGGGAGGTACGGAAGATCCCGCTATCACCAAGGCGTGTTGGGTTCTCTCTGGTATGCACCTGCTGGTGATCGGCAGAAATCACGGAAAAACACGATCAGAGCAGCCAGTCGCTAGTTTTCTCCCCCAAGGGCAGCGCCCTGATTCGACCCTAAAACTACCTAGCTAGATTTGGAAAATACGATCTACCCGGGGACCCCGACTAGAACCTGCCGTCAGACGCTACTGCAAGTGACATCAGTTGAATGGCCCTTTGTCAGCAAAGCCATTGAGAAGGAAGTAGTGATTGACGTTTCTGTGGTAATAAATTGCCAGGATATATAAAATTGTCGCGCTTGAGAATGTGCAGTGACCAACGTTCGCTGTGGCAATTATGTGACGAGGCAGTGGATACGGTGGACAGTAGGAACGTTAATGCTGACGATTGTAATTGTGTCTGGGAATGGTGTAGGGCAGTAAATAACAACCAGTTTTATAAGAATAATTCAGTGGCACGTGAAGTCAATATTAAGTCAAATGCAACGAACAAAAAAATGGCCAATAGTTTCTTTATGTTTTTGTAGCTAGGATACTTATGGACCTGTGAGTGTGAACTGTTGGAATATTCGATGTACATAAAACTTGCTACAAACTGAGATTGGGTTGTTTCTGGGCAAGAACAATTATGGACTGAACATGGCGAACATGAGCATCAATGCCACTTCACAGGCTGTTCTGTAAGACAATGTGTTAATATAATCTTTGTGGTTTTAGGTTACTTCGTTAGTCGAATTTAAGTTAATAAATATTAACCTCTGTTACTATTTTCCACCGCTCGCAGACAATTGTGAAATAATATATGTAGGTCTGCCATGGTAATAAGATGTTTATGGTTGTTAGAACCCAGGAACAGAGAAATAAAAATAAAACATTGAAAGACGTTTCTATTTTGGCTGAAAATACGAATATTGATTGCAGTCCGGAATAGCCGAGATCGCGAAGGCCAGAAGTTGCGTTGCTCGATCGCGACGGAAGGATTGATGTCATCGAATACCGCCTCGGCATAGTTGTATTTGTGTATTATGCCCTTTGCCTACTATCATCACCATATATGTCATCTACGCGACAGTTGCATACCGTTTTTAAATGAGTTTTACCGTTTTAGTGATCCCTAATGACCTAAAACGTGGATGTGATTACTTTGTTTCGCATTTCTTTCTTCGGCCGAATCAATTCTCATGCTCAGTGGTACAACGCAACAGAAAGTTCTACGGAAAGCGGTCGCCAACATTAATTATTTATTTATTGTTACCCGTTGTGACATTTTTTTATATTCTTGGTACATAAACACTGTTTGTATAAATGACCTACACTATGTTACAGAGAGGTTTCAATGAAACATGTTTTGGTTAATATAATTACTTTTTATTGAAAATATATACAAGAAATATTCAGTTTTTTACTCGAGCTGTGTGCGCACTACGTTTTGCGAAAACCATTTTGCGTTGAGATTTTTCTGCAGCATTGCAGCACCACTAGAATAGGATGGAGCCAGAACAGGATAAGCAATTTCGAGAAGTTATTGAAAAAAAATTTAATAATCAATAATAATAATCAATAATAATAATAATAATGAACAACAATTTGAGTATTAATGTACTTCAAATCCAACAACAAATGAACAACGAAAATTTTTAAAGATTATCTCGCTTTTGGAAGTTCAGACACTACGAAGAAAAAAGGCGATATTGAGGTTTGTAGTTTCTGGAGGAGGATTTTATGGCTCCAAAACGGCTACTGGCCATTTGGGCAGCAGACGAACCAGGGATGCGGGCCGTGCACGACTGCGTGTCCCAGAGACAGATAGCTAGTCGGCTCCGCAGGAATGAGCGCTTTCGGACAAACCCGGTCCACTTTTTCCTCATTTCGAATTGCTTTTCAGCCCAGAGCAGAGATAACTTGGAAGCTCCGATCCAGCCAAATAATGGATGATGATCTCAAACTGTGAAAGATAATGGACATCCAAAGTGGCGAAAGTAAAAGTTCCAGAACACACCCATTACCTTTTCAAGCATTCAGAATTACTGGATGAATGTTTGGACTCTCAATTACTGGTGGGATGTTAAGTAACTTATGCTATATTTTACTAATGTTTACTAACCATTGAGACTTTCATCATACAAGAAAAAAACAGCAGGCAGTTCACCTAATAACAAGCAAGGTACGCATTCCAAGTACGCATTTATCTATTAAAAGAAATATCACCTTATTTAAAGGAGTTAAATGAACGTTAAAATGCCTGTTTTCTTACTGAAATTTACAGTAATTTCGATAACTGTCTATAATTTAATGGGAGTTATTATTAAAATTTTCAAACAAACAAGATAAGAAAATCGATTTTTGCAAGCATTATGAACGTTAAAATAAATTAAATAATAAGTATTAAAAATAAAAAACAATGATTAGTAAAACCTGCAAATTTGAGTTCCACAAAACATAAATATAATTATTAAATCTACTTTCGATCTTTTTTTATGCTACTGTAAACATTCATTGTATAACTATTTCGTATGTAAAAGGGTATGTAAACATAGTTGTACTTTTAAATGTTATCTAAGAAGTACTAAATAAGATGCAGTTGATCAAACAAAAATAATAGTACTTATATTATGCTACTAGTTTATAACATTGTATTTGCCATGAGTAAATGTTTGAAAAAGAACGAATTGGGAGTGAGGTTCCAAATTAAACGAACGCAATAAAACTACGAGTTCATATTTGTTTATTGTTTGTTTAAAAAATAACTTCACTTGTTCACACTTCAAAATATTTAGATATTCTATTAAATATTTCACAGAAAATAGGAAAGCTGTGAATTATATACAAAACCAATGAGTGAAAATTTAGACTCACAAAATTTTTTGCATTCATTTTCTATTCAGCGTGAATTATTGAATTTAAATAATATTTGATGAATTTCTGTCTGAGTCTGTACTTAATGAAAAAATATTTTTGTGAAGTAATTTTTTAATTGTTATTCATGTGAGTTTTACAACTTTATAAATTAAGAATTATACTTTGATAAATTAAACTTAAAGAAAAAACAATTGAAGAAAAATATGTATGTCGTCAATAACATTTCAATCAATTGCATTGTGATGTAATACACATTAATTTAAACATTTTTTAATTCAAAAGCTTATTAATTTTATTGTATTATTTTAGTTCATTTATTTTCATTAGACCCTGAAAGAGGAGGACAATGTCATTGAAACAGAAGTCTGAAAAATGTTCCAATATTAATAAAAAGTATTTTATGATATTATATATTTTTATATTAACATGCATTGTCTGCCTAAGGAGCTAAAGGATCTTCCAAACCAATATTTACAAATTGCGAGTGTCATGCGCTATTTCTTTTTGAATATCAGCTTTTTATGAATTTATAGGAGAATCAAAGAATTGTTGGATAACAACCTTTTGTGGCGTCACGGGTATTGGAACATCCGTTTCCAAAAAAAAATGTGTTCGTCTGTTCCGGTATTACCGGCTATCACCCCACGATTCTCAAAGCTGCTATTAGCCGCCATGAGATGAGTGATGAGACGCAAGTTATTCGTGCAAAAAACAGCACGATTGGCTTTTAGCCTACACTTGTTTTTCGAGTCATCCTTGTGCCTACACGAGGTGGTCATATTAATGTACTACTTACTCTGTATTACCTATTTAACGAAATAGTTAAGCGTTCGTAATACTTAATGTTAGACTAGATGGGAAATCAAATCGCTAATAAAAATCCTATCACGGACGGACTGAGAATAGGAATAGTTCATTAGATGTGTCCGCCTCTGGCCTTTTGGTCAGCACCGGACTCTTTGTGTTCTCGACCCGAAGGATCTCAGCTAGTCGTTATGTCGCAGTCAGGGCTCCTGTGAGTACTCAGCACTCTCGGTACTCTACTGCTTGATACACCAGTCCTTTTGGTTGCACATCATGAGCATTTTTGGTCTCACCGTCTCTTTTGACCCTTCACGTAAATCAGCCCTCTACATTGTGGTGGTCCCTTTGGTGCGCACCCGAGCGTCATCGCTATGATACTATTCAATGTCTACTATACTTGATCGCATCAGGTGTGCTTTGCTCGGACCCTATGATAATTTTCTGTTTCCCTCGATCTCTTTAGTTGCACCCTTCTCTTTGGCCGCAAACCGATCTTTGTTCGCAAACTGGCTTCTGTACTTAACAATCCCTTGCTTTTATTGTCGCACCCGTCTCTTTTTTGGACGCAGAGACGGTTGTCGATTTTCGATCACATACGCCAGATCTTACTTTGGTTCAAGGTTATTACAATCTAGATTATCATATAATTTAAGTACTCACCCTGTGCATATGCAAAAGATTTGCTTCTGAACTTCGATGCAAAGATATCAAAGGCTCAGAGCTTACTCTCTGTTTGTTGCACCCTTTCGGATACGACAAGCTCTATCCTGATTGTATTCTTAGTGAGTTCGTTGCCTCGTCATTACTGAAATTGTGATATAACACTGATAATCGTTCTCTGTAGATACCGTTCGCTGTATCCGGTGGGCAGATGTGCAAGAGCAGGCGTTATAGTAACCCTGTGCGTGAGTGTCGACCGTGCTCTTCCTATATTTGGTGAGTGCACTGTTTTTCACGGATTATATTTAATTCTGCCGATCGTATATAGATTACATACTATTTCTGTATTGTTAGGCATGCTCTTGTTGCGCACTCCTAGTTGTGTGGTATAGTATCTGCATAGGTGCTCAACAGGGCGCAGCAATATGCGGGTTTGGCCTTGGATCTGACCTCTTCTACGTGTATACGCTACGGCTGTTCTCTCTCGCCTCACGTGTTTACTTGTATACTTTAACTCGCCCTGCTCCACCATGCTGCTCTTTACAGATTGTTGTGATTAAAGGCTTTGTATGACCGCAACGTCTTTTGTTCTATGATTTTTATTGGCACATGGTTACACGTTCTGACTCTCACAAATGTTGTCGCCGAAATGTGTTATAGAGTATCTATATCTGAACTCTTATGGATGTCTTTACTTGAAATATGGTGAAGTAATGCCGATTAAATCAACATCAACTGAGCTTGTATATTTGTATGTCATATCTTTCTGTCATGAGTAAGTGTCATAGTCGCTCTTAAGTACTCTAGACTGCATATATAGCATTTTCTCCTCTCGCTCAACGAGTAGTCGTAACTTTATCTCTACACCTGCGTACCTCGTCAAAAAAAGTGTGTTGTTCTTCATTTTAGTAACAGCTCGCATACCGCATAATATCTCAAGTTAAGGACGATTTGAATCTTTACTTCGATGAAACATTCGCTTGGAAGCGCATATCCCTCGAGATTCTCTCGATTCAATACTGAATGATAGGCTAGATCTATTATTCAGTAAGACGTGTAGAAGCTTCTCCGTCCAGGGAGAGCCCAAAGTACTCTTCAAAAGCTCAAATTTTGAGTAATCATCTGAGAGTATATCCTCTCCGCCAGTGCGTTTGCGCTTGCACGAGCGCAGAGTGCTGCTAGGCCGTGAGATACGCCCCGGTGAAAAGGTGCCCGCGATCTCCTGTCACGCAAGGTGAGTGAAGACCAGACTTTGATTTTAGTGATAATATTAGATGTTCTAATGTTCTAGTATATATTAACATGTCTATACAGAGTCTTCGTGCTGGTACCCCAATAAAAAATGGTCAAATTACTCTTTACCTTTAAAAAACGCTGCTTAAATCTATGTAGTTCTTCAAATTATCTACAGTATCAAACTTTATTGCCTTCAAGCATCTCACTCACTTCACTGAGCAGTGTCTGACTCATTTGTACAGAGTGTCTATCCTCTCTCTGTTTCGAAACATGTTCTCTCTCCAAGGCATCCTCTCTACTTATCCAATGGTCTATGTTTACTCCATGTTCTTTTTTTTCTCTTTATACTACTCGATTCAATGTTGTACTATTAATGACCGTATAGATCTCGTTCTACACGCCCTTTTTTTATACGCTGTGAGGGATGTACAATAAGACAAAAGTCGAACGTGAGCCCAAATCCTGAGCTCGGTCGTCGTTGTTTGTGCGATTTGCGTGCAAGTCAGAACCTCCATGTCTCGTATATTTGAGACCTAACATTTGCTGAACCAGTCATAAAGCTATGTGAACTGAAGGGTGTTGCGATTGTCGTGATGGATGAGAGATCTAACTGCATGACACTCGTCTGTCATACACAATTCGGCGTCTTTCTTTGGTATCTGATATCACCTAGTATGGCACTCTGTGTATTGCTATAAAATGTTACGCACAATCACACTCTCTTATATGGAGTTATGTATGGATACGAACTTGAGTTGTCACGAGAAACATTGAACTCTAACTAACTGTATCGTACCACCCTATGTCATATCAAAAGAAGAGCAAATGCATACATTTTCTCTCATTGTTGGATCGTATGATTCTCTGTTGATCGATCTATTCCTACATATTCGACGAGGTGACGGTTTGTCTTCCAAATTTTCGAAAGGAATTAAGTGTGATCTGTCTCTGACTCTCTCATAAGGCTACGTCTGATAACCGTCATTCCTAATCTATGAATCTCACAACCTATACCAGTAATTATAATTATAATCTTTCTGACAAGTAATAAGTCTGTGATCGCCAGGTGTCTCAGTTGTGTACGAGAACTTAATTCACGCTAGCACGATGTTCTCATCGTAAATACTTGTGATATCATATTGCGAAGCCGACAAGTAGTCACAACTACACCAGTTATTCCTTTCTATTTGTTAAGTAATTCGCTCTGGGCAGTCGGAACGCCGCATAGCAATACATAGACTTAATAAGGTGTCTGAGCCCGAAGTTTCGAGCCCAAATTCAAGATACGTTAGAATTCATGATAGAACGAGCCTCCAAGATATCTCGTTGCGTCTTATCAGTCGCTTGTACAATACGTCGGACATAATATTAGCCGACGTGACATTTCTTTCCGCGACAAGCGCTGGTGGAAGAGCCGCCGGGGAAATGAGTGTGAGGCACATAGCTCTAGGGAGAAGCAGCAAGGTGAGCCGACGCTGCACCGTGTCCTCGTGGCTTGCGCATGACGGCCCAAGCCGATAGAGAGCCAGGATTGGAGAAAACGTGTGAAGCTCCCACCGTAGACAGGTCGACTGTGGAAGACGCGGGTCAGCGAAAAACAGCGACTGACGTTAGTTCCGCTCATCGGAGCAGAACTGAATATAAAAGGGACCCGGACCTAAAACTTCCTTCTTCATGCATTCTTGGGCGCGTCGGTAGAAGTCGGCGCTAGGTTTGATTGCGCCGGCGCTGCATTTCCCATGAAGGCCAGAGAACTGAAGCCGGAGACGGTGCCAGCCCACCGCACGGCGCGGGAGGGGCAGGCGGATTTACGTGGTGGAGAGAAGAGGAGACGGACGGGCGTGATGGTGGCTATTTCGAGACAGTGGCGAGTGCGGTGGGCGAGTACTCAGTTGATTCATGAGCTAGCACAGCTGGACTACTGGTGCATCTCACCCCGAGTAGAGGATATCCGTGATTATGGCGCTAGCCGTTTGGAGCGGGGCGGACGAAGGCTGGCAGGTGCGGGTTATCGGCAGCGGCACCCGAGATACCTAAGCATGTAGTAACTTAATCAGTGTCATGAGTAAGTGTCATTTCGCCAAATTGCGATATAGATTTTTCCAACAGTATGTAACTTTCTCTACACCACCTACATGCAAAAAAATGTTTACTCTTTAGTAACGAACAAAAATAAGTAAAGATTTGAATCTTTACTTCGATGAAACATCCTTGGAACCATTAAAATGTCTGTAATTCAATATAGATCTGATATTTCAGTGCGAACTTCGTCCAGGGAGAGCAAGTCCTCCAAAGCAATTGGGAAAGCTGAAAGTATATCCTCTCCGCCAGTACGTTTGCGCTGCACGAGCGCAGAGT
>BOPP01000213.1:1158276-1191306 GCA_017312745.1 Gryllus bimaculatus
TTGGTTTCACACTATTTCTCTAAATAATGCACTTAATATAATACCAAGGAAAGGAAATGAAAACAAAAACTCACCATTCTATTCTGCATTCTTTTATAATGTGACGGCAATTTGCAAGTCATCTCTGAAACTAGCCATTAAAAGCGAGGGAAGTAATTCGAGGTAGTGATGAGATTATAAATATCTTTGAGCAGGTGTTGTTGCTTTCGATTTCGACAATGAAGAAACTTTCTATACATGCAACCACTCCCTGAGCTGAGCCAGTTGGCAACATACTGCCCATTGGCAGGACGGGCCAAGGCTGTAAGCCCCACTTAGTGGCACGAGCCATCATCATAAAATTGGGAGTAAGAACAGGATCGGACTGTTCAAATATCCCACATAGACATTCCTGAAAATCTTGAAACAAGAATAAAGATCCTGCAAGGGAATGGAGAAAAAACAATTCATCCTCAAACCAAGACATTCAATCACTCGTTAAAAATCGCCAATACTGTCAAACTTAAGACTATTACTTGTGAGAACCCGAAACCAAAATACCTACTTCTGAAAATAAAATATTGTTCGGAGATAACTGAATAAAAATTGTTTAAGCCTTAGACAATTCACCACAACTTGTTAAGCTAGGTTGGCATTGTTGAATGTGACTCAAATAGCAAAATTTATTTACATTCGTACAGTTTACTCCCAGTATCTTTTTTGAACAGTGACCATGCTTCACTCGCTCTCTTGGCACAACCAGTCTGAAGGCAAAAGCTCCACAGTGACACTGATACAATATTCCCAACACATCTTCACTGGCGACAAAGTAGAAGAAACACAATTGTTTCTTGCAAGGCAAGACACTTCTATTCGTGACTTTCTCAAAAAATGCTAAAGAGAAATGACCAAAAACCAAGGTAAATACTTCCACAGGGAATATCCTGAGAAAGTTAGAACGCACAATGTATTGAGAAAGTTGCGAAGCATGACAGATTTTTCACAGATTGGTATTGTCATAAAAATCTAGAGGGCCAATTTGTAGCTAATACCCCCATCTTCCCTCTTTCTTCTCCCATCCATCGTTTAAGAAGGAGAGTCACGAAAGAGTAACATGTACCCCTTCTCACAATAAATAATTAATTGCATTTAGTGGACAATATAATGGCGTCCTCGGATTCCAACAAATAAATTTTTAAAAAATTGCAGGCAACAAACAGTTGCCATGGACATTTGTGAATAAAAGTAAAAAATGATTGAGTCTCAAAATATAATTAATTGCAATACAATACTTCGCATCTTTCTTTTAAATAAAAATAATATGAACAACCTTGTGGAACCTTTCCTCAAATGTTGTATTTTTTATGTACAAATAGTGTTTCTCTTTTACTTCATGCATCTGAATGACAAACGTTCAACAGATCAAACTGTTCCATAATTTTAACTGGACATGTCATAAAAGAGCTAAAAGAATTTCATTGTCTAATCCACTTGAAAATTAATAGACCTCCAACCACTCAAGAAGTTATAAACACGACAACAAAATACACTTAAATGGGGGGGATGATGAGCCTTTCTTTTTTTTTTTTGCTTTTTTTTTGGTGTTTGTGTTTTGTTTAATTTTTATATTTGGTCTTCAGTTGACACAACACTTTCGCTCCAAGTTCCAGAGGTTTTGGAAGCTTAGCGCCATTCAGAGTATTCCACCATAATTAACTAATTACTTTGTCAATGTCACGCACTCATCACATTCAGTGTCAAGAGAACGGCCAGAGTAGCATTTCTGCTGGTGCGCGCCCCATGCGTTCACTACACAGCGGCCCCAGAATTGGGGTAGGGTTGCACTTCCACGGGGATTGGACTAGACACCTGTTGAAGCCTGCAAAACTGTTTTGTCGTAATTTTCTCCAACAATATACAGAATGATCATCTTAAAGGATATATTAATAGTTGGCATGTACAAAAAAACAAAACAGGAAAGGAAATAAACATCAATTCTTGCCTGTAAACACATGCTGGTAACTAATTCAAACATGGATAATGGAAATTAAATTAAGGCAATGGATGAATTCTTATTTCATAGCCTAGGCATGGTTATAAGATTAATCATAATTTTCCTCTATAAACAAAGACAAAAACTTAACATACCGTCCATGAAGAAAATAATCGAGAACCATCACATTAAATGCTTAGTACAGAACTTCTCACTCATCTTTTAGAAGATAGCAATACATTCCCTGTACGTACACAGAGAATGATATATGTTACCAACCCGGCCGCAAAAACAGCCATAAACAATGACCGGCTGGAGAGAGCTGGAAATGCTGAAAATGAACACGTTTGTAAGTATTAAGCTCAATTCACTCTTCCAAATTTTATAAATTTTTCTGTTCATTTACCTTGAAATTGTTATTGGAGTACGTTCTGAGGCTGAATGTGTTTAAACTAGCGACCTTTCAAGCATATATCATGCGGATATTAATATGAAGTTCTCGAGAGCCAACCAGAAATCATTGCCGTCTTTGTAAAAATTTTCAGTTATAATTAGGAAAACGTGGAATTGAACAGAAATGCAGATTTGTTATTTTTTCGCATCTACCTGTAAACGCAAATGGGAACAATTATATCTATAAACATACAAATTGCACGAGATCATGTACATTCAAAACAGTGAATGGACATAATATTATTTCAACACTAGCAAAACCAGCAGGTATACGAATAAAGTACGAATAACAAGTATGCAGAATGGTTAAAACCTGTCTAAGGCCCGGAATTGTTAAGGTGCCAACATTTTCTCATAGGTCTTGCTACAGATTTCCAGCTTATTCAAGTTTTGCAATACCAAACTTTCAATTCAGAATGCAAGTATGTTCGAAAAATGGTATAGGTTGTATGAGTCAGTTCATCTCACCTATAAAGCTATTTCAAAGAGAAAAAGTCCCTGAGAGACAAGAAAATGACATACAGAAACGCAACACTAAGTCTAATAAAACAAACAACTCCCCCATTCTTCAACATTTGTAAGAATACTTGAATCTATCTCAGCACTTGATTTAGGCTTTGACTATTTGCTTAGATTACTAATAAAATTGTGGCACCCACTGCAAAAAAATTTCTTTTTCCCACCACCATGATCTTGTTTTTGTTTGTTGAACGTGCCATACACTTAGTTCCCAAGCTTTAAATTTCTTTGTTAAAAATTGACAGAAGTGTGCTTTGTTTGGCTCCTCAAATTAGTTCTCCTTTCTAACTTTTCCTTTCTAAAAGAGTTACACGGACCGTCTTACAAAAACATAAGAAATAATACATCGTGCAGATCGTCAAACTGAAAGGCGATTTTAGAACACATCGAACAAGCACCAATTAGTGAACTGTGGAAAGGATCCTCTGGGTCTTCTCCTTCTCAACAGTGCTTGTGAATGTCAGTGCTATTCCCATGAGTAGGAGCATTAAAATACGATTTCGATGAGGGTAGCTGAGAAAGGCAAAGGCTTGAGCACAGCTTGCCGAGCGTCTCGTGGACGATGTCAGCCACACTTTATTCAAGGTTTATTTTAAACAGCATATTTGTTTTCCATCTTGTATAGAATTTCTCCAAACATCGTACTATTAAATCCTTTTCATTTTTGACAATTTCCGTCTATCCTGAGTATTTGCATTTCAAAATAGCCTGCTTTAGTGTTGTCCATTGAACGGCAGTTCTGCCTGGAAAAACATTTTACGTGTACTATAATTAGATTAAATTACTTAATGCTGTGGAAATTGATTTTGGGATATAAATGGAAAATTTGTTGGGAATGAAATGTTCTTTTGTTGGAGATCACCTCATGCTGAAGTGTTTTTTCTTAAAAGTGTACGAGTTTTCCTACACTAATTCATAGATAACCCCCCCCCCAAAAAAAATTAGGTAATATTCTGAATTGCGCATGCGTAATCCAGTGATTTGAAAAAATTGAAATGTTTTACTTGCAAATAATTGTTTTGCAAATATTTGCTTGGAAATTTATTTGCATGGCTCGCCTGATTTAGATTCGAAATAATAAATTGTAGCTTCTTCAGCCTAACAGGCTGACACAAAGGGTATTTGTAATGGAATGAAATCTTTGCATAAGGAATTATCTCTACAGCATTAAATATATACTATCCAAAACCAATACCGACTTTGTCCCATACAAACTTGGATGACACTAAAAATGTTTCATGTTCTGGATTACTCAACAAAAACCTAGACGGAAAGTCTCCATATCACAACCTGGACCAATACCAAGACAGCTGATCAGAGTTCCTACTCAGCTTAATATAAAATCTTTTTACATTAGGAGTGAGGATACATTCTCTCCTGGATTAAGCCTTTTTTAGAGAATTGAACTTTCAGTCCATGTTAAGTCAGGCATTTAACATCTGCAAAGTTCCAAGTGGATCCATAGGGATGGTGTCCTGGACAAGAGTTTTTTCATACTGTAAAGAGACTGGATAACCAAGAAAGTCAAACACTTACTTTCCTGATGAGAAAGGCTTTAAAACACATCAACTGACATTCTTTTAATGTACACTAGCACAATTCGCCAATTCTAGATTATGCTTACCTGATCTCGATCCCTACCACACCAAGCACCAGCCTCTGAAAAAATTTTACAGAAGCAGGGCAACAAAATACCAGGAATAAAGATGCACTGTACTAAGTTCAGTAAGCTAAACCATATGAAACAACGGCTTGCAGAAAGCCAATTATCTACCACAAAACTGAAAACACCAGGGCAGATCAGTTCAGATGATCCAAGATTCTGAACCAGATTTTACAAGAACATATTCTTCACTCAGATTCTAAGTGGAACACCTCTATTGACATGTTCAACAAAAATCCAAAAACAAGGAGGTGCTTCCAGGGAATGTTGCTTAAATCCCGTTCACATGTTTAAACTGAAACTACAAGTAAGCTTAAACATCAAAAGATATAACTTTTCGTACAATATACTTAAAAAGGCAGTACCAGGAACCTCACCGACAAAACCCTTTTGAAAAATTCTTTGATGACAATCAGAAGCCCACCTCAAAAAACATTGCAGGCCGATCTTTTCCAGCTGAAAAAGTCCTATTGAGTCGGAATCTTGCAGCACCGCTTAATCAGCCCAGCCCTACCATTACTGCGTGCACAGACTAATAATGAGCAGGTATGAAAACCCAAAAACCTTTCTCAGAATTAAGAGACTGAAAATGTCATTTCATTTAAGTCAAGAAAACCATGTTTTTGCGCATTACATAATTTCTCTCTACTACATATATAACTTCATAAATATGACATATACCAGAAAGTACAATTTTGCTTCACTAGCAAATGGGAAGAAAACTTCTTTAAAGTTTAGGAATGTAGCAGGATCCATCCATTATTGTGGGACTTTTCATCTACATATGTATTAGTTGCGATAACTGAATGTATTTTGTAGGAGAACACACCCTTAGAAGCCTGAAAGTCCATTTTGTTTGCATTTTGCACTCATTTCCTTGGCCATATGTGGGCAACATTGTGTTTAATGTAAAGCTATCTTTAAATTTTTTATTTCCTCAAACCATCATCCCTTTCTGCTTTGCCATGAACAAAGAGAGAGAGAAATTTTATTCTTCTCACTTCAAAATTATAATGTTTTTTCCAAAAATAATTAATCACATATGAGAAAAAGTTGGCTTGTTTTTGGCATCAATCAGTCCCTGTGAAATTTCCAGAGGTTTACTTTCACAAATCAATATCATTCACATTTTGATTTGTGGCTTACATATCAAACAAGACTAATTAACTCGAGGGTTGCCTTTTAATTTCAGGATTAGAGAGCAAAAACCAATATTAATCATCAAAAGATCACTTATTGTTTTTCAAATATTCCCCATGAGGATCTAACACTTATTGCATTGCGTTTGAACCAATTGATAGACTATTTGCCACTTCTGATTAAGGTATTCCAAAACATGCATTCTGATGCCAGCGAACGCTTGCTTCAGTGTCGAAAAACAGTTTGTTTTTTGCGTTATGGTTGGAAAAAATAGTCATTCGGTGCCAAGTCAGGGGATTATACGGCAGTGACTATTCAATCGATGTTTGGGTGCTCAAAATGCGTTGGTTTGAGCCAATGTGTGAGAGTTGTCGCATTTGGTCATGGTCGAAGAGTGATCCGTTCTTCGGCAGTTGTTTTCCTGATTTCCTTCCGAAGACGCTCCGCGCAAACAATCGTTTTGTACACTCAGAATTGACTGTTCATGCGTTGTTCTAGAGGTACGGTTGCGACGATGTCCAGTTTTTCGGAAAAAACAGGTGACCATCCTGCTGAAGTACTTTTGGTGCAGCTAACAACTTCGGTGGATTTCTGCTTCATCTTGAACACCCATACAGTCGCTGCTGTTTACTTTTCGGTCATTACGCGTAAATCCACGATTTATCACGTGTCCACTTATGGTCATAGACGTGTTCGAAGCACCGCGATCGTATTTGTTGGCCATTTCTTTAACCAATCGACACGACCCTTTATTTGAGCGATTTACAAATTGTGTGGGATACCAACGCAAACAAATTTTTTTGACAGTCAAATGTTCATGCAATATTAAATGTATGTGGTCCCACTAATGCCTAAGGTTGTCTCAATTCACGATAGTTCATATGATCTTGAAATATCAGTTCACGCAAGCATCAGTGGTTCTTTCGAACAACTGATTTTCGACGACCTTTGCGAAATTCGTCTTGAACGTGAACTACGACCACAATTGAATTCACGCATACATCGATAAACTTGTTTTTTGATGGAGCTTCTCGCCCAAAAATTGAATTAATTTCATCCATAGCATGTTGCCTGAGTTAACCCACATCGAAAGGTTGTAAAAAATAATCACAAAGAAAATGTTCACGATTAAATTCCATTCTATGGGCCAAGTATTAATCTTATTAAGTTACTGTAAACAAAACTAATAGCACCGTATGACAAACGTTCTGAGTCGTATAATCTTCAAAACATTCCAACCTTTTACGCATAGAGCTGTCAGTTTGCCAGACTGCAAACACAGGGCTTGTCAAACCCGCGAAACATAGAGGCCAACCTTCGTTTTCTATATATAATAAACTTATTTTTTATGGTTCATTGGAGTCAATTTTTCACACACTTCTTCCAAAAATATAGTTGTAATCTTGATGTCAAGTTATCAAGATTTTATCACACACTTTATGATAGTCTGTAACTGGAACCTCATTCACCGAAAGTCCTTAGCTTTCTTCCTTCAGCTAATGTTAACATTTACATTCTCGTTTATGGCTTGGAAAATAAACTGAACCGAAAGGATTCGAAAGCAACTGAACTTAAGATCACTGACTCCCGTTTTCAAATTCTCAACATTCTACCTGTGTAGGAATTATTATCACACGTTATTGTTGAGGGGGGGGGGGATTTGCCGGGCATTTTTTATTTTTTTTTTAAAAACCCAACCCCAAAAAAAAATTTCCGACCTTCCAGTGCACTTATTTTAATCATTCAAAATGCATTGACTCATTTTGGTATTTCCGACAATGATAAATATTTACTATTCAAATAATCAATACGTACTTAATGTTTGTTTACAAGTTAAAAATAACTTGTTCTGTGGTGCACGTCGATGTTCTTTCTTCTTTAACACATGAAAGCCACACAGAATACAAAACTTCACAGCCCTTTGACACAACAACAACTTTTCCCGAGTTCCTTGTGCTGCCCATGTTCAGTCACCTAAGGGCTGTTTCCAAACGGACCAGTTAAAGTCCTACCTATTCCCTGAGGCTTAAATATGAGTTAATCAATTATTAATTAAGAGGCTTCAGCCGGAAAACTGCGCTATTTTCTGCGGTATGGGTTTCTGTGGTTAGCACCATCTGTATGTCACCAAATTTTGGTGCATTTTTACGTGAAGACTTTTTGATAGTACCCTTTCTATCAATACACTGGACATTGTACATATTATTATCATTTATCATCATTATCATTATTTATTTATTGTACGATACATATCAATTACAGGCAATCACCCAATTATTAAATATCATGTACAAATTACAGTTATTATTTGAAAATCATTTAGTAACGAGGTTTTTATAAGTTTTTTTTTTTATTGATAGGGGTGAACAAAATAAGTTAATCTTGCAGGTTACAGGTTCGCACTTCTACACACATTTTTCCATAATGGGCGATATAGCTACAAGGTTGATCTCACAAAAGGAATAATTAAATAGCATGCATGTTTGTAGAACGCAGATCACGCACTGGATTAGCCCAAGAAATCCTCACAATGTAAATTCTGAGAGTCTATATATGATTTATCAAATTACTACAGAAAAAAAACAGTCAAATAATCCCTTAATGGGGGGGGGGGGAAAAGGGCGGTAATTTTTTTTTTTTTTTGAAAGGTAAATTATTTTCCCAAAAATTTTTTTTTTTTTTTCTAGTTGCGACTAAAAAAAATTATTACTTAAATCTAATGGAATATCAAGCTTGAGGCAGCAAAAATAAAAAAATTGTGCTGAACAGTTTCAAGTGGCTAGAGATATGGTTCTGAAAGAGACCATATTTGTGAGCCAATATAATATATGGGTCTTCACTTAGAGTTACATATTAAGTTTTGATGGTTTGAACATTAGTAAATTCAGATTGCCAATACGTCTCACAAATCTACATCTGATTTGATTTATTAATAGATATCATCAATGTGTAGTGAGAAAAACTCATTTTTTGATTCAAAAATAACACCCAAATCTCTAAGAGTATGAGACTTGTACGTCGCAAGCATTCCATTCTCCTAGTTCGTAATTGATAACAATGGGTTTTACTAAGTCTATGTAAAGACAAGGACTTTACCATTTACCCATTATCAAATTCAAACACTCTTTCATAGACACCACCTCTCACCAGTGTATTTTAAGTCACACTTGCTCAAATCGAAACCTTCGCTTGTAATGAATATACATAGTTGTGTTATTAAATTTTAAAGTCATCAGCAAGAAGTAAGGTTTTTTCTCACTCTTCTCTTTGGACTCTTTGTATTGGAACGGTATTGGGTCCAACTTGGTGCGACCCGTTGTCTCCTATGGTTCGCACCTTCTCTCTCAGTCTCTTTGTCCAATTCTCATCTCTTGTATCCTGATCACAACTACGGTCTCTTTCTCGTCCACAGTGCCTGTCTTTTCTGTTTCCTCGATTCTTTAGTTCACCCCTTCTCTTTGACGCAATCCAAGATTACCTTTGTTCGCAACTTCGTCTCTGACTTTACACTTGCTCTTATGTCGCACCCGTTCTCTATTGGACCGCCTGGTTCACTTCTTGTCACAATCCGTCTCTTTCGGTTCCGGTACTCTAGTACATAATACTCCACGTGTGCAACAGTGCACTCGCTTCTCAAAGACAAGCGTGCTCTCTTTTGGTCGCACCTTTGTACGAAGGCGCCGAGAGTGCAGTCGCCTCACGGGGTTGTGCGTAAAACGGTGTCCGTCGCGTCGGCAGATTACAAGCGGCGGCTTATGCCGCGGCGACGCGGCCTCCCCTCACTTTTGCGGCGTTTTACGGATTAGAAGATTTCTGCCGACGTATGGATTACTTATCAGGAATTCGAGGCCGCGCACATTGTGGTTGCAAGGATGAAACAGCGGGAGCGCTGCGGCGGTGGATGCGCCTCCCCAGCGACGACCACGCTGCTCTCGCCTCCACGGCGGCAGGACACCGCTCTGCTACGCCCAAGCGCTGTTGAGGAGTGCGTGTAATCGTACAGCATACGACTCTGTTCTGTTCTATGATTTATGGACGTACCCTTTAGTCTGCCAAATTCGCTGGAATTGTAGACTACTTTTGTGTCATTGAAAGTAGTAATTGCCATTAATCAACATAAATGACTTTATTAACTTAATCAGTGGCATGAGTAAGTGTATTTCGCCAAGAAAATTGCAATATAGATTTTTCCCACAGTATGTAAACGAAACCAAATAAGTACAATGATTTGAATCTTGTATTCATGAAACAGTCCTTGGAACCATTAAAAAAGTCTTGAATTCAATAGGATTCTGATATTTCCATCGTCGATAACTTCGTCCACGAAGAAGCAGTACCGCCCCTGCCCAAAGCAATTGGGAAAAGCTGAAAGTATATCTCATCCGCCAGGTACGTTGCGCTGCACGAGCGCAGAGTGGGCCGTTGAATCGCTGCTCGGAGGCGTCGTCACCGCAGCGTGTGAATAGTTGTATGTCTAGAATTCTTAGACAATGTAACGAGGGCCGGACCAAATACAACGGATTCTTTTTTAAAAGCTGTATATTTTCAAATTTCTTACAATACAACCTTATCTCCTTCAAAATACTCTCCATTGACACTTATACATTTGTCCCAGCGGTGCTTCCACTGTTCGAAACATTTTTTGAAGTCATCTTTATTAATGGCTGATAGCTTCTCACTGTTTTTTTTCTTGACCTCTTCAATGTTGTCAAACCGTTGTCCTTCCACGCCTTTTTTATACGTGGGAAAAAGCAAACGTCGAACGGAGCCAAATCCGGCAAGTAGGGTGCTTGGGGCAGCAGAACCATGTTGTTTTTAGCCTAACATTGCTGAACAGTCATAGCTATGTGTGCAGGTGCGTTGTCGTGATGGGAGAATCACTCAACTGTCTGTCACAAATCGGGTCTTTTTTGTCGATCACTGTTGCACATTCTTCTTAAAACTTCCAAATACAATTTTTGGTTTATGGTCTGATTTGGGGAAACAAACTCTGTATGAACTACACCCTAGGCATCAAAAAAGCAAATCAACATTATTTTCATGTTGGATTTGACTTGACGACATTTCTTTAGACGAGGTGACGAGTTTGTCTTCCATTGGCTTGACTGTCTTGTTTCTGGGTCGTAACCATAGCACCATGACTCACCTCCAGTAATTATTTTTGACAGAAAATCTGGATCGGTTTCAAGTTGTTGTTTCAATGCACGACAAGTTTCAACTCAATTTTCTTTTTGAATGTCAGTCAGAACCCGAAGAACAAACTTGGCAGCAACCCTTTTCATGCCCAAATCGTCCGTTAAATTCTCTGAACCGAGCTCCAAGATATTGTTGCGTCTTATCAGTCGCCTTGTAAAAACGTGACAAAATATCAGCCACGTGCATTTCATGATCATGGACAGCGCTGGTGGGAAGAGACGCCGGGTTGAACAATGGCAAACCTAGGGAGCGGAAGGGGAAGGGTGCCGTGTCGTGGGTGAAGCCCATAGACCAGTTGGGGCAAACGTGTGAACCCCGTAGACAGAGTAGCTGTGGAAACGCGTCAGCGAAAACAGCGAGATGACGTAGTTCCATCAGCCGGCACAGAAGGTAATATAAAAGGACCCCGGACCTAAACTCCTTCTTCTGATTCTTGGGCGCGTCGGTAGGAAGTCGTGTAGGTTGTGCGCGGCGCTGCATTTCAATGAGGCAGAGAACTGAAGCCGGCGTGCTATTTCGAGACGGGAGGTGCGGCATACTCACTTGTCTGCTCACGTAGGCTACTGGTGCATCTCACCGAGTAAGATATCTAATTATCAGGCTAGCGGTGGTGGTAACCAGGAACATATCTTCTAGTAACGGGTCAATATCGTTTATTGTAATTATTGTACATAGTATTCAGGTGTTGGAGCATTTTTTCAATCTTCAATTTCAATACTCAATAAATTACAAACCGTTCACGCCTGTGATTTATTGCCCCGGCAAAGACGCCACAATATCTCACTAATCTCTGACAGTTGTTCAATTGTCTGTCGACGATCTGTGTACACAATCTCTCGAATTTTGTCAACATTTTCGTCGATTCGGGCAGTTGAGGGTGTTCAGAACGAGATTTGTCATCAATTGACATGTCGCCATTTTTAAAACGAGGGAACCAATTGTACACTTGAGTTTTTCCCATAGAGTCATCTTTGTAAGCAATCTTCAACATTAACACAGTTTAGCAGCATTTTTTCCAAGTTAAAAAAACAAAATTTCACCGCTGCACGTGGTTTACTTAAACTTGCTATCACAAAAACAATAAAATAAACAAATACAGACAGAACAGCGCTCGCGAAAACTATAACTGCAGACGAACAGAACAAGCCAGGTTAACGTACCTAGGCAGAACTAAACTGCAATGCGTTGCGTTGCACGATCCTAGCGGGATAATTGTGTATTGCACTAGGCACGCTCACAGCAGAGATATTCCGGTTATTTTTGGGCACCCCTTCGTATAATAAATTAAAATTAAGATACTGAAGTGGGTGCGTCAATGGCCATTAGACCCTTGAGTGTAGTGCATGGTTTATATAGGTGGCAGCGATCATGCCTCGGTCGATAGCGAGATCCGGTGCCGACCTGCATGCCGGTTTACGAGTTTTTTAACCAGAAATACACCATCAGCGGGGCGCCGCCCCATCCGGGACCATTTGTAAGTTTCCGATTGGTCTTCCGATATGTGTGGTAGTGTCGAGCAAGCAAATGTAAGTAATTGTATTTGTGAGGCTAGGACAATGAATAGGAAGAAAATATTGCACACGATCCATGGTCCGAGCACTGCTCCGTGATTCCCCTCATGGTGATCGGGTAAACTATGGAAACTACCGATCACAGCAGCCGACTGCCAAAATTCTCCTCTAGACAGAGGCTGAACTCGATCTAGTTATCTAGTTACTTTGGAAAAATTTTACACTATCGGAAAATCCTTGTACACCCCAGGGCCGCCACTCAGAGGCACTGCAGTATCGACAATTGTCGTAGTGCCTAAGCTGGTGCTTCCCTTGATGCCGCATTTTATTATGACACGACCCACACGCTAATAGGCCTGCGTGAATTGCGGTGGGACGAGTGTAGTGGGAGAATACGACTGAGGAACTCACTCATTGTTCTCCTTGAAGATTCTGTCCGCGTTGGACTCATCCGTTTCGCGGCAGCATTTTCTACAGAATAGTATTTGCACTGTACACTGTCAGAAATTTCTGCATTTCTGCGTTTAAAGTAAATGTACATGAAATTAATTAACATGAAGACACATTAAATTTAATGTACACGTACAGTAACTTTCAAGTGTACATGTACAATTAAATTTAATGTACACACATTAAATTTACGGTACGCATGCATTAAATTTACTGAACTGCTGCATTAAATTTAATGAACACGTACTTTAAATTTAATGTTCGTTCATGATAATTACTTCCATATACTTTTACATTAAAAATAATCCAGAAATTTCTGACTGCTTTAGGAGTAGTACTCCTTCAAGAGCAAATTCTTCCACTCCTGACACGACATGGCTTTTTGTTGCTGGTATCAATAAAACTCTGAGAATGCACTTGGTGCATGAATAATCATTAACTTGTATACCAAATATTACTGAATTAATTTTACCAAGATTTTATTTATAAAATTTATTTATTTAATACGGAAGAATGAACCAATATTCTTCAACATACCAAATTGTCAGCACTTGACAAATGAAATATTCACAACTTATTATAATGTACAATGCATCGTATTTTGTCCATCTTTCTGGCCAAACTGCAGAATCAAATTTTTGCCACCTTTTTGAGGCGTTCTGTGTACTTCAGTTGGATTTATTTTCATACTTTCCCAGAGAGAAATAAGTTTATTGGTAATAAATAATATTTATTCAGCATTTTCTTTTTACACAGCAAAACAAATAACAATAAAAATAATTGACAAAGGCAATGAATTTGCTTGTACATAGGGACTGAGTACAAAAAGGAGAAATATGCATACAATTATAATACAATAAAAGAACAAAATGAGAAAGAAAATTGATTTAATGTAAAACAAAATTAATATTAATATTATTATTAGATGGTAATATTATAATTACAAAATGTTAACTACATTTCTTCTTTGGTCTAAAAATTACAAAATCAGAAAAAACTTTTTGATTCGTAAGGATACAATCTATTTTCTACGTAACAGTATCTATTTTGACAATGTTTTCTTTAATGCAATTTTACTATTACTTAATACCGCGACTAATTGCCCAATTAT
The DNA here is from genome assembly GCA_017312745.1 of Gryllus bimaculatus. Classification (NCBI taxonomy): domain Eukaryota; kingdom Metazoa; phylum Arthropoda; class Insecta; order Orthoptera; family Gryllidae; genus Gryllus; species Gryllus bimaculatus. The sequence goes on from BOPP01000213.1 coordinate 1,172,292, forward strand.
TAAAACTTCTCAAGGCTGTAATGGAATTATTTTTTCTCAAAAGTTCTACAGATAGTAATAATTTGTTTAACGAAACATTACTTTCAATTTAATGCGTATTAATAATACAACTCCAACCTACCTTCCTATAAATTCGACGGTTGGTCCAAATTTTGCAGAATAGGCATATACAAAACGTAATAGCTGGCAAATAATATTTTCACCCCTTCAATAACCTCTTTACAAAATACTAGAGCCCTTTTTACTGGATCACAGTCATATACTTTGAGCTTATTATTTAACATTAATTTCCTAAACTTCAGTTCTTTGACTATATTTGGTCCATATTTAACCAATTATATTTAAACAGTCACTTGAAATCTGCAGCGCATCCATCAATAGATGGAGATTAACAAGTTTCACATTTTGTGAAAATAATATTAATAATTAAAATAATATTAAGTAATAAGAATAATTAATATTAATCAAACTTTACCTTCACAAATCCAATATGCGTTAATTGCTTCAGTTTCTCTCGATGCTATGCGTCAACTGCTATAGGAAACGAAATGTGATGAAAACAGGAAGTGAAGAATACCATTCAACAGTTTCACGCGCTTCCATATGAGAAAGTAGTGACGTTTCTTTGATTTTGCACATGTTTTAGAATTTGAACAGTCTGCTGTTACTTCAATACGTCAACTACAAGAGCTTCTGAATTTGAAATAAATCCGAAACGCACGAGTACCTGTGTTTACGCACGACAACATTTGCCGTCACCCTTTGTGTTATCACCTTCAAGGTACCATGTTCTGGGAAAGGGTTCAGATTTCTCTAAGTCGCTTTATGCTCCCAAAATAAAACATTGGGAAGCACGCAGTCTGGAAAGAAAGTAAAAATTACCATCAATTTTTTCAACTGCGAATATTGAACGTTGAAGTACAATATTAAACTAAATGGTTTTGAGGAAAAATTATTTTAAATGATTTTTAAATTATTTCATTTAAAAAATTGAAGTAATGGCGTCACGTTATAAGTTACGTTCCCGAGTATTTACGCTGAATTTGAAGCAATTGTAAACTACAGAATTAACGTCCTATTGTCGCCGCTCGAATTTAATTATATATTTGTTATCAATTTGAATGTAAATCCTAATTTTAAAAATTTAATTTTCAATGTACATGTCGAGATAATATTTTAAATTTATTAAACGTTTGTTCAAATAGTGGAAAATATTTTAAAAGTTTATAAAAAGTATCTATGGTCCATATGTTCAACAATTATAAATCAATTCTGCGCGAATTTTAATTTAAAAATTAAATGTGATGTCGAATTATATTAATGCCTCTATAACGTAAAAGATGTATGAAGTTTAATGTACTAATGTACACGAAATCTACATTGATTTGAATTTAAACATTAAATTTAATGTACCAACATTAATTTTGTGGTAATGAACAAGGCACTTTAAGTTTCATGTACAGTCGTACATCAAATCTACATTGATTTTAATTGAAATGTTTGTACAAATATATTAATATCCTTTAATGTACAAAGTTCATTAATATTATTGTATAGCCGTACACTAATCTACTTTAAATTTAATGTAATTTCTGACAGTGTACGATAACTGGTTCTAATAAAATAAGGTTTTGTCGTTCCACTCATTGCTTTTGATGGATTTTCCACACTTTCTCCTGTTTTCAGTTATCTTCCTTGATTTCTTTCACTGTTTTGCTGGATGCTCTGCATTGGGCAAATATCTGGATTCGAAATTTCTTTTCATTGCAAAAACGAAACTATAGAGTGAACCGTATGTTGTAATAACGATAAGGTACATACGGGTTTAGGTCGTACTATACATACAAGTGACATTGGGAAATTCTTATAAAATCTACATTGGTTCAACCATTGGTCAACCTATATGGGGAACCATTGGTCAAAAAATGGTGAACACTAACGTTGCGTCCACTATCCAACCAGTGTGTTCCAGGGCGAAAAGAGTCGAAATCCCAGAATTTCTTTTAGAGAATTACAGAGTAGAAAATTATTCCTCGTCCACTAGGTACATTCAGAGTTGTTTCACTGAGTTGGCTTCTCTTTACAACATTATACATAGTATATCTTCGTGCATTTAATGCCAAGTGTGTGTAAATGATAGAGAAGAAGAAGCGGGAATAAAAATAATTTGTTCCGCAACGTAAGATTTTAATCGGAAGAGCAGTTCGCAGCGCATTCTCTTGTGATTCTTTTACACAATCTGCTAGTCCATTCCATAAATTATTCTGAATAGGAGCAATGATATATAAATTAAAGAGATATATTAAATATTATATTAAATATTAGGAATATAATACAACATAATGTCTTACATTTCAAAGCATATGTCTAGAAAAAATATGTTCTCTGCACTCTGTAAGTGTAAATATTATGGTAATCACACATTTTGGTTGAAGTCAATTCAACATCGCAATGTAGTTTATTACTAAATACACGGTCGTAAGAATAAAGAAACATCATAAAAACCAAACTTGGCTTCCACACACTTTCGAAAGTGAACTTGCTTAACTTATAATGTACATTAGGTTTACATTGACTTCACTTCACAGAATATCTTTGATGGGCGAACATAAAAGTGCAAGTCAATTTTGGGCAAAAATGTGACGCGTACACTTTTGTCATCAGAAGGTCGATATATATGACTAATAAAAATGTACAAATCAAATCCTGCTACAAAACACTGTATTTTTACTATTGAAAGTTGGAACTGAAACAGTTTTCTCGCTCTACAGTAAATTTTCGCTTATCAACAATGTACTAGTTTCTTTTCTTCGAGGCAGCGCCTGCGCAGACTCGTCATTTTCGCAACGCAAGGAGCAGCGGTGATCATCCCGACAATTCCCTTGGTTGCGGCGATCCTCGCATGACGACATCGCGGCTGGTTCCTAGGCGGCTGTGGTCCCCGCCGCGAATGAGGGTATTTCCACGACAGAGATCCTTCGTCAACATTGGCACTCGACCTCATCAAACAACGCGCAGCTGGAGAACGGAGGACTTGGCTGCGAAAAAGAGAGTCCGCGCTCCGAGAGTCGGCCGTTCAGTTGTTTGTGACAGACGGGAATAAGTTCTCCTCTCGAAATAAACGCGAATGGGAACTATTGTTACTGACAAATGAACTTAATTCTAGTCTTCGATAGGAAGCAGCGTAATAATAAACTACAGTTACCATCTTTTTAAAAGATGACTATTGAGAGATGAATACGTTCATGCTATTACAGAGAGCTCAATCAGAGAAGCAGATCAGTTAGATGTAAGTGGTGTGGAGTCAAAACGGATGATAGTGGCATGTTACGCAAATTTCTGACAATACAACTGATGATCTTCAAACGTTTAATTGTTACTTAAAACTGTATTTCTATTTCAACCAAGCAAGTGTGTCTTACTAACTTGTCACGCGACTTTTTCTTTAAAATTTAGATAAAACAAGCACACACGTTTTGTTGACATTTGGCAGACGGTTGAGTGACTAATGTAATTTACAACTTTCGAAATGTGTGTATTTTGTTCACATATTTATACAAAAACGTGTCTTTAGACGTCCTTTTTATATTAGGTTTAATGATGGTCAATACAAATAAAGTCGTAACTAAGCATGCTATGCTGGAAAGGCGCTTATTCACAGCGTTTAACCACTTAGGTGCCTTGAAAGTGCTCAAACCACATTCTTTATGGCAATGTAGTAGTGTGATCTAGTGCATATCAGTGGAAGTGTGTGTAAGTATATTGTGAGAATAGGACAATGAAAAGGAAGGCATATCGTGCAAGGGCCGTGACCCGTTTAATAAATTATGCTCCGGCATTCGCTCGGAGGATCGAAAAAAAACACGTGAAAACTTCCGATTACAGCAGCCGGCCGCTAGAGTTTTCCTCCAATTCGTTCTGTATAGCTAGTGTCGAAAATCATCCCATCGTCGGGTATGGAACGCTGGAACCTCCTGGTCTATGCTCTGTAGTGACATCCATTGATGCCTCGAGCCACTTAAGCCAGTCGTTCGTCCGGAAGACCGTTGTGTGTCCACAACTTGTGACGTCCGCAACTGTGGCAGCGAGCGCGTGGCGGCGACTTCAGAATGAAGGCTCCCGCATCACCCGAGAGGAACAGAATGCACGTAGCACAATGCACGTAGCAATGCACGTAGGCCGCAACAGCCGACGACGTGAAGCATTGCGTCGCGAAATGTAACTCGTCCCACGCTGCGTCATCGCCCTTTCGCCCGGCCCTACGCCGCGCCGCCGCGTCGCGCCGCACCGCGCCGCGCCGGGGCGATCAGTTTGCTCTGGCCCCCGCCCCGCGCGGACTCTCAATAGGAACCTCTTCCGTCCCGCCACGTCGCAAAGACAATGAACTGGCGGTCGCTGACGCCGACGATGGCACGTCGCCCAAGTCTCCATGGACAAAATATTAATAACTGATTGATTGAATGATTGCTGGAGACGGTATTCACTTGCTGTCCAGTAGACTGATTAACATTTTGGCCTCTATTTTTAACACTTGGCGGCTCCCCGACAGTAAAGTAGGTATTGATGAATGTGGTTTCAATGAGGACTGTGGCGACCCCGTACATCCATAACATGGGTATTGTGGAAACCGTCCATGACAATCGGTGTTATGATGACGTGTTGCCCCCGGAAATAATTTAAGAAATAAGAGGGGGAATAATAAACTGGGTGGAGACAGATAACATTTACCTCTCCTGACGAATTTTGTTAATCTCAAATGTATTCAACAAGTTCAACTAATATATAATATATTTATTTCACTTTATTCCTTATACTTTAATTTCTTTCATTCAAGAAAAAAGAATTCATATTAAGAAGAATATTATATATCAAGGTAGCGCTTACCTCAACTACTATTGGTGGTTATTAGCGAACGGTGATTAATTGGTTGAGAGAGTGAGACAACGAACATTTCGTGTTCCGGTGTGTGTCAACTACCTTGGTCAATACTACGGCGAGTGTAGCGCATTTATCTACCGGTAGGTGGCTAGAACTTCAGATTCAGCGCCCCCTGCCAGTGGGCTTATGGAGTTTTCCTTTTCTGGGTATCTTTCCTCAGTGAACCATCACCCCAGCCAGACAATCTCTAAGCGCCCGACTGGTCTCCCAGCATGTGTGGTAGTGTAGTGTATGTAAGATAAGTGTAAGTGAGGTGTGAGAAAAGGGAAGGAATGAAGGCACGTGGTCCGTGCCCCGTTTTTTGAGGTAGTGCATTCGCCTAGTGTTGATGGGTGAAATTACGGAGACTACATAACCGAGAAGCCGACCGCCAGAATTGTCCTCCAGACGGCGATTGAACTCGACCTAGCAATGTAGCTGGAGTCGAAACTCTTGCCATCGTCGGGACTCGAATCCTTGAACCTCGCAGTCAATTGATGCTCCACCTCCGCCGGTGGGAGGACGGGAGTGGGGAGAAGCGCTCAGTGGCTGAGGCAGCGAGCGAGTGTTGTAGGAAGCGCCCCGTCCCCGTCCCCGCCCGCCTGGCGGAGCCCCGCGTCGCCTGGTCAGCAATGCCAAACACGTGGAACACTGCAGCGGCGGAGGGAAGGGAAGATGGAGCTGTTGCACTCCTCGCGTGCGCGAGAATAAAAATGAGTGTGCTGTGAGTGTATGTGGTATGTGTGGTGTGGTTTATTATTTGTATTATAATTTTACGTTTTGAATAAATGTGTCTGAGTCCATTTTTTTCCGTGCCGCCAACTTTTGTACTTTCATCTAATCACACTATTTATTGCGACCACCACATTTATATCGTATGATAGCAGTTTCTTGACTGGTTTTGTTCATCATATAAATTATGGTTTTAAGTTAATTTGAAAATTAACACTTCAGTTTCTCACGACCAAATAAACAGACAATACTATGAATCAAAATTATGTATTAACTTGCTTCTTATAATGTTATGTTTTTTCTCGTATTATTATCTCTTTCTAAAGATTGAATTGCGAAGAGGCAGCTTCCATTTTTTGAAAAGATAGCCCATTAAGTAATGAAAAGTTAGTAGACAGTTATAAACTTAATACTTCAAGAACCTTACTTTGCCATAAGCATTATTATGTTGTTACTGTCATCGTATATGGGCAGAGCACAATCACTTCCCCAACCCTTTCTCTAAAGAATTAGATCAGAGACCCATATTTCATGAACATGGTGTATGTATTACTTTTGTTTCAACAGCAATACGTGTTCACTTAAGTTCGCCGAACAAGGCAGCTGTGATTCAAATACTCAATCGTGAAAATGTGTGCTATTAGAAATTGAGTTTTGTAAGTGCATTGCACTCGAAAGTTTCAATGACCCCCAAAATATTTCTAGAACATAAAACGTACATAATGCGGTTTACAAACCAACAAACATCAATGTATCCTTTACTTATCGTTAAGAGTGCTGCTATTCAAAGAATAGTGCAGTATTAAATTTTATTCAGTCCCAAACACATAAAGCTCTAATTCCTCATAGTGCACAGTTTTCAAATTATCTACATAACAAACTGTATGTCTACAACTGGACCCTTTCTCTTTCAGCAGACAGTCACACTCGAGACAGAGAAACCACGCTCAGAGTTACTATTAAGTGTCTTCCAAATATTAGCAAAACTTCATAACATCCAGCATCACGCAAGTTATTGTAGGATTCATTGACATATTTAGTGCCCACAGTATCATATATCTCAGTGAAGTTGATGTAATACATCAACTTAATAGTGTCCGATGTCAGGCAACATCGGACACTATTAAGGCTATATTTAACTTTCTAACCTTAAATTTCTGGAAATTATTTTTGACTTCATAAGAACCTATTCATCATAAAAGTACACGCTCGTACATAACGACATCCTTTTTACGACGTAACAATTGGAAAATTTGTGGAGGTTCTGGAGAAAACTCAATACAATTACTGAGACATCTTCTGAAATAATCAATGTTGTTAATGGCAGACGTCGCTTATTCATAAAAGTCCTCTTTCTAATGAAGTGATCTCTTGCTTTTGTGTACTTACGTGATCATTGCAAGAACGCATACAAGCCAGGTGGAGCGGAGCAGGCAAATTAACATAAAAATTAACTCTCCATTACCAGCAACAGTTGGCGATTAACATAAAACGGAATTTTGCACTCAAAGAAAAAAGGTCAGTCTCCGGAACGCGTTCCTTCTCTCTCGCACAGCGCATAATGCGGCGACTGTTCTGCTTTCATTAATGGAGTCGCGTTGATGACGGCTATAACGTGGGCCAAATTTACGACCAGGTCTACCAAAGACCACGAAATAAAAGTTATTTCTGTTTTACTTACTTGAAAGCCGGGGAAGAGGGGATTATTAGAGCAATAAACACGCCGCAGATAAGAAGCTGCGGGGTCAATTAGAGACGCGGGACATTTCGGAATATCAGATGACGAGTAGCTGATTGCATCTCTCTTCTCATTCCCATGGCCCCCACGCAACTTCGCTCTCATTTCTAAGGTTCCTGTTTGCGACTATTCATTTTTATGATTTTTTATTTAAGTAAAATAAAGGTAGCATTCGTTATATTCGCACGGAGAATGTTTAGGGAGTGCTCCAGTGCAGTTTAGTTTTCGAGTACTTTTCATTCTGGTTCTCTCATTTTATTTCTTGGCTATCCCAACGTCTTTCAAAATGTGAACCGCTTATTCTAGAAAATACAAATCTTATTCACGATTGACACACGATTTTACACACGATTGACTCAATTTAATCATTTTTCAATCTCCACCTCACAATAATTCATGTAACTTTGATAGCATTGTACATTTTTATACAAGGAAGGACACTAAAACGAGTCAAAGTTTGCGAATTATTCGCTACGACGAATGCGAACCCTTCTAAAAATTACAGAGGCAAGTCTGAGTTTCTTGAACATTGTGTGAAAGTTCATGAAACGACATCGTCATCAGGTTTTACCTCGTTTATACTGAAACAACAAAATATTTACCAAGAAACCTATAGGCACACCTAAAGGCACCTATAAGCACTATATATAGTATGACAGAGCAAGATATCATATATATTGCCAATAATAGAAAAGATAGAAAAGTATAGTGCTTTTTTGCGTAACATATTACGTTAATATCGTAGCAGGTTGATTGATTGTATTTTACTAATTCTGTTGGTTGAAACTAGTCGCCCGCGCATCTTTGAAAGAGCCGCCAAGAGAGGGTTCAAACGTCGCTCAAGAGAGGGCGACACAAGCAGCCGCCTCGCCCGGCTAAACACCGCAAAGCCCGCTATCGCCCGTACACCAGGGCTAGTCAGCGGACCTTTAGCTCCAGCGGGTTATAAAGCGGCGCCCAGCGAGCAGAGGGCCACTGAGGGTCAATAACGTATACTCGTACCTCAGACGAGCCGCGGCGGGCGTGCCTCAGGGGAGTGTTCTCTCTCCTACCGTGGCGTATACGTGAATGACGCGCCGCTTCCTGCTGAAACAAGAACAGGTATTCAACGCTGCGGGCTCCTGATATTCGCGGATGATTTCGCGTACTACGCGAACGGAAGGCAGTCAGCGAAATACCTAAGTGATTGTCTCGCCGCCTTTCCTGAATGGCTAAGTCGAAAACGACTCGCTCTCAACCTAGAAAAATTCAACTTCACGCGCAAGAGGGCAAACCCAAATGAAACTGTGAGCTAGGCGGGCGCGCATCTAACCTGGCAGAGCGAAGCGAGATATTTGGGCGTGCTACTTGACAGCGGTCTTCGCTGGCATGCGCACGCTCGGTATCTCGCTGCCAGAATCAAATTACGAACCCTTCTTTTGAAACTCCTTCTCCGTTCCCCTGACTTAAACATCTCCATATGCAGCGTCCATTTACCGCGTGCGTGCGTCTCTTGTGTGCGTACGAATGCGAGACATTTGCGGCCGCTTTCCCCAGCACACTTCGTCCCATTTGGGTCGCAGAATACAAAACGGCGCGCTCACATCTCCCAAACCCCCGACCGGACCACACTCCCCGAAACGGTGTCGTGTTCTAGGCGTGCGCAACCAGTTCCCGGCGTAGCTAAAGAGGCGGGCGGAGACGGCGCTCGCAAGGGCGCTGAGGCCATCCGCCCCACGCATGCTGCGCGAGACCGGCGTAGCGGCGAACAGCGGCGTGCACAGGGCCTTCCACAGAAGAAAGGGCCCACAGAGCCGAGTGCGCGCGCGCGGCAGCTGCAGGGGCGCGACCCGGACATGCATCCGCTGCAACCCTTCAGCTCGCCCACTTTGCCCCCCCTCCCTTTGGACCATCGCTCCCCTGATTCACGGGGGTGAAGGTCATGCGCGCACCACAAACGGTTCTGCTCCGGCACGACTTCTTTAGACGTAACCCGCTGCGCTCGGAAAACTTTAAACTGTACTGTTATTTTAAACACTTATACTTTAGAGCGCCGGCATCAAAATACCACTCCCGGTAATTATAGAGAAATATGGTCAAAACCATCAGTCTTAAAAGTTAATAGCGCAGTATTCTAATGAATGTTATCCAATGTGATACCAGTGTCTTCTATGAAATGCTTACAAGCACGATTTTGAATTACTATGAAGAGCTGCTGTGTTGTAAAGTTCATAAAAAGCGATCGCTCTTACACGGAAAGAGAAACTCCATAATAATGGGTTAATGTCGCAATTTTTTACAGAAACGTGTGTATTGCAATGAAACAAGGAAGTAAAAAATTATTAATCGGCAATAATGATATCGCAGAATATTTTTAACTTTCTCTTCCTTTGACTATTCCTTAAAAGGGTTTTTCTTTTTTTTCGCAGGGACCAATTTCCAAGCGACTCTGGGTCAGAAGATTTGTGAAGAAGAGAACATTTAAAAAAGCATTCAACACACTCATTTCTACTCCCAAAACCTATTGATTTTTATTGACCTTGCGAAGAAGAGGTAGTTCGCTGAAAATGAGAGACAAAGAAACATAAATTTTCTAAAAAAAATGAATTGAAATTCAACTGTCGTCCATAAAAGGATTGGATTAAAGAATTATAAACGATGAAAAAGAGAGAGAGGGACGGAGAGGACCCACCAAGGAAACATTACTAGTTATTTGAGTGATCATATAGAATTTTATTTTTTAATTGTGTAATTATCTAATTACTTGAGAACAAGTAGATTAGCGAAGTAAGTTTTATGCCAATCATACCGGTCATGCACATGTGATTAATTTAATGCACGAATTTTCTAGTATCAATCGTCTTTAATATCAGTGCGTTAGGACTACGTGTTGAAGTTGAAAAGTCCCAGGGCGACAGACCAAAGGGCAAAATGAAATAAAATTAGATAATCGCCGGAGCCACAGACCGCGTGCGCGAGGAGGGAGAGTGCAAGGGCAGGACTCGGTTTCTTTCCCGGACGAGTACCCGTAGGACCGCGTGTGCATGAAATACGTGCCGGCGGTGGTAACGTTTCCCTGAGCCGAGTTTGGTAAATGGCGCGTGCGATGCGAAAAGAATAGATAACTTTAGACTGCTTATTCCTTAAGCAACAGTGCATGCACATTGTTTGCCCCAACTGTTCTGTATTTTCAGTCGTACGGATGTGAACACATATCTGACTGCGGCTCAGATTAAAAATGCAAGGCAGTCGTATTCCACACCTACGTCCAGTCGACTCCTTCTTGTGCCAAGAATAAGCAACAGATGCAAAATAACATCGTAACACATAGTCGTTTATTTTTGTTTGAGACGTTGACCGTTCGAGACTAGAATATGTTGAGCAAGTCATAATTTGATATATTTTGTATTCTATCCTTCATGATCGAAGGAAAATGATGCCTGAAACATCAAAAATGAGTAGTGCAAAGGACTCAGCACACAATTCGAGATATTCCGGCAAAATTTACTTTACAGGGATAAGCGGTTGGACTCCTGACTTACCTTCATAAAAAAAAATATGTTTGATGCCACCTCGTTTACTGAAATGTCATCTTCTTTGAGCACTTCCAACGTGCAACCCGCTCTAATGCCTCGCCCACCGCCCTTAGAGCCCACTTCCTTCTGCCACCGCCCAATGCCCACATGAAGCTCCCCACGCCGCACGCCTCCTTGCCCGCCTCCCGACTGCCTACCTCGCACCGCCACACTGCCATCGCCCATGCCCATCACTACCGCCCCGGCCTTCCCACTGCCCCCCCACCGCCACTTTATTGCCCATCTCCGGCCCCACTGTCCATCACCTACCGCCCACCGCCCACTTGCCTACCTCCCCCGCCCACTGCTCCATCGCCACTGTCCATTCACCTACCGCCCGCCTCCCACTGCCTACCTCCCACCGCCCACTGCCCATCGCCCAAACCCCGATTACCGTCCACAGCTCATCCGCTCCCACTGCCCGCCAACCACTGCCCATCGCTCTCCCTCCTGCTCAGGACGCGCGCACCCGCCTCCGACCGCCATCCACCGCATCTCCAATCCACTGCCCGCCGCTCAGCGCCTCTGGGCTCCGCCGCGGCGCGCGGCGGCGGCGGGCGGCGAGCGGGTGGTCGGTTACACAAGGTATTCGCCTGAAGCCTCGCTCTAGTTCCATGCGCGAGGGAGAGCACCAAGGATGAGCCATTCGTGCCGCTCGGGACACTGCACTGGACAGGCCAGCACGGACAGCGCCGCCGTCTTTGCCGCTCATTCCACTGCTCGTCATAAGAGTTGGGAAGTAGTGGCTCTATTCACAGCGTAGTTGGGAGAACCACTGAGGGGGAAATTCGTGTCGAGTCGAGAGACCATGCACTCATCCTTCCAAAATTAAACCAGAACCAAGAATATATATTTCAGATAATAATAATTTCTATACCATGGCGATTAGAAACCGTACCATTAACAGTCTTTGAAACGCTTTCTCGCATTCGTATATATGTTTCACTAGAAAGTTATGCGCGTAAAATAAATATAATAGGGATCAATTATATTACTGTTTTCACTGTTTAAAACAAAAAGTATATGTAATTTGAAATCTAGAAATTTTTGTAATGCAGCAATGTGAATTCAGTGACAAATGTAAAATTGGTTAGGAAAGAAATATAATGAGGGCTGCAGGTTGTAGCTGTGACATTGAGTAGAGAAATGAAAAGTGAAAAGTATAAATAAACAATAATCTTTCCTTGAGTAATTAAGTGTTTAATTATTTAGAATTTTTAATTGTATCCAGTCAATTTCGAAAACAAATAATACTTCGAAATTCTCATGAAAAATGCTCTATATGATATTCTTTGAATCTTGCCTTTATTTGGGATCTAGGACGGTGTAACAAAGGTTGTTAAACTTTTAAATATTAAACTTGCCTTTAATTATAAATGCACATTTGAATGAATATTTACATTTTACAAAGTTATATATTACAAAATTTTCACTTCAAATCAAATACTATGTTAGTTTACATATTTGACCATTGTAGCAGTGTACCCAGGCCAGGTCCCCTGCTTTTATATTGTGTGTCATATCAGTCGCCTGTACAAACGTACCAAATATCACTTCACGTGACATTTCATGGAGTCATGGACTAGGCGACTGGCGGAACAGACACCTTGGGACACTGCAACACAAAGCACAATACCTGAAAGAGCGGGAAGGAAGGGGTGCCCGCTTTGTCGTGGGTGGCGAAACTTGGGAACCCCGTAGGCAGCCGGCGGTCGGAAACGCGTCGGCGCAAACAGCGAGATGACGCAGTTCCGTCAGCCGGCCCAGAAGAAATAAATTGACCCCGGACCTAAAGTTTCTTCTGATCTTGGGCGCGTGGTAGGAAGTCGTGTGGATTGTGCGCGGCGCTGCATTTTAATGCATAGGCTACCGAGGCCAGGGAATGAAGCCGCGTGCTACGCGAGACGGGAGGTGCGCATACTCGACTTGGTATGCTCAGTAGGTATGGTGATCACACCGAATATGATGAATTAATTATTTGGCGAGCCGAGTGGTGGTAACCCAGGGAACATTCCTTTTAGTAAACTGGTCGAATATGTTATTTGTAAAGTATTGTACATAGTAATTCAGGTGTGGAGGGCATTTTATTCAAATAAATATTAATATTTACAAACCTTTACGTCTTGTGATTTATTGCCCCGGCAAAAGGACGCCACAATATATTCCCACGTTTGGGGGTAAGAAGACATATGGCGTCACGTATTCCACATCGTACATGGCTTATTTGGCCCTACATGAGCCTGTTTCTTTTCATCACATAGCTACAGAAACTGAGACGATGTGTATTATAAAGTCAGAGCTTATTTTTGACCCGGCTATAATCAACCCGGATCCGTATAGAAAGTTAGCACGCTGTTCATGAAGCCACTCGAAAGGCTGCAAGAGAGATTAATTTTTTCACGATATTATATGTCTTAATGGTTTTACCTATTGTTGGCAAATTTTATTATATTTGCTACTGTACAATTTACGAAAATATTAAGTACGACAGTATAACAGTACATTTCGAATATATCGCACTTCCTAAAAAAGAGCTAATTCTTGTTCCCTGAAGTGGTAATTCACGTCCTTTTAACACGCAGAGTAGTCACATCCAAATTTTTGGTGAGCTCCAATACCCGAAAATGGATTATGGCAAAACGTCTGCCCGTTCGACTCGTCGACCCCAAACTGCCTGTCTGTTTGGAAGGAGTGCTGCGTGCTGAACTGCAGACAGGGTTTTTTTGTATTTATTGAATAAAAATGCTCCAAACCACCTGAATACCTATGTACAATATTTACAAAAAAACAATATTGACTAGTACTAAAAAGGAATGTTCCCTGCGTTACCACCACCGGCTTGGCCTATAATTAAATATCATATTCGGTGTGATGCACCAGAGCGCTAACGTGAGCATACAGCGAGTTAGCCGCAACCTCCCGTCTCGAGCCGTAGCACCCGGCTTTCAGTTCCCTGCCCTCGTAGCCTATGCATTAAAATGAAAGCGCCGGCGCACAAACCCACACGACTTCTCTATCGTACAGCGCCCAAGAATCAGAAGAAGTTTTAGATTCCGGGGTCCATTTATATACCTTCTGGGTCGGTGACGAACTGCGCTCCATCTCGCTCGTTTCCCCGCCGAACGCGTTTCCGCCGCCGGGCCCTGTAGGGGTTCCAAGTTTGCCACCCACGACACGGCACCCCTTCCCTTCGCTCCCAGGTTTGCCTTTGTTTCAGACCAGGGTCTGTTCCGCCAGCGCTGTCCAATGCATCATTGAAAATGCACGTGAGTTGATTTATTTGGTTACGTTTGTACAAGGCGACTGATATGACACCCCAATATAAAAGCGAAGGGACCTGGCCTGGGTACACTGCTAAAATGTCAAATATGTAAATTACATATATTGATTTGTTAAAGTGAAAATTTTTTCAGTTTATGTAGATTCTTATTCGATCGGATTTTCTCCGAGTAAATCATCTCGATGAATTGTTTCCACTGAAATTGTTATGAATTTTAAAAAAACCACATTCTGAGAGAGAATAATGTGTTTCATACCTTCTACTGTCGAGGTCAATTAAAACAAATATTCTGACTATTAAGATGTGAATTACTAAGCACGATTGTCATGATATTATTACTATGCACGAATTTTGTCCCAATTTCAGTGCTGAACTAATTTCGCTCACTATCTCGGAGTAGATGTCTTCAATAAATTTTCAAAACTCTTCTCTCATTCAGCGAATTTTCATTCCGCTTTGTCCACTTCAGGCAGCAGCAAGTACTAACATGACTCCAAAGATAAACATCCTAAAATGGTTTAAAGTTGTTTTACATGAATTTTGGTTCCTCAGATGGTCAAGATACACTGCCAACTGAAGGAAAACATTATTGTACTAGAATTTGTTTCCCAAAGTGCACATGTTTCTTTGAAGTGTATGACGAAATAAGTAAAAAGGAAAAATACGCTTTTAGTTATATGTCCCCCAAGCGTTTCCCGTTGATTGTAAATCAGGAAAATGACGAAGTCGAGAGATAATTGCGTAAAGTACGTGAAAATGAATCTGAAGAGTTACTTTCAACAAGATGTGATCGTTGATGTCATGTATCAGTATCGTGATACTTTAGTAGTCTTATTCATATCCATTATACTGAGACCTAACACATTCTTTTTTCAACTTTGAAGGTATTATGAAGCTTTTAGTACATTTTTATACGAGATAGATTTTACATTGGAGACTTGCAATGCATGTTTTACGATAACGCTTCTTTCTTTTATTCCATGACGGTCTTCGAGTGCTATAGATCCTACATGTGTATTAGTTCTTTTACATTTTGCATTTATTACAAAAGCAAAAGTTTACCCATGTTAATTTAAGTCCCCTTTATGTATTTCTCTTTATCTATAACATATTATAATTCTCGTTTATTTTTCGTTTCGTCTAATCTACGATTTCAGCATTTAGTGACAAGGTATTCGAGATTTCGTCTCTGTGAATTTCGCCCTTTCTTCCGTCAGAGTTCACACGAACGAACGTACTCGATACCAGCTGCACGGTACCCGTCTCCCTTCCGGCTGCTCGGAAGCGTCTGTGGAACGTCCCCAACGTCCGCACAGGAGCCGAGCACACTTTTTCCAGCAACCCCTTCGCTCCGCGGCGGGCGGTGCCGGTCGAGATGCTGATTCATTTCTGGGAAGATAGTTCACGCTGCTTCGCAACGCGTCCGCCGTGTGGGGTGGTTTAGAAGCGTCATGGCGCGGCCGCGGAAGAGGCGGCCGGCATCTTGAGTAACTCGGTCTGCTGGGCCAAAACAAATGGACGGGCGCCGAACCCAAGCTCCTGCCGCCTTCTCCCCCCATCGCCCTGGCCACAGCCGCCTTTTCCCGGCGCCTTTCCGTCGCGAGCGCTGAGCCGCGGGCCCGTCCCTCCCGTCCGCGTTTGTGACCAAATGCAAAGTACGTTTCGATGAGATTTAATAAGTCTGCAGTGGAGATGTCTCCTCGCGCTTACTCAAGCATGAAAAAACCGCCATATTTTAAACATCGTGTTGGTTCTGCTGTTGTATATCAAACAATATATTGGCAATGTATCAAAAAGCCTCTTACTGTGCGTCCGAAGGAAACTTTTGCATCAGACAAACTATAATGAAAAGTGGCGTCATGTAGCCTGTTACATAATAAGCCCGGGATTTCTTTGAGGGGACTTTGGCGAAAGGCGCGCATCGACGGTTGGTGTGGCGGATGGGCGCGGCGGTCGGGTATAGCGGTTGGATGAGGCAGGGGAGTCGAGTAAGCGCGAGGACACGCAAGCAAATTTCAATAACAAACGCCGATTAGCAAATCGCACTTTATCAAAAAACGAGCAACGTCTCCAAAGCACCCTCGCTGACACATCACATTAAACGAGCCTTCACTCGCGCGAAACCTCCGTCCGCGAGGAAAACGTACTTCGGGCGCACGAACAGTAGGCCGAGGTAAAAATGAGAGATAATTTTAAACCATGTGGGGGTTGGGATTAGGCTCTTTATTGTTGCGGTGAGAGGGCATTCGACTGAGTCATTAATAATAGGCGTTTGGCCATTTCTCGTCGCCGGATGGTGTGATGGCGGCAACCTACAATATAAACATTACCAACACAAATATTACATCGTTGTAACTCAAAAATACTCTATAACATAGATCAATAATTCAATAATATCTATGCATACGTACAAAATACCCAGCGAGAAAACGGCCATATTGGCATATGAATAACAAAGAGGGGGTAAAAAGAGAGAGAAAAACTTTCCTTTCACTGCACCCCGCAAACCAGGCACTTCACTTCCGAATTTTTTTATTATTCCGTCCTTGTTTCTCCTGGCACAACACAAATCATTGCCTTTTACTTCACTTAATCTCGTTTTTAAACGTTATTTCCTTTTGATTAAGTTTCCTATAGGTCCGATATTTCGATAAAGAATAAAAAATGATTGATTATTAATTGCACATTCACAGTTGAGGGGTGCTCACGTGACATCGCGGCCGATTTCACTCTCTAAAGATCACAAGGTTAAACAATTTTTTTGAAGATGAAAGAAGAATGTAAGGAAAGTAAAAAATAAAATCTGTTTGTTCTTAGCTGCTGTTCGTTCGAATAAATATTTTTTTATTAATTTGGGCCCTGGCAGCCCCACCCACAGAAAAGTATGACGCCACCCAATGATTAATTATGATAATTTTGGTAAAATCAATTTTCTGTCAATAAAGGCGTTTGACTAAGATGAATATAGTGCGAAGAAAAGAAAATTTTGATTTTACCGTACTAAAAACATTCGGCGAATCTAAATCTGAATTTCTGGGCCCCTATTAGAATTCGCCTTCGATTGAGAGAGAACGTTGCAATTTGCATGCTGCAGCAGCTGCAGCTCTGGGCGCGGAGGGCAAGGAGCGGTGAAGGCGTTACGACACGCCGCGTGTTAATATATGGCGAGAGAGCCGGTTGTCGAAATAGTTCCGTTGCCAGACGGCGACGAAGGCTGCACCGATGCGGCTCCTATAGCGCCCAGATGGCATAGCCTCTGATATGATGATTGATGTTTGCAGGCTCATCAGCTAAGTAATTTAGTCTCCTAAGGCGTAGTGCATGGCTTTGCTCGGGAGATGGGTGAGAATTGGCCCCGCCTACGTGTCAGACGCGGTTCCCTCCCACCCACCCAGTAATATCTGAATTATCTCTCGACTGAGTAGTAGTACGGAATTGTGTGTGCAAGTAAGGTGAATGGTATAGGACAAGGAGATGAAGGAAAGTTAGTGCCGGATTGTTTGAATATGCCCCACGAATTTCCCTGGAGGCGATCGTAGAAATAACGGAAAAGTGCTGATCAGAGCAGCCGACCGCTAGAATTCTCCTCCAGACAGCGTTGAGTCCGGCTTTCGACTAGCGAACCCTACAAGACCAAGGCAGTGAATCAGTTGTGTTGCTCTAACCCACTTAAGTGGTGGCACGCTGGGGTGCAGTTGATAACTTACGAGCAACTTTACAGAAGAAACCCAGGCAATCTGTTCATTCCGCAAAGCGAAGTACCAGGGACTTCAAAAGCACTGACTATAAAATGCACACTATTTCCCTAGGTAAAGTGGCAGACGCGTCTTCAAAATAACATTACTTGAAGTGATTTTGCTTATAACAAGTCTAGTTAAGACGATTACATCGTTCGCCTTGTGTTCCACTGTCTTCTTTAAGACTTAGGCGAGTTTCATGTGTGTCAAAAAACTACTTTCAAAAACAGATTTATTAGTCTTCCAACTAGTACCAGGCCGTAACCATTGAAACAACAGTTCAACAATGTTCCAAAAGCATGTCGGGAAAAAACCAAAATCCCACGAACAAGAAATGTCCAATATTCACTGCAGTAGTCTAGATTTCACATTCAAGGAGAGAGAAGCCTTTAGCACTTAGCCGCTTCGCGTAGTCACGAACCACATAACACTCGGGTGCATTCTACTGCGGGAGGCGCTCACTGGATCCTCTTTTTTTCTCGGTTTTCCCCGCCCTCCAGTTGCCCTGGAAGAGGCGGAGTTCATCACAAAAAGGTGGATACGATTGCGCTGCAGCCGTTAGGCTTTTCTGCGGGATAGGCTGGATCTTAAACATACTATCTTATAATCTAGCTAACTAAACACTACAAGTGCCGCTTTGGGCGCTATCTAGTTTTGCAAAATTTTTATGATTTTGAATAAAGTTTTTAAAAATTTTCGAGTTTTCTTCTCTTTAATTTTTTAAAACGTTCACCTCTCTCATTCACGGCTTTAAACAGATTACAGCACATGTTCATTTCGACACACTCACACAACACAACGACTACAGCTATTTACACGTACCCGGTTTGTTATCGCCATGGCGCCGACTCACTCAAGCGTCGCGTGGCGCCGCGAGCGTCTCATAGCAGGCGACGCTGTGGTGGCCCCGGCCGAAACGCGTCTCCGCGCCGCCCGCGCGCCTTCCGGCGTGCGTGAGCGGCGGGACCGCTTTCCCACGCACTTGCTGACTCCCCCGCGTCGCCAGAGCTCATGAGAGCTCGCGTGAGGGCAGTGCGCGGAAGTGACCGGCGACGTG
>BOPP01000213.1:1191331-1217306 GCA_017312745.1 Gryllus bimaculatus
TGTTGTGTTGTGTGAGTGTGTGAATGAATGTGCTGTAAATATAGTTTAAGCGTGAATGAGAGAGTGAACGTTTTAAAAAATTAAAGAGAAGAAAATTCGAACATTTTTAAAAACTTTATTCAAAACCATAAAATTTGCAAAAACTAGAATAGGCCCAAAGCGGCACTTGTAGTAGTTAGTTAGCTAGATTATAAGATAGTATGTTTAAGATACAGCCCTATCCCAGCAGCAAAAGCCTAACGGCTGCAGCGCATATGTACCCCCTTTTGTGAATAAACTCCCGCCTCTCCAGGGCAACTGGAGGGGGGAAACCGAGAAAAAAGAGGACCAGTGAGCGCCTCCCGGCAGTAGAATGCACCCGAGTGTTATTGTGGTTAGTGACTACGGAGCGGCTAAGTGTAAAGGACTCTCTCTCCTTGAATGTGAAATCTAGACTACTGCAGTGAATATTGGACATCTTCTTGGTTCGCGGGATTTTGGCTTTTCCCGGGACATCTTTTGGAACATTGTTGAACTCGCTTGTTAATGGTTACGCTGTACTAGTGGAAGACTAATAAATCTGTTTTTACGAAAGTACGTTTTTTGAACACAACAGAAACTCGCCTAAGTCTTAAAGAGACAAGTGAACACAAGGCCGAACGATGTAAATCGTATTAACTAGACTTGTTATAACAAAATCACTTCAAAGTAATGTTATTTGAAACGCCACTTTACCTAGGGAAATAGTGTGCATTTTATAGTCAGTGCCTTTTGAAGTCCCTGGTTCTTCGCTTTGCGGGAATAGAACAGATTTGCTGGGTTCTACTGTAAAGTTGCTCGTAAGTATATCAATGCACCCCAGCGTGCCACCAACTTAAGTGGTTCAGAGCACCAACTGATTTCACTGCCTTGTCTTGTAGGGCTCGCACCCAACAGTAGCTGGAT
The DNA here is from genome assembly GCA_017312745.1 of Gryllus bimaculatus. Lineage (NCBI taxonomy): Eukaryota > Metazoa > Arthropoda > Insecta > Orthoptera > Gryllidae > Gryllus > Gryllus bimaculatus. The sequence goes on from BOPP01000213.1 coordinate 1,192,256, forward strand.
ATTCGCCATTAGCTAAATAACTACGTCGAACAGCGACTAACGCTGTCTGGAGGAGAATTCTAGCGGTCGGCTGCTCTGATCAGCACTTTTCCGTTATTTCTACGATCCTCCAGGGAAATTCTGGGGCAATATTCAAACAATCCGGCCACTAACTTTCCTTCATCTCCCTTGTCCTACCATCACCTTACTTGCACACACAATTACGTACTACTACTCATGTCGAGAGATCATTCAGATATTACTGGGTGGGTGGGAGGGAACCGCGTCTGACACGTAGGCGGGGCCAATTCTCACCCATCTCCCGAGCAAAGCCATGCACTACGCCTTAGGAGACTAAATTACTTAGCTGATGAGCCTGCAAACATCAATCATCATATCAGAGGCTATGCCATCTGGGCGCTATAGGAGCCGCATCGGTGCAGCCTTCGTCGCCGTCTGGCAACGGAACTATTTCGACAACCGGCTCTCTCGCCATATATTAACACGCGGCGTGTCGTAACGCCTTCACCGCTCCTTGCCCTCCGCGCCCAGAGCTGCAGCTGCTGCAGCATGCAAATTGCAACGTTCTCTCTCAATCGAAGGCGAATTCTAATAGGGGCCCAGAAATTCAGATTTAGATTCGCCGAATGTTTTTAGTACGGTAAAATCAAAATTTTCTTTTCTTCGCACTATATTCATCTTAGTCAAACGCCTTTATTGACAGAAAATTGATTTTACCAAAATTATCATAATTAATCATTGGGTGGCGTCATACTTTTCTGTGGGTGGGGCTGCCAGGGCCCAAATTAATAAAAAAATATTTATTCGAACGAACAGCAGCTAAGAACAAACAGATTTTATTTTTTACTTTCCTTACATTCTTCTTTCATCTTCAAAAAAATTGTTTAACCTTGTGATCTTTAGAGAGTGAAATCGGCCGCGATGTCACGTGAGCACCCCTCAACTGTGAATGTGCAATTAATAATCAATCATTTTTTATTCTTTATCGAAATATCGGACCTATAGGAAACTTAATCAAAAGGAAATAACGTTTAAAAACGAGATTAAGTGAAGTAAAAGGCAATGATTTGTGTTGTGCCAGGAGAAACAAGGACGGAATAATAAAAAAATTCGGAAGTGAAGTGCCTGGTTTGCGGGGTGCAGTGAAAGGAAAGTTTTTCTCTCTCTTTTTACCCCCTCTTTGTTATTCATATGCCAATATGGCCGTTTTCTCGCTGGGTATTTTGTACGTATGCATAGATATTATTGAATTATTGATCTATGTTATAGAGTATTTTTGAGTTACAACGATGTAATATTTGTGTTGGTAATGTTTATATTGTAGGTTGCCGCCATCACACCATCCGGCGACGAGAAATGGCCAAACGCCTATTATTAATGACTCAGTCGAATGCCCTCTCACCGCAACAATAAAGAGCCTAATCCCAACCCCCACATGGTTTAAAATTATCTCTCATTTTTACCTCGGCCTACTGTTCGTGCGCCCGAAGTACGTTTTCCTCGCGGACGGAGGTTTCGCGCGAGTGAAGGCTCGTTTAATGTGATGTGTCAGCGAGGGTGCTTTGGAGACGTTGCTCGTTTTTTGATAAAGTGCGATTTGCTAATCGGCGTTTGTTATTGAAATTTGCTTGCGTGTCCTCGCGCTTACTCGACTCCCCTGCCTCATCCAACCGCTATACCCGACCGCCGCGCCCATCCGCCACACCAACCGTCGATGCGCGCCTTTCGCCAAAGTCCCCTCAAAGAAATCCCGGGCTTATTATGTAACAGGCTACATGACGCCACTTTTCATTATAGTTTGTCTGATGCAAAAGTTTCCTTCGGACGCACAGTAAGAGGCTTTTTGATACATTGCCAATATATTGTTTGATATACAACAGCAGAACCAACACGATGTTTAAAATATGGCGGTTTTTTCATGCTTGAGTAAGCGCGAGGAGACATCTCCACTGCAGACTTATTAAATCTCATCGAAACGTACTTTGCATTTGGTCACAAACGCGGACGGGAGGGACGGGCCCGCGGCTCAGCGCTCGCGACGGAAAGGCGCCGGGAAAAGGCGGCTGTGGCCAGGGCGATGGGGGGAGAAGGCGGCAGGAGCTTGGGTTCGGCGCCCGTCCATTTGTTTTGGCCCAGCAGACCGAGTTACTCAAGATGCCGGCCGCCTCTTCCGCGGCCGCGCCATGACGCTTCTAAACCACCCCACACGGCGGACGCGTTGCGAAGCAGCGTGAACTATCTTCCCAGAAATGAATCAGCATCTCGACCGGCACCGCCCGCCGCGGAGCGAAGGGGTTGCTGGAAAAAGTGTGCTCGGCTCCTGTGCGGACGTTGGGGACGTTCCACAGACGCTTCCGAGCAGCCGGAAGGGAGACGGGTACCGTGCAGCTGGTATCGAGTACGTTCGTTCGTGTGAACTCTGACGGAAGAAAGGGCGAAATTCACAGAGACGAAATCTCGAATACCTTGTCACTAAATGCTGAAATCGTAGATTAGACGAAACGAAAAATAAACGAGAATTATAATATGTTATAGATAAAGAGAAATACATAAAGGGGACTTAAATTAACATGGGTAAACTTTTGCTTTTGTAATAAATGCAAAATGTAAAAGAACTAATACACATGTAGGATCTATAGCACTCGAAGACCGTCATGGAATAAAAGAAAGAAGCGTTATCGTAAAACATGCATTGCAAGTCTCCAATGTAAAATCTATCTCGTATAAAAATGTACTAAAAGCTTCATAATACCTTCAAAGTTGAAAAAAGAATGTGTTAGGTCTCAGTATAATGGATATGAATAAGACTACTAAAGTATCACGATACTGATACATGACATCAACGATCACATCTTGTTGAAAGTAACTCTTCAGATTCATTTTCACGTACTTTACGCAATTATCTCTCGACTTCGTCATTTTCCTGATTTACAATCAACGGGAAACGCTTGGGGGACATATAACTAAAAGCGTATTTTTCCTTTTTACTTATTTCGTCATACACTTCAAAGAAACATGTGCACTTTGGGAAACAAATTCTAGTACAATAATGTTTTCCTTCAGTTGGCAGTGTATCTTGACCATCTGAGGAACCAAAATTCATGTAAAACAACTTTAAACCATTTTAGGATGTTTATCTTTGGAGTCATGTTAGTACTTGCTGCTGCCTGAAGTGGACAAAGCGGAATGAAAATTCGCTGAATGAGAGAAGAGTTTTGAAAATTTATTGAAGACATCTACTCCGAGATAGTGAGCGAAATTAGTTCAGCACTGAAATTGGGACAAAATTCGTGCATAGTAATAATATCATGACAATCGTGCTTAGTAATTCACATCTTAATAGTCAGAATATTTGTTTTAATTGACCTCGACAGTAGAAGGTATGAAACACATTATTCTCTCTCAGAATGTGGTTTTTTTAAAATTCATAACAATTTCAGTGGAAACAATTCATCGAGATGATTTACTCGGAGAAAATCCGATCGAATAAGAATCTACATAAACTGAAAAAATTTTCACTTTAACAAATCAATATATGTAATTTACATATTTGACATTTTAGCAGTGTACCCAGGCCAGGTCCCTTCGCTTTTATATTGGGGTGTCATATCAGTCGCCTTGTACAAACGTAACCAAATAAATCAACTCACGTGCATTTTCAATGATGCATTGGACAGCGCTGGCGGAACAGACCCTGGTCTGAAACAAAGGCAAACCTGGGAGCGAAGGGAAGGGGTGCCGTGTCGTGGGTGGCAAACTTGGAACCCCTACAGGGCCCGGCGGCGGAAACGCGTTCGGCGGGGAAACGAGCGAGATGGAGCGCAGTTCGTCACCGACCCAGAAGGTATATAAATGGACCCCGGAATCTAAAACTTCTTCTGATTCTTGGGCGCTGTACGATAGAGAAGTCGTGTGGGTTTGTGCGCCGGCGCTTTCATTTTAATGCATAGGCTACGAGGGCAGGGAACTGAAAGCCGGGTGCTACGGCTCGAGACGGGAGGTTGCGGCTAACTCGCTGTATGCTCACGTTAGCGCTCTGGTGCATCACACCGAATATGATATTTAATTATAGGCCAAGCCGGTGGTGGTAACGCAGGGAACATTCCTTTTTAGTACTAGTCAATATTGTTTTTTTGTAAATATTGTACATAGGTATTCAGGTGGTTTGGAGCATTTTTATTCAATAAATACAAAAAAACCCTGTCTGCAGTTCAGCACGCAGCACTCCTTCCAAACAGACAGGCAGTTTGGGGTCGACGAGTCGACGCGGCAGGTTTGCCACATAATCCATGTTTTCGGGTATTGGAGCTCACCAAAATTTGGATGTGCACTACTCTCGTGGTTAAAAGGACGTGAATTACCACATTCAGGGAACAAGAAATTAGCTGCTTTTTTAGGGAAAAGTGGGCCGACTATTCGAAATGTCTGATTATACTTCGTACCTTAATATTTTCGTAAATTTACAGTACGCAAATTATAATAAAATTTGCCAACAATAGGTAAAACCATGCATAAAGACAATATAAATTATGTGAAAAAATATAATCATCTACTTGGCCAAGCCATTACGAGTGGCTTCATGAACAGAGCGTGCTAACTTTCTATGACGGTCCCGGGTTGACGGATTACTAAGCCGTGTCAGAAAATAAGCTCTGACTTTATATACAATCGTCTCAGTTTCTGTCAAGCTATGTGATGAAAGAAAAAGGCTGCATGTAAGGGCCAAATAAGCCATGTACGATGTTGGAACTACGTGAGCGCCATATGTCTTCTTACCCCCGAAAACGTGGCGAATATATTGTGGCGTCTTTGCCGGGCAATTAAACACAGACGTGGAAAGGTTTGTAAATATTATATTTATTTGAATAAAAATGCCTCCACCACCGTGATTACTATCGTACAATATTTACAAATAACAGTTATTCGACCAGTTTACTAAAAGGAATGTTCCCTGGTTACCCACCCACTCGCTCGCCAGATAATTAATTTCATCCATATTCGGTGTGATCACCAAGTGACCTACTGATAGCATACAAGTCGAGTAATGCCGCACCGTCCCGTCTCGCGTAGCACGGCGGCGTTCAAGTTCCCTGCCTCGGCTAGCCATGCATTAAAATGCACGCGCGCACCAACCTCCACACGACTTCCTACCGACGCGCCAAGAATCAAAGAAACTTTAGGTCCGGCGAGTCAATTTATTATCTTCGGCCGGCTCGACGGAACCTGCGTCATTCTCGGCTAGTTTCGCCGAACGCGTTTCACGACCGCCGGCTGGCCAGGGCTTCCACAAGTTTGTGCCACCCACGACAGCGGGCACCCCCTTCCCTCCCGCTCCTTCAGGTTTGTCTTTAGTGTGCAGCCGCAAGGGTCTGTTCCGCCAGCCGCCTAGTCCAATTGATCTCCATGCAAATGTCACGTGAGAGTGAGTATTTGAGTCGACGTTTGTACAGGCGACTGATATGACACGCACAATTATATGGAAAGAGCGGGACCTGGCCTGGGTACACTGCTAAATGTCAAATATGTAAACTAACATAGGTATTTGATTTGAAGTGAAAAATTTTGTGAATATATAAGAACTTTGTAAAATGTTAAACTATTCATTCAAATGTGATTATAATTAACAGGCAAGGTTTAAATATTAAAAGTTAAACAACCATTTGTTACACCGTCCTAGAGTCCCAAATTAAGAGCAAGTTCAAAGAATAATCATAGTAGAGCAATTTTTCAATAGAGAATTCGAAGTTATTTATTTGTTTGCGAAATTGACTGATTACAATTAAAAATTATAATAAGATAATTAAAACAACTATAATTAACGTCAAGGCAAAGATTATTGTTTATTATACTTTTCACTTTTCATTTCTCTTACTCAATGTCACTGCACCAACTGCAGCCCTCATTATATTTTGCATTTCCTCAACCAATTTTTACATTTGTCACTGAAATTTCACATTGCCTGCATTACAAAATTTCTAGATTTCAATTACATATTACTTTTTGTTTTAAACAGTGAAAACAGTAAATTATAATTGATCCCTATTATATTTATTTTACGAGATAACGTTTCTAGTGAAACATATATAGAATGCGAGAAAGCGTTCAAAGACTGTTAATGGTACGGTCTTCTAATCGCCATGTATAGAAATTATTATTATCTTGAAATATATATTCTTGGTTCCTGCGTTTAATTTTGTAAGGATGATCAGTGCATGGTCTCTCGACTCGACACCGAATTTCCCCCTCAGTGGTTCTCCCAACTACGCTGTGAATAGAGCACACTCTCCCAACTCTTATGACGAGCAGTGATGAGCGCAAAGACGGCGGCGCTGTCCAGTGCTGCCTGTCCAGTGCAGTGTCCCGACGCGGCCCGAATGGCTCATCCTTGGTGCTCTCCTCGCGCATGGAAAACAGAGCGAGGCTTCAGGCGAATACCTGTGGTAACCGACCACCCGCGTCGCCGCCCGCCCGCCGCCCGGCGCGCCGCGGCGGAGCCAGAGAGCGATGAGCGGCGGGCAGTGGATGGAGAGTGCGGTGGATGGCGGTCGGAGGCGGGTGCGGCGGTCCTGAGCAGGAGGGAGAGCGATGGGCAGTGGTTGGCGGGCAGTGGAGCGGATGAGCTGTGGACGGTAATCGGGGTTTGGGCGATGGGCAGTGGGCGGTGGGAGGTAGGCAGTGGGAGGCGGGCGGTAGGTGATGGGCAGTGGGCGATGGGCAGTGGGCGGTGGGAGGTAGGCAGTGGGAGGCGGGCAATGGGAGGCGTGCGGTGGGGAGCTTCAGTGGGCATTGGGCGGTGGGCAGAAGGAAGTGGCTAGAGGGCGGTGGGCGGAGGCTTCGAGCGGTATGCAACGTTGAAGTGCTCAAAGAGAATGACATTTCAGTAACGAGGTGCATAAACATTTATTTTTTTATGAAGTGTAAATCAGGAGTCCAACCGCTTATCCTGTAAAGTAAATATTTGCGGAATACTCGAATTGTGTGCTGAGTCCTTTCACTATCAATTTTATTGATGTTTCAGGCACTTAAATTTTCCTTCGATCATGAAGGACTAGAATACAAAATATATCAAATTATGACTTGCTCAACATATTCTAGTCTCGAACGGTCAACGTTCTCAAACGAAATAAACGACATGTGTTACCGATGTTATGTTTGCATCTGTTTGCTTATTCTTGGCACAAGAAGGAGTCGACTGGGACGTCAGGCTGTGGAATACGACTGCCTTGCATTTTAATCTGAGCCGACAGTCAGATATGTGTCACATCGTACGACTGAAAATACAGACACATTGGGCAAACAATGTGCATGCACTGTTGCTTAGGAATAAGCAGTCTAACGTTATCTATCCTTTCGCATCGCACGCGCCATTTACCAAACTACGGCTCAGGGAAAACCGTTACCGGCACGTATTTCACTGCACACGCGGTCTACGGTACCTCGTCCGGGAAAGAACCGAGTCCTGCCCCTTCGACTCTCCCTCCTCGCGCACGCCGTCTGTGGCTCCGGCGATTATCTAATTTTTATTTCATTTTGCCCTTTGGGTTCTGTCCCCTGGGACTTTTCAACTTCAACACCGTAGTCTCTAACCACTGATATTAAAGAAGATTGATACTAGAAATTCGTGCATTAATTCAAATCACATGTGAATGACACGGTATGATTGGCAATAAAACTTACTTTCGCTAATTCTTAACTTGTTACTCAAGTAAATTAGATAATTACACAATATTAAAAATAAAAATTCATATGATCACTCAAAATACTAGTAATGTTTCCCTTGGTGGGTCCTCTCCGTCACCTCTCTCTCTTTGTTCATCGTTTATATATTCTTTAATCCCAATCCCTTTTATGGACGACAGTTGAATTTTCATTCATTTTTTTAAAAATTTATGTTTCTTTGATCCTTCATTTCAGCGAATATCCTCTTCTTCGCAAGGTCATAAAAATAATAGGTTTTGGAGTAGGAAATGAGTGTGTTGAATGTCTTTTTAAAATGTTCTCTTCCTTCACAAATCTTCTGAACCCAGAGTCTCTTGGAAATTGTTTCTGACTTATGGAATATAGTCAAAGAAGAGAAAGTTAAAAATATTCTGCGATATCATTATTGCCGATTTAATAATTTTCTTTACTTCCTTGTTTCATTGCAATTACACACGTTTGTAAAATAATATGCGACATTAACCCATTAGTTATGGCAGTTTCTTCTTTCGTGTAAGAGGCGATCGCTTTTTATGAACTTTACATACAGCAGCTCTGTCATAGTAATTACAAAATCGTGCTTGTAGCATTTCATAGAAAGACACTGGTATTCACATTGATAACATCATTAAGAATACTGCGCTATTAACTTTTTAAAGACTGATGGTTTGACAGTATTTCTCTATAATTACCCGGGGGAGGTGGTATTTGATGCCGGCAGCTCTAATAGTAAATAAGTGTTATAAAATAACAGTACAGTTTAACAAGTTCCGAGCGCAGCGGGTTACGATCTAAAGCAAGTCGTGCGGATCAGAACCGTTTGTGTGCGCCATGACTTCACCCCCGTGAATCAGCGGGAGCGATGGTCCAAAGGGAGGGGGGGCAAAGTGGGCGAGAAGGGTTGCAGCGGATGCACCGGCGCCCCTGCAGCTAGCCCGCGCGGCGCACGCCCCATCGCAGCGCAGTTTGTTTATTCGGACTCGGCGGGGATTGCTCCTAAAAAATGTCGAGGGGAAACAATGAGTAATAAAATTCGTGGGGGCCATTTGGAGTCAATGGCGTGGAAAGTGTTAATTATGCACATCTACATAGCCGGCCGGGTATGCAGCCCCGGCCGCTCGTGCCTGCCGCCTGTCCCCGCCCCTGCCTTGCCACCACCATCGCCGCCGCCATCGCTGCCGCCGTCCCCAGATAGCGATCGTAATTGTAATCTTGGCGGTCGAGATGGGGATCGCTGCCGCATCATGAGCCCGTCTTTCGCCTCGGGGGAGGGGAGCGAACGCCACCTCCGGGCAGGGCCTCTCCCCACTCCTCGCTCCGCCCCCACCCACCGTGCTTCTCCCCATCCTCGCTACCCCTGCTACCCCTCCGCCTTCGACCCTTGATAGCCACCGCTCCACGCTACTACTGCCCGTAGCTTCGCTCCCTCCCACCTTCCGCTCTTCTATCTCTTCTCCTCGCCACCTCATCCCTTTTTACTTGCCCTCGCTTCCTCGCCCTCGCCCTCGCCCTCACCTCACCCTTCGACCCTCGCCCTCGCCCTCGCCCCTGCCCCCGCCCGCGCCCTTCACCTCGCCCAGCCTCCGCCACGTGTGCCTCGCCCACGCCTCGCCCCTTTGCCCTCGCCCTTGCCCTGCCCTCCCTCGCCCTCGTCTCCCCCCTCCGCCCCCCGCCCCGCCCTGGCTTCCCCTCACCTCGCCTTTGCCTCGCCACGCCCTCGCCATGCCCTCGCGCTCGCCCTCGCCCGTGCCCCTCAAGCACTCGCCTGCGCGTCTAAACACCTCGCTCTCACCCCCCCGCCCCTTGCCACGCCCTCCCTCACTCCGCCTTTGCCCTCCCCACGCACCTCGCCCTTGCCCTCGACCTTCTTGCCCTATCGCCTCGCCCTCGCCCTCGCCCTCACCATTCTCGCTCTCCCCCCCCCGCCCTCGCCGCCGCCCGCGCTCTCCACCTCGCCCTCGCCTATGCTCGCCCACGCTCTCCGCCCCTGTCGCCTCGCCTTCGCCTCTCGCTCCTCCACCGCGTCGCTCGCCGCCCACGGCTCCACTACTTCGCCTTTTGCCTCGCCCTCGCCCTTGCCCTGCCCTCGTCTTCCTCCCCACGTCCCCTCTGCCTCTTCGCTCTTCCGCACCGCGTCCCTCACACGCCCTCGCCCACGTGCCAAGTTCCGCCGTCCGACCGTCTACCGTCGCCGTCGCCATACGTCGCACGATCCGCCGTCGCCGTCGCCCTGCCTCGCCCTCCCGCCCTAACGCATTCTCTCGCCCCGCCTCTTCCCTCTCCGCCCGTCGCTCTCACCCTTGACCTCGCGCCCTCCCCTTCACCCTCACCCTCGCGCCTCGCGCCTGTGCCTCCGCGCGCGCCCGCCGCCTCTACTCTCCTTGCCCTGCGCTTGACCGTCGCCCTCGCGCTCGCCCTCCCCCCGCCTCGCCCTCGCCGTCGCCCACGCCCACGCCGTCGCCGATTCTTCCGTCTCCTCGCTTGACCCTCGCCTTTGCCGCTCGCCCATCTGCTCTCGCTGTGTCGCTTTTCGCCTCGTCCTCGCCCCCGCCTCAGCCCTTTCTCCTCGCCCTTGCCCTCGCCCTCGCCCCCACCCTCCCCCTCGCCCTGATTTAAGAAGACTCTTTCGTACTATTTGTAGGAATTATATAAAATATATAATGTTTTAAATGAATAATGTAATGTTCATATTGTAAAATATTGAATTACAGCTCAAAGAGAGAATTAGTATTCTCTAGCGTCTTTAATTAAAATAGTCACATTTTCCCCATCCCGAAACCCGGGGATTCACAACTGGTGGAGGGTCACTAAAAACGAAATGGATGCCAAAGATGTTTCATGTTTGCCAATTTATCCCAGCTGTAGGTGCTCCCAGATGGGGGGGATATAATGTCTCTAAATCTCTTAGTGTATGAAATCCATAATATTTTAGCTTGTAATATCGTAAAAATAATTATCTTCATTAAACTCCTGAAACACATGTCGTACCTATTATTATGGAGATGCTCAGTGACATAGTGACATGGATCAAAACTAACAACTATTAAAAAATAAATTAAAGCATGACAGGAAAATATATATTTAAAAGCACCGCTTTCTAATCAAGGATAGTAGGACATATTGAGCAACTTCTGGGAACACGACATGAGATTACTGCTAGCTTGGAGGTGACATCGCAGCTCAGCTGCTAGTTGGCCTTATCTGCACCGTATAATTAAATCACGCATGCGCAAAGGCATTCTCTTAGAACACCCTTTGAAAGGGAGGGCAGAGATCTAAAGCGTTCTTTGTATCACTTCTATCTTCTTAAGAACAGTACTCTACTGATTATAAATAAACAACCTAAAATGTCATTGAAGGATGAAAAAAACATTGGTGAGTAGCTGATTTGCTAACGCTATTTCTGCTGCTGTAGAGCCTACTAGGAAATATTCTTCTTTATACATGTTCTCACTTTCCGTTCCTTGCATTTTGATAGAGTCGATCCTACAGGAGAATTTTCGTTCGAAAGTTTGTTGAACACTTTATTTTAAAATCTTTCAAACAGTTTACATAATTGAGAGAGATCAGTCTATCAATCCGTATGTCGAGGGCAGGGGAAACAGCCTCTTATTTATAACCCCTCCCCACCTTATCACAATCTTTAAAAAAGTTTGTCCGCCCTTCCTGTTACCTAAGTACTTGAATCTAGCGTCCACTCCACTCCCAGCCTGAGCCGTTCTCAATGTGTCCTTACCCTCTCGTTTGTCTGCCTGCCTGTCTGTCTGCCTGTCTGTCTGTCTGTCTGTATGCCCGCCGGTGTCTGTCTGTCAGTCTGTGTCTGTCTGTATCAGTATCTGTCTGTCTGTGTATGTGTCTGAATCTGTCTGTACTGTACCTGTCTGTGTCTGTATCTGTCTGTATCTGTATATGTCTGTGTCTGTATATGTCTGTGTCTCTATATGTCTGTGTCTCTATATGTCTGTGTATGTATCTGCCTCTGTCTGTATCTGTCTCTGCATCTGTCTTTGTCTGCATCTGTCCCTGTCTGAATCTGTCTCTGGCTGTATCTGTCTCTGGCTGTATCTGTCTCTGGCTGTATCTGTCTCTGTATCTGTCTGTATCTGTATCTGTTTGTCGCTGTCTGTCTGTCCGATTGTGTATATCTGTCCGTCCGACTGTGTCTGTCCGACTGTGTCTGTCCGACTGTGTCTGTCCGACTGTGTCTGTCTGTCTGTCCGACTGTCTGCCCGTCCGACTTTGTCCGTCCATCTGTCAGTCTTTGCCCGTCTATAACCCTCTGTGACCGTCTGTGTCAGTCTTTCCGTCTGTGCCCGTCTGTGACCGTCTGTGTCCGTAATTGTCCATCTGTGTCTGTCCGTTTGGCCGTCCGTCTGTCCGTGCGTCTGTTGCGTCGTGCTGGGCCGTTGCAGGTGCGTCGACCACTCCGCTCCGCGCAGCCTTAGACAGCATTCCTCGCCTGGCCGGCGAGCGAACAATATACATCATCGTTCTCCGGCCCTCTAACAGTAATTTATTAAATAATTTCCTATGCTAATGCCGTTACTGCTGCTACGGAACGGGCAGGGCGCAGGGGTCGGCGCGGTCCGCGCGCGGAGCGAGTGGTGAGGCCGGCGACGACTGCCGCGCGATGCGTGGCCAAAGCGGCCTGGCGCCAGGCACGCGCGTGGCTGTAGGAGTATACCGACTGCATCCCGCAGTCAACTTTACCTAAGCTATTTACAGATATCCTCAAAAAGGCAAAGCCCGACTACATCACTTCCGATTTTCTCCTCGTAAGGATTGATTTCTATGTTTCCTATGGACTGCTTAGAATTATGTATTACCAAAAATACACAATTACAAGGATTCTGGCACGTTAACCTGTGTTCAAAGTGTTGTTTTTTTTTTAATTTTTATTTTTTTACTGGTGCGAGAACATCTATTTGCTACTAACATACACTTAAGTGCTACTCGTACATTTATGCCCAGAAGCAAAACAAGAGTATATCTCCATGGGTCACGGAAACTGTGCGAAAACCTGCTCGAGAGGGAGATCGGGCACGCGACTCAGCGTAGCAAAGTCGAGGCCCCAGAAGCGCCGGGAGAGTGGGAATACGGGGAGAGTGCTGTGTAATAGCATCGTGAAGAAGAAGAGGTGCGTCTACGCGATTGATTCATATTTCCGGCCTCGACCATTAGTCCCGTTAGCTCAGTCAGTTAATGCAGTATGTTTTATCCCGGAAGATGTCGATGATTCTTTTACTGCTGAATGGCCCTCCAACTACGCACTGCTCCAGCCGGGACAAGCTCTAAGTTTCCAACTAAGTTTCCAACATGTGTGGTGGTGTAGAGGCAGTAATTAGAGGAGTGAATAGAACAAGAAAGAGGAAGGAAAGATCTCGCTTGGTCCGTGACCCTTTTGTTAGGATACTGCTTGGACATTCGCCTGGTATTGATCAAAGAACTACGGAAAACTACGAATCAGAGCAGCCAGTCGCCAGAATTCTCCTCTAGACTGCGGCTAAATTACACTAGCTATGTATCTAGTGCCAAAACACTCCCAGCTTGGAGACTCAAAACGTTGAATCTCCAGGTTCTATTCGCTGAAGAGACTACGTCAATGCTAGTTCTGAGTTAACGCTCTGTCGAGATGAACGGGGCGCCTGAGGCGGCGGCGATGGCCGTCGTGGGTGAAATGTGTGCGGCGCGGAGCGGAGAACAGCGGGGCAGGCGGCTCGCAGCCGTCAGCCCGAAGGGAGCACTTGTGGCCGCGCGGGAAGGGCGTGATTGAGGGGCGAAGCAATGAAATAACCTTCTTTAATTTCCTTCTACCGCTTTTATGTGATATTCTGTTGGGCGTTATCACAGGAAAATTTAGATCATCAGTTGCCAATGCTGGAGCTACAACGAAATTGCTTTGACAAATCATTATTTACGGCACACATAAAAATAAATCAGATATTACGCAATGTGGGTTTCATTTTTTCCTCTTCTCTTCCTCCGCGTTTCTTCGTCTTTCTTTTGGCCCCGCTACTGAGTTATGAGAGTGTAATGACCACATTGGAAAACTTATCTGTACAGTCTCAGTACCAGTGTAGTAAGTGAATGCTACTTCCCTCGCTGCCTCCTGGTCCGCATCTGGGCGACCTTCAACCAGTGAAGAAGGTGAGGGGCTGAGGTGGCGAGGGTGAGGGAGACGAAGGGAACATTGACAAAAATGGTAATGCGATCATCCATTTTTTTACAGTATGGAAGGCAAGCTAGATACTGCCTATTGAATAAATTACACAAGGAAAATACCAATTAAGCCAACCTGGATGGCCGAAGTGGGTAAGAGCGTGTACTGCGACTCAGCGCTCAGATTCGAAGGGTCGCTGGTTTGAGTATCGCCTTGGGCATGGCTGTTAGTCCCTTGTCTCTCATGTACGTATTGTCGCAGAGGGCCTTGCGTTCTGCTGATCACAGATCTGAGAAGTCCGAGGTTGTGTTAAAGTCTAATGTATGGTCAAATATACCTCCTATCGGATCGAAAAATGAGTACTCAGCTGAATAAAAAGCCTTGGAGAAAAAATTACTAATTCAGAAAGACACCAAAATATCAACCTGATCATTATCATTATTATCATCATCATCATCATCATCGGACATGTTTCAACTTTTTAACTATTCAGGTGTTTGCTGACACTCCATCAGTGTAATCTCGTAACTCTGTCAGAACTCGTAAGCCCATTGCGGCCGTGAACTGTCTAGTGCCATAAGAGACTCGTAAGCTCGTGGCAGCGCTTCCGCACTTTTACTGTTAGAGAGGTTTGGTTGCGGCCAGGTGGGTCTCACGAGCAATCCATAAGACGATTACGGAGCGTACTTCTTCTGGCACCCACGCAAAGGTCTGTGAGGGAAAATATTATGAATATTTTATACGGTGGTAGGGATACCCCCTCTCCCATCCCACATTACTAAAGCGACAGTCTCAGTATGATTTCGTCTCAAAACTGTCTCAATATTTCACTTTTCATTCTTCAAATATTACATCATGGTCACCATTATACAAGCTTTTATAATGTGTTTATGTAGAGAAGAATTAGAACTTATTCCCATATATTTTTCTATTTCTTCAAAAGATGTATTAAATTGTAGATATTGGTACTTACTATTATTTATCGCCTAGGAACTACATGCTTTTTATTAAAAAGTGGAATTAAATAAAGTATTTACAAGAATTCTTGGACAAATAGCAATGACATTTTCACAACCTCATCTTGAATGATTACTATTTTGTGTTACTTATACAAACGTTTCTGAAAATATTAAATTATAGCCTCTTTTAACGCTCAACAGCGCTGAGAACATGCAGTCTCTAATATTATTGAATTATATCTTGAAGGAGTCAGTGAGAATGTTGATACTTGAAATGGGGTTTCATATACCTACAATTATGACAACCAAATCCGTGCCAGACTTAAGCTTTGGACCCTATAAGAATTAAGCAGGAGGTCAGACTGAGAGGGAATCGCCCGACTCCATCCTGCGTTCAGTTTTCCTTCACCCCTGCGAATTCTCTTTCACGTTTCGTTACCTGAGACGGCGTAGCCCGACTCCACCCCGTTTCGTTCATCTGGTGATTCGGAAGGAGTAAACATTTTTGTTAAGTTTCCATCCACAAGTAGCGCATGTAGATGTTCTCGTAGTGAACATAAGTGAACATAGCAGAATTTTCGAAATTGTGAAAGTTAAACGGGGCAAGACGATGCTCGTGAGAGGAGGTTTAATATTTTGTTTCTATAAACCTTTAAGCGGTGGTTAACAACGTTTTCAGTGCTCTAAAAGAACATGCCCTTGACAACAGACGAAAGTGATAAATTACAATCGACCAATATTATATTACGCAGACCACAGTAAACAAAGAAATCAAGCGTAACACTAAGAAAGAAAACGGTACCTGATACAGTCGGATTTTGATTGTTGGGGAGGAAGGTGGATGGCTTTGGAAAAGTTGAGACCGTAGAATGCAGTCGTTTTTTTAAATAGTTTTTTAACTGTAAGGTTGAGATTGTATTATTCAGTTTACAAGAAAAAAGGTGCATATATTTGATGTTTTAACTTAATTAACACCATCTACTTTGAAATGCAGTCGGTGTACGCTCTAGCGTCATTTCCTTAGCGAACATCAGCTTCGTCCTCATAATTGTTAAGCAGGGGAAGGGGCCGGGAAGCTTGGCCTAGACGGTCGTCGCTAGCCACGGCCCTCTGCGCCCAGCGCAGTGCTAATTGTTCGCATCTCTTGCCTGCTCCTTTTCCTAGTTATTGATGGAGTTCGCGGCGGACTTTCATGAATTGTGCCGAGTCGTCTGTAATGGGCTTCCATATACGCAGCAGTGACCGCAGTGCCCGCCCTGCCACTTCGGAAAGCGCGCGGCGCCGCGAAATTCTTTCCAGCAGACGGCCGATTCCAGGCCGCATTACTCTCCTCTGCGCTGGAGGATGCGAATACCTCTGCTTTAAATGATACAGAAGTTTTCATTACAAATTTTCAGTGTGTGCCTCCCAGGGTTTTATTTTCTCCTTCCCTAATTTCTGGTACATTTTTGAGACGCGTTCTAACCAAAACAGGATGCGCAAATGACGTGCTAACGTCCTATGAGAAATGGAGAAGGCTGTGGTTCAGGATATGCAAATAAATTACGACTTGCGAGACGCTAAGGAACATTAGGTATATGGCATATTTTCCTTTCCATTGAATTTAATTGTAATTGAGTTAATAGGCGTATAAACTGGCTTGTGTACCTAATATATGACATAATTTTTGATACAAATCATTAACTGTGATGACAACGTACATACCAGATGTCTTCTGAACTTGTCGTTTAATAGAATGAGAATGTTTTGTCTTGTTTTATTGCAGTTTCTCATAATGACGGAATTTTCTATAAATTATTACTACTTATAAAGAAAAATACAATTTTTAATACAAATGGTAAGCAAAAATATAATGAAAAACATGTATTTAAGCTGTTTAACACTGTCTTAACTCACATCCATCAAATACAACGGAATAAGCCAATATAACCGCGGAGGGCTTTGACCCGGCGGCGATGATGTCATTAAACGCTTTTTATGAAGTCACCATTCACAGTTAGCCAGAAACTCCACGTTTAGTACGGAAACCATTTAATATTCGCAACACGTCTAAACCACTCGTTACAATACGAGACGTGCTCCAAGAGTGGAGTCGCGGCGCCGGGAGAGCGGCAGCGGCCCTTCAAGCGGCGGCGCGCGGCGCGCGGCGCGGGCGCAAAGAGCAACCGCCGCGAGTGCTGCACCCCAGCAGCCCCCACTCGAGGTATAAGTGCCAAGGTCACTTACATACTCGCATGCTTATTCTGTTACTATCATTCTTTCTTACTAAATAAGTAATGAAATACAGTGAATCCATACAATGATACTCACAGTAGTTGCAAGGAGTGCAGAAATGCACCAAGGCAGTCTCTTAAAACAAATATATTAAAGATGATTGATTCTACTCTTGATATTCTTTGTATCGTCCTGCAAGATAATAAATTTCCTTCCAAGAATCAGAACTCCACTTTATAGTACAAGTTACAGGGCTCAAAACCACCTGTGCAGTTTCTGGTGGGAATTCTAAAATGCTGAAGTGCATGTAAAACTATGCTGCACTGACTGCTTATTTTACTGTAAGAGTGAATTTCCTTAAAATTATGCAAAACCTCTTAAAAATAGTGAAAAAAGTTCTTAAGAACATTGTCTACAATTGTCTGTTTTGTATCTGAAATATAACCTACAAATATACTAATTATTACAAGAAGGCAGTATACGTTTAGGTTTTGCCTTTGAAACAATCAACTTCAAGATTTATTTAACGTGTAATATACGTCGCAACTTTATAAAGAAAAAATACTTATAAATCTGACAAAAAATAATTATGATTAATATCAGACTGGATTTATTTGGGACGCCATGTTCATACTTACATCAATTACGCGACTTTCGAAGAGTTAACGTTTTCATATATCAATCCAGAAAGTACACAACGTAATCTAGACAATCTTTGTAAGATAAGTAACTAAATATCTGAAAGCAATACCACGTCTAGCAATGTGCTATTACAAGCCTTTTTCCCCTAAACTCCACAATAACAATAAAACTTCAGTTACACTAACAAAATTCAATGCATCTTCAAACTTTGACTTTGATGACGAATTTAAAACTTTCAGTAATACAATTTTCAGAAAGTTGTTTAGGTATTATTTACTTTTTTACACAGTTCCACTGTGAAAGAATTATTTATGCATTTACCCAGAAAAACTATCAAAAATTAAAATATTAATACGTTTATTTTAAATCATCATGTTTTCGGAGCATAATTAAAAAAAATAAACGTGGCATTGATTTATCTTGCATTCAATTTTTTCCAGGACATCTAATACCTATATGCCGAGAAAAAAAGTACACGGAAATATAATTTTATTAACCAGATTTCTTAATCCCGTTGATTACTATTCTGGTTGAGAGCGTCATAACTTCCTTCGAAGACTCCGGTCGTTGCAAGTTAACGTGAAAATATATTTTTAATTTAATATGTCTTGTGGAATTATGATTTTATCTTCCTAATTAACGCATTATACTACTAAAACCGTGTGTTAAAAATCTGGTGACAGATTGTGAGGCTGACTCAACAAACTATCCTTTGCATTAACATTTCTTCACAAATAGCACTTGTAAAGATTACAATTGTGTACTTTCAAGTGAGATGGATTTGCAATAAAATGAAAAACCTCACTACTGTTGAATAATTCCATTTAGTACGTTCAAAAATATATTCAAAGAATCGGTCGTTCTGTGACCGCCTTGAAATTATTAAAATACACATCACTACGCTGTAAAACTTGGAAGAACTGGTAGAAAAACGTAGACCATACAAAAACACACTCTAAAGTGACCCATTTTTTGGAATTTGCCTTTTATTTGTCCATGCACTTACACAGCCTACATCAGTTTCTCATTCTAGCCTTCCCATACTAATCAAATTTTATGCGAGCGAAAACTCTGCGAGGGGCACTTGCAAGTCTTGCAATGGCTTCAGTTCAAAGATGCCCTGTTGAACAAATATGCAGAGTTGCAGCTTTTTGACGCTGTAAATGAGAGTGGTGCCAAAAGTATGGCACACATTTAGCACTTCCAATTTTAAATGTTTTAACTGATTTTAAAATTTTATAATTTCTTATTTCTGTCAAACTACTACCCTCTTGTGTAATTTCAGGGAACCACAGTACAATTCACAGTAGGGATACAGTGCAATCACCATGTCTGAAAGATACAAGTGTTCGGTTGCGACGTAACACACCACGCTCCGGCGCGTCGGAGCCAGGTATAGTGTTATCGCGTATGCGTATCCACGGACAACTTGAAATAGAGAAGTTCAAGCGAAACTGTAAATAAATGAACAAATAATAAAGAATTGCAGTTGTTAGAATATTTTTGACAATGTAAATGAGAGTGGTGCCAGAAGTATGACACAATTTTAGCTTTTCTAATTTAACATATTTTAAAATTTTATAACTTTATATTTCTGTCAAACTTCTACTACCCCGTGTAATTACAGGGATAGGTACAGTATAATCAGCATGACGTCTCAAAGATACGAGTTGAGTCAATAGGTAGTAAGACACCACGTCGGAACCTAGTGTTCTCGTGACTACGTGAAACTTGAAATAAAGAAATCGTGCGGAGGAAGGGGGGAGGGAGGGAATGGGAGGTGGGGCAGGTGAAGAAGCTGCAGCCGCTGCTCCAGCTCCGGCTCCTTCGCTCTCTTGTGCTCCTCTTCTGCTCGTCTGCCGCCGCCGTCGCGCGCCGCTCGCCTGCTTGATTCGTTGGCGTATAAATACATATTTTGACCGTTAGGCTCATGCTCTCGGCCCGGGCGAGTCTCATCCATTTGCATTTCGACTCTCCCTCTCTCTCTCTCCCTCTCTCTGTCCCGCCCGCTCGCTCGCGCCGGGGAGACAGCAGCGGCGGCAGGGGACGGACCGCCCCTCCCTCTGTCGGAGGAATTTTCAGGTAGGGCGCCGCGCGCCCACGCCGCGCCGCGGACCCATCCGGCCTCAAGGCGGAGGCCAGGCACTCGCGGGTCCCTCAGGCCCCGCTCGACAACAATGGGCTTCGCAGAGCGGGCAACTAGATAACGTAAACCGATAACACTCACGCGTGAGCACTTAGACCTATGTCACACGAGAGTCACGTTGACGCATGTTTGCCGCACGATAAGTAATGAGCATCGTCGATTAACAATGTATCTTAGCGGCCAAAGCGCTCGTGTGTCGTTTCGCGTAAAAGCTCGTGTGTCGTTACAGTGTTATTCAAGGGCAAGTTTTGCAGAACGCGCGTCAACGCAACGCTAGTGTACAGAGGCCCTTAACGTTTCACAGCTGCACATCGTTATTCTGGTAAGATGTTACGTTATTGGAAGTCCTGAACTGAGGAGGCAGAGTAGTATACAGCTGTCGATTAATTCTCAATATTGCTCCTCCAATTGGCTCCTCAAATTATTTGTTTGTTTAACCGACTGGTTTAATGAATCGAACACTCCCTGCCGTTATAAGTCGTTCATTATCGTCACGTTTATCGTATAAGCTACCATCCTCGATAGATTCTCTTAAATGTTACACAGATTGAAAGTACGTAGTGAATACGCATAGAGTTGAGAGGCCGCGTGTATGTGCAAAGTCTTACGTTACGTTACGTCACGTTACAGAAGTATCGCTTTGAAACTGTGTCTGGTCGAGAAGACACGAATGTTGCTCAGAAGCAAAACAAATGACCATCTCAGTACTTGTTCAAAGGAAACTGCTTCAAAACGAAATCTGGCCGAGATGGTACAATTAACCTTCTACAAAAACAAACAATTCTGCACTGTAACATATATCTAATTTCTTATAAATGTGTTCTGTTCAGTGAAAAATTATGTTTGCCGTAGCTTGACGGTACGTTTCATAAGCTAGCGTAAGTTAATAAATTATCTAAATAGACACATGAAACAAGTTGTCCCAAGAGTAATGATCACAGCAAAGAGTGTGATCGGGACTAAAACTCTTAAATGTTGAACTATACCGTGAAATACATAGATCATTGGAGAAGAATCAGCCATGACAGATCACCCAGGTAAGAAATGTAAACCAGAATTACTCCATAGAATAATAAAAATTAATTTTCAATGGAGAAAACAAAGTGATAAATTTGTGAAAAAGGGACAAATCAATTCAAATCCTTAAAATAATGAAACTTTCCAGATTGAATAGGATAATTATTTTAGTTAACATTTTCTTACAGAGTTACAAGGTTTGTCTCCTCACTGATGTCTATATAAACACAATAAAATCATCAGTTGCTAGATGGTACTATTTACACTACAGAAATGATTAACCTACCCGATGACTACTTAGACTATAACGAACTGTTAAAGTTTATCAAAAATTTGTGGAATACGGACCGGTGTTATGAGACTCGGTAAGAAAAATGAAACTTTGAATAAGGATTATAATGAAGATTTCCACTCTACTTCCAGTAAATGCAGCAACAGTAAAATTGATGCCTCTAGCACACTTTTTAATCGTGTTTACCAACGAACAACGTTACGCACATAACATTATGCCTCTGAAAGCACTCTGAACTAGACAATATAAATGCACAGCTATATAAATACACAAATATTGCTGAGCATCCATTCCTCCCTATTTATAAGTATGTGGACAGTGCGACGATCAAAATATTATTCCAATCAACTAAGAAAAGGCTATAGAGTGCATTAATTCATATCTTGGCGCTACATATTGAATTCTAATTAAATCTGCATACTATTCTACATACTACCTACGAGATACAGTAAACATAAATGTTATGCATTTAAAAGTTCTTCGCTCTTCCGACAAACCATGGACTGTGAGGGGACGATAATTCCAGGAAGGCAGTGGACATTGCCGTGCGTGTGGACCTCCGGCGCTGTGTGCTGGATGCTGTTCGCTGTGCGCCATGCGCCGTGCGTCGTGCGCCGTGCGCTATGCGTATGCGCTATGCGCTCTTTGATGTGCGCTGTGTGATGTGCATTAGTACTAGGCGCTGAGCCCTGGACACCGGGCGATATGTGCGGTGTGCTGTGTGCTGGGCGCTAGGCTGTGCCTTGTGCGCTGTGAGCTGGGTAGTAGGCGTGGTGCGCTGTGCGCTGGGCATATTACTCCGGGCACGGGGTCCCTTGGGCGCTGGAGCGGGGCCCGTAACTCGCCTGCGCGACGCCCTCCCCTTCCTTCCCCTCCCACGGAGCGGGGGCGGCGCGCGGACAAAGAACGCGCCGAAGAATCGCGCCCGTTGTCTCGCCCAGATAACTCAGTGAATTACCCTACCCACTCCCTTCCGCCCGCGCACTTGGCGGGTTAACAGGTTAAAAGGTGCGCGGGCGGTGGAGGGAGAGGGGGGAGGGAGGGCAGGCGAAGCAGCTGCGGGCGATGGAGGTGGCGGCAGCAGCCTTTCGGAAAGGAGACATAATGAGAGCACGGGGCAAGGAGGCGCGGCAGGAAGGGCATTCCAAGGAACAATACGCAGCGCGGGAATAAGCCGGGGATTACCGCGGGCGATGAAGCGCCGATAAGCGCGCGAGGGGGTGAGGGGCCTTAGCCCCTAATTCCGGGCTAATTAGTATACACTAGTGTTTCTAAAAATGAACTAGTGGTGCTACAATAATACTTTTTTTCTCCAATTATTTCAAACTTCTGAAATTTCCGATAATTGGACGACCGAAAATTAGACGTATTGACCGATAATAAGACTGTGAGTGTTCTGTTCTTTTAAATGTCTATACAAGTAAAAAATTTGAAGAGGCTTTTGAGAAAATGATTTTTTTATAATTTTCATTTACATCAAGCTGAAATTA
Source organism: Gryllus bimaculatus (assembly GCA_017312745.1). Taxonomy (NCBI): domain Eukaryota; kingdom Metazoa; phylum Arthropoda; class Insecta; order Orthoptera; family Gryllidae; genus Gryllus; species Gryllus bimaculatus. The sequence continues at coordinate 1,214,874 of BOPP01000213.1, forward strand.
CGCGACAACTACTCAATCTTTTAATACATTGAACACCTTTTCTAAAGATCTAATTTTGTAGAAATTATTTTGTTTAAGAAAACAACTTAAAATTAAATAATGCACTTTTGGAATGTTAATTTTTTGTTATTTTTTTGTACTTTTCGGGAATACAAAGAGTTCGCTGAAAATGCGACCAGTACAATTTTCCTTACCGCGCTTTCATGTATAAGAGGAGAAAAATTGGAGGCATTTCTCAGAAAGTAATTGTTATAAAAGATTTATAAATTGCTTATATTTCACATAAAATTAAGCGGAAGCTACTCAAATGTTCGAAGATTTGTACTTTACCTTATTTCAATATATGTATTTGAACATATTTTATTAAAAATAAAATGTATCTTTTGTATTATTGTTGTACGAACACACCACAAAAAATAAAAAAATTACACTTGCAAAAATCAGGGACCTCAACGAAAATGAGACCTGTGTCAATCTTTTAAGCTTCCTTAAGCTATCTGAGGACAAAGTGTAACAGGAGGAAACAAATTGGAGACTTTTTGAAAAAAAATTTAAAATGTTAAAACTTAATGAAAGTAACTTCAAAAATTAAAATTTCCGTTGAAAATCCAAAAAGACTTCAGTTCCTTCAAGTCGATGGAATTTTGATGAAAATAGGCTTACAGGATTTTGCGCTAGTATAGACCATAGTCTGTCCGACAAACAGACGTCAATGAAACGTTCGGTATCAAGAAGCAAGAAAACTTTAATTCTGACAAAACAACGCGTTTGAGAAATAAATTATTACAGCCTATACTGAATTTGACCAGTTTTTATCCAATGCCAAGATATATCCAGTTTTTTATTAGCAGGGCTCAACAATAAGACTTTTTCTACTAAAATGTGTCGTTTTCCGGCGCACGATTATATTTTCTGTTCTTACGAAGAACAGCGAGAATGTAAAAAAGTTACGTCACAAGGCACACTTGTTTGAGCAGTCTCTCCGGAAGGTAAATGCTTAAACATATTTTCTTTTTTTGATAAGGAAAAAATATCTAGACTGAGGAATATCAAATCTCGTGACGAATATTACGATGTCAACGGTACACAAACTTGCAATCCCCGATTTGCAAGTTTGTGTACCAGGAGAGATAATGAAGGCTTATTCTAATAATAATAATAATAATAATAATAATAATAATAATAATAATAATAATAATAAAAGAAGAAGCAGCAAAAGAAGACGAAGAAGAAGAAGGTCTGTTGATATCCATGTTCTTTATTCTGAACCCTTGCTCCTCTGGCACTGGCCCGCCGGTTGCTCGGCAAGCAGGTTTGGTGAACGCCCTCTGCACCCGGCGAAGAAGCACAAGTCTCCGTCTCTCGCGCTGTTACTCTCACTCGAGAACCCTAGCCTGACCCGCGGCGTGACGTCAGCGCGCCGGCGTGAGGTCGCGGCGACACCAAGGGGCCGCCTCCGCCGCGCAGCCGAGATAAATATTTCGAGTGGCGGCAGGCACCCATTAACATCTCAATGGGCTGCACCGGTGGGAGGAAGCAGGCGGAGTTAGGCGCATGGTGTCGCTCTCGGAGAGGAATTCGTCTCTCAGGAAAATGGGAAAAGCTGTTTGTGTTCACTTTTGCATGTAAGAAACAAGCTGTGCTAGCCGCCAGTCTGCATGAAATCTGGGTTTCATTGTTATGTCACATGATTTAATTAATATTAATCGTATACGTGTGATATCATGGTATATTTTTAAGAGATAGATCGATTTGTAACATTTTTGAAATAAGAATGATCCCGATATTTTGTTGGATTATTGGAATTAAACTGAACGAACAAAAAATTAAAACATTAGGTTGTGTCTAGCTTATGGTCTTACACGCAATTTTCAGCTAATATTTTTTAAGTAATTGGAGAAAATATAATTAAGTGGAAGCTGCATCATGGAAATCGAATGGTAAAAATGTTTAATTCTCCGGATACATTTTTTTGATTGCTTGTCAAAAAGTAATCTTGACATCCTGAAACACATATTTCACTTTTTTACATATTTCCAGGCAATGCATAAGTGAAGGGAGCAGTAGTCGCTTGTATAACACGTACGATTTACGACTTAGTACCTCTTAGGGATGCGACATCGATATCCATGTATTCAAAACGTCGATATTTTTATAAAATCATCGATGTATTTAACATCGATATATTTAAGCCAATTTTTTAACATCGATGTGATGTTTGGTCTTTTCACCTGGTTGAAGAATTTAAAATGAAAACCGTACCACGTTTACAATATTCCATAATAATTTTCAGGTATCCATAAGTTCAATATTCGTAAGAACAAAGTGAATAAGCCTGAAAAATAAATAAAATAGTGTTTTCATCAATAAAGTAATCTATATTATTTTCGAATTGTTGAGTGAGGTAATCGACGTTTTGTAAATTGTACTGGT
>BOPP01000213.1:1228563-1256752 GCA_017312745.1 Gryllus bimaculatus
CTTACCTGTCGAACTCCACCCTTAATTTCCCTTTCCTTCCTCTTTTTTTGAATTTGAAATCTGCCTTATTTTACGTGGCGAGACTCTCGTCGCTTGCAGCAAATGAAAAAAGCTCTTCACATATAATAAAATCACTGGAATGCAATCGTCATTGCAAACAAGACTTGTCACAGATTGCCATCTTCGAAATAAACTGTGGACGACAGTCGACTTGATTTGTACTGTACTCCGAATACTATCCGCAGTACGTCGCAAAGGCCAGTCATAAACTGAGAGCAGCGAGAAAAATCTCTAATCTTGCATGCCATTAGTAGCACTGCGTAAACAGCTATTGCCAATAGCCCACAGCGACAGCGCTGTCTAGGTTGCTGCCAAACCGGTAAATGACCTACCAGTATTGTCAACGTGTAAACATGCCTTAAGTGTTCACGTGCCTAGCCCACGTATCAAGTGTGCATTGACCGCGCTCTGTCGCCGCCATTTCGGTCTCCGTCACTCTGCTTGTGGTCGTTGTACGGGAACAATGAGGGACTACTGGATGTAAATGACCACACGCTCAGTCGCTGAAGGAGCCACCGCTCTTTAAAAAAACGCCTGCTGTGCATGTCTGCACCAGGTACCAATATACGGCCCAAAGGCATTCTCAGTGCCGGAAGCCATCGGCCTCACAACCTAGAAGAATGGTAAATTGATTCATTTATAAATCAGTGATTCCGGGGACATCAAATGCTAAGGACACCAGTCCCATAAGTGAAGTGCACGTGTTTTGCTCGAGATGTGGCCTTGATCATCCTCCATTGGATGGTGAAATCCGGCGCCGACCTACCGTGGGCTAACGGCTCAACCAGATATACTCCACCAGCGGGTTAATGCCCCAGACGGGAAAAACTCTAAACTCCAGATCGATCTTGCGGCATGTGTAGTCGTGTAGTGCTTGTAACTGTGTGTGTGTAAGAAAGGGCGTAATGATAGGACAAGGAAGAGGAACGAAGGTTCGCGCGCAGTCAGTGACCCGTTTGTGCTCCAGCATTTGCCTGGTTTTCACGACATAGAGACACCACGAAACTACTGATCAGAGCAGCCGGCCGCTAGAATTGTCATTTACACAGAGACTGAATTCGCCCCAGCTATCAGCTGGTGCCGAAAATCCTGTCTCCTAGGATTGCCACAGACGTCATTTCAGCACTTGAACCTAGGACCTTCCGGTCAGTGGCACTGCAGTGACATCAGTTTCCTGAGCTACCTCTCCCGGCACAAGGATGGTTAAGGGCCTTTTTACTGCTCTAGCGATCTCTTGTAAATTCATATGTTACACATAATGTGACCACTCAGCTCTCATTTTTACTTTAAAGCAATACATTCATGGCATGCAATGCAATGTTTTCATTATGACATTCATACATTAGGACAAAAACCTCTGCATTTGTTACTTCGTTGTTCACGAGTTTGACTTTGGCGGGCTGCCGCCGCGCAGTGGTTGATTTCCAGAATTTAGCGGTATTTAAATCAAAAATACATATGCTCGAATCGAATGAAAACCTACGTGGGCGGGTTCCTAATAGTCCTGCCAGGACTGTATCAGCCCTCATTAGTGCAACATTCACTTCTCAGAAGAATGGGGGATATGTACAGCGAGCTCTTCCGAGACGCACGCGCAGCCGTACCTAAGTCCTACTTTGACGCGCTCGGTGTTATTGCCTACTGCCACTGAATTGTGAAGGATAACTTCATTGTTAAATATGGACGAGAATGTAGAAAGTATTTCCTTTAAAATGCACTAATGTTTAATTGAAAATTTTAAATTATTGGTTGTATTTTCTATGAGAAAGTATCACCATATATTTGATACAGGTTTCTTAGTGATCGGAAATTTAAACTGAGTTATCTTGAGTTGCCAGCAATTGCCGAGAATGGTCTTTGCACGATTGTATTATCTAAACCTTCTGAAACAAAATGGCGAAAACCATTTTTGCTCGAATTTGCCCCTTTCCGAAAAAATCGATTTTTTTCAGATGCTTGTACAGCCACTCGACTGGAACTATTCGAGCTCTTGCATGAGGGTGAACTCTCTTGTGCCACAGATTTACGGAATAGAAAAATGCTAATGCAGTAAGTTTCTCGTAATGTTCTTGGAAGTATTCCAGAGGCAGTATTAAGTGTGAAGATACGGAGATTCACCTGCCCAGTTGCTGACAAATGTACAGAATGGTAGACAGATTCGCGGTAAGGACCCCAGCATGATTGGGCGACGAATTGTATTTAGGAAGAAGCGCAGAAAAAGACCAAAGGTAGACACGTAAAAGAATTATCTTCATGTTTAAAGAGAACAAAAAGGTGACAAGTACAGCGAGATATTACAGTCCCATTAAATTCGAATTTGTGAAGGTGGCAACACATAGCACAAATGCAGAAGATACTCGTTTAGAAGAAAACATTAAGAAGCTTCAAGCAACAAAATTGAAATTATTTAGCGTTGTGTACCTAGGGATCTATTACTCATCAATGTATAGCAAATTTATTGGGACTATTATCGAGGATCCACAAAAAGAGTAGTAAATACCACCCCTATATTGTTTTATAGAGACAGCTGTTCAGGAGAGTTCTTAAGATCTATAGTATTAGAATCAATTCATGGGCATCTATACTGAAAGTGATCTATAAACAGAGAAATATTATTACCAAGCTGATACCTATGCCCGCACATGAAACCCCTTTTTAAAATAGTGTGGGGGACACGACAACTATTTCAGCAAGGTATGTTAAAATCGATTTCTTACTTACATTGATGACCCTATATAGTATATCACATTCGAGTCTTACAGTACTGATCTAATTTTATTATAAGAATAGCGAGTGATTCAATGTATAATTGCGAAGAAAGAATACTCGGTAAAGAGTCCGCAGGATAACGCAGAAAATTCTCAAATAATCAAAAAAAACATGGAACTACGTTTGTGCATCCCAAAACAAGAAGTGCGATACATCGAACGATGGGAAACACTTTGCAGTGTTGTTCAAAATCAGCAGCAACTATACCAACATTCACTGGGATTAGATGGAAGTCTCGTTTCGCCGCTTCTCTGTTGGTTTTACAAGGAGTGAGAGACGGGTTTGATGTGACTACGCAAGCCTTCAGAAAAAACGCATTTGAAACAATAAACGTTAATGTCAGTGAATACGGATAGGTATTTCAAGCGTGCACAAAATATTAATTCAAGACGCTGATGTCATTAATGAAATGATTGCCCCAATAGGAAAACTGTCCGAAGACACGCAGGAAGCTCGACACAAAGACTAAGTCACGTCGAGAAAGTTGTACTCGAAAATCATCTAGAGTACGTGGCAATGAAGATATGTTTAATTTCCTATTGATTTCTTCTGACTCCGTAATAACAAGCATCCCTTGACTATCAACTGAGGAATCAGCAACGGACAGAAGGTTTGAAGTTGTGTATGTTCCTGGAGGTGATGTGTCACGTGAAGGTAGAATAGCAGATTCACAGTGTCTTAGTCTACTATCGTAACTTTTGTTTGTTATTACTTTTTATAATTTTTTATTTACACTGTCAGGTATGAATTAGAATTATAATACTTCATTATGAGTTAGTGTCTCATGAACCTTTAGTATGAGTAAGCAATTGCATGGAGTATCTCTTAAGTAGTTGCAACATTGATAACCTGGCAATCCTTATCAAGACTCGAGGGAAATGAATTTATTATTATATTTCGTTCCAACTTTACAAAATAATGAAAAATGGCACAAGGAATGATTCTGATAATTTTCAACAGCGTCGGCTTTACCGTTCTCGTGATAATATTTTAATACCGCTAGATGAAGGAAATCAACCACTGTGCGCCGGCGGGAAGCCGCTAACGCCACGGCATAAATTAGGCGACGGTGCCCCGCCTCCTTTGTAATATATCGACTTCCGGCAGGGGGAACGACGAAGGCGCCTCCGATGAAAAGGGAAAAGGCAGTCTGGAAGTAGAGCTCAATGAAGGCCTGTGGAAATCAGCGTTATGTAGATCAATTAAGACGCCTAGGCACATTCCGCGCTTGTGAACAGAACCGCGTGACCGAAGAAAAACAGTGAACCAGCGCAAATCTTGTGGCCTCAGAAAAACAGTGTCACTACGCATTATGTACAATGGGTTCTGCCCGACAATTAGGCAGCTCATCAGTAATGCTCTAACAACACTAAACAATGATTATCCCATCCCAGATTGAAATGTATCGATGCTACACCAAAAAAGCAAAGGGAAACCGCCAGTGATGAAGTTACATCGATGGAATCTCAACCAAGCCAAACAACAATGGAACCTCAACCAAATCAGCAGACCTCGATGAGTCTGCAAAACCTGGACACCCCACACAGTAACGCTACAAACCAATATGACGCAGGGCAAAATTTAAAGCGTCCTCCTGATGCTAACATCTCGTCTGACGACCCAAAATAGTTTAACCTGAATTCAAAACAAGAAAATATATACAGTTCAGTTGGCACATGGATCACATTAGAAATAGATTTGAGGGACTGAGCAGTGAACCAAATCCCAGCAATCAAAATAGGGTTAGTGACATTAATAAAATCTTACCAAGTGTGTCAGAATCAGTAAAAACCCCGCCAATTTATGTAGCAAATATAACTAACATTACGAACTTTAGCAAGGAGATCAATACCGAAGTAACAACCAGCTTCACACTTCAATTCATAAATAACAGAGTAAAAACACAAGCAGAGGAAATCAGTGACTTCAGAGTCATTACAAAATGTCTAATTAACACAGGAAGACAATTTCATACTTACAAAGACCCAGCAAATACGAAATTCTCAGTTGTATTAAAAAACCTACAAACATCATTCACAGAAGAGGAGATCTATGCTGAATTGAAAGAAAAATATCCATCACTCATTAAAGTTATCAGACTCCGAAAAAACAGTACTCCAATTCCAATAATTGCAGCCGAATTCAATGGGAAAGAAAACAGAAAATATTTTAGAAATAAGAAATAGAGAAATAAGTAATTTAGAAATAATAATCAGATAATCTAACATTCAAATGTTATAACTGTCAAGGAAACCACAGAGCAGACATTAGACCAGTGGAATGCCGCTATTATAAAGAAAATCAGCCAATATCCTAACCTCTACAATCTCCATTAGAAATAGAAGCAATGGATTTTCAACTAATTGTCCTCGACTGTCAAACACTGAAAGTATCCCAAACTATACACACATAAACAATACAAACACAGCACAAAATATTAATCTACATAATAACTCCTAAACTCTAGATTCACATGCACACTCGAACGAGAATAAGTTTCTCAACTCCCTGATCAATACTGGCTACACACATAATCAATATAATCAACTCAATTATCCGATCCATAATGACTAACATTTAAGTATCCATCTCAGCATTCATTAATAATAATTATGCAACGAACACAAATTAATAGGATTGCCACAGTAGATTGGAATGCAAATGCAATTATCTGTAAAATCAATGAACTGAAATATTCCATGCATGATATTAAAATAGACTTTGCTTGTATAATAAAAATACATTTAAAAAATAGGGCAAAATTCAGCATACCAGATTATAAAGTAATCAAAACGGACCAAATATTAATGGAGTGGGAGTAATGATACTATTAAAGAGCACAATATCAAGTAATCAAATAATACTACCACCAACACCTGATATTGAAACAGAAGCAATTAAGTTTATTAATAACAACCATCTGAAAACTACACTCATAGTAGGATATAAGTCGGCCAATGTGAAAATCCATCATACCAATCTCATTGGTATTATTGATCTAGACACCTCAACAATAATCCAAGGTGATCTTATCGCAAAACATGGACAGTGGAGATGTAAAAATAATAATCCAGCTGGGACACAATCATTACAATTAATAAACAACAAACTAAATTCCCGATAAATAAACAATAAACCCCCAAGGAACCAACCTACTATCCATTGGATCATTCATCTATCATACCTGTTAGGCAGAGGTATAACAAATTTGCAACAAAAGTTTTTTTCCACAGTTCAACATGAAATAGACTCAGACCATCTACCAGTAACAACTGCAACACAACATTCACTACTCACACACTCATCCATTTCACAACTCAACACACACACACACACACAATTAATTGACACAAATTAAAATATAATGTTAAAACAACCATCCCAAAATTCAAAATCTTAAATACCCTTCCAGAAATAGATCAGGCAATATCAATATTCAATAACATAATATTAAATGAACTACAGAATTGTAAATTAAACAAATCACCTAAAAACCCACAGAATAAAAAAATGAACTACCCAAAAGCATAAGAAATCTAATCCACATAAAGAATAAAATAAAAAGGTAATGGAATCGCATTACAAGCCCTGATGTTAAAAAGGAACGGAACTTATTAACATATATTACCAAAAACACTTTTCATACACAAGCAGCAACAATACAATACCATGATTCAAACATTAAGCTCAAGTAACAATACACTATGACAATTTAAAAATTAAATACTGAATAAAAAAATACTACTCCTCCACTTAATACCAGTCTATGGAAAAAATTATTTCCCTTTGAAAAAGCTGAAACACTAGCAAAATATTTTGCAGATACATTTAAACCCAACGCCTCACCTCCTCACTCACAACACCAAACAATCACACAGATAGCAATATCTCCTAATTATAATGCATCTTCGAAAAATCAGATTCACATCCTCACAGGAAATAACAGACATAAAATCACTTCCTAAAAAGTATCCAGGACATGACAAAATAAATAACTAAATCCACAAAATCTGCCAAACCCAGCCATCGCATACGTAAATAGTATTTATTACTTTTCATTAAGAACATGTTATTTCCCACTTTTATTGATACATTTTATACTGATACCCATACCTAAACAAAACAAATATCTATCCAATATAGAAAAATATAGACCAATAAGCCTGTTACAATCCTTATCAAAAATTATACAGAAGATTATTCAGAAATGACTCAATAACTACTTTAACAAAAATGACATCATTCCCAGACATCAATTGGATTCACAGAAATGTTATTTATCACCCACCAATTAATAAGAATCACAGAACATAGCTAAACAGCATTTCAAAGAAAACTATATCAACTAAAACTATATCAACCTTTCTAGACATTTCACAAGCATATGACAGAGTCTGGCATTGTGGTTTTATGTATAAACTTAGAATCAATGACACACCCAAATATCTAACCACCATAATCAATAGCTTCATAAGCAATAGAACTTTTTCAGTTTCAATTCATAAACATCTCCTAAACCCCAAACCAATATTGGCTAGACTTACTCAGGGCTCCCAATTTTCACCTATATTATTTAATCTTTACCCAGCTGAAATCCCTACATCCAACACAATTAATATAACACGATTTCAAATGATACAACATTGTATTATTCAAGCACATCTGTTCTTGAATCAACTACATTAAGAAACACAATACAATATCTAAACCAAATATGTTCTTGGTCAAACAAATGAAAAGTGGTAAATCCCGGGTTTAGGATGTCACGGGCCCTTTGATTTACTAACTCGTTTCATTGGGGGAGGGGGGGATCAACTTCATTAACTGAATCCTGATTTATATGCACTAGTCACGTGTAGTAAAGTTCATGATGTTAACACAATAAATATAATTATTTAAAATAAATTATATTTCATTAATATTCTACTTCAACTTTTATTATTCCCCCAAACCCTCCATTTTAATAATAAAAAATCAATTCGTCAATTTTTTTCAAACAGGGATAGCAGTATTTTAATAGAAAAGGGAAAAAATCAACTCACATATTTGTTGAAATTAAAACATTTTAATACTATTAAAGAAACTATAGTAGTAAAACTAGTGTAACGTCTCTGCACTAATTACGTAGAACATCTATATAACACGCAAAATTCAATGATTCATCAACGTATCATCAAATCTGCTTATATCTAAAAAAATATACACCTTTTACGTTTTATGAACTGAAGTTCAGTAAATTAATAAACGAAGAATCCTTTCACACAGACATTTTCACACTATGACCATTCCACTACAGATCCACTCATAACCATTAAAAGCACAATGATTATATAAATGCATACCCTAATTAGAAAAATGGGTTTACTGCTAGAATAAAACATATTAAGTGATACCTATTAAAAACAATAAACAAAAATATATAATTATGTTTGAAATAAAATTGGAACAAACCAATTAATGTGAAAATATAAATTCCTGAGGATGTGAATTCTTCACTTGTGAAAATTAAGAGGCAACATCACATATAAAGTTTACAAAATACACAGAATATAATACATTAAATATAATAATAATACTAATAATTATTATTATTATTAATATTATTATTATTATAGCGATATACACCATTAGGCGGAAATGGTCTCACACTGGATAGTGTGAGGTGGAGGGGCTCGAACGGTTGTGTATCACTTAAAAGTGAGGCAGTTCTAAGAAGCGATACAAAAATACGTATCCCCATTCCCCATAGTATTCGAGAATTAATATTTTAGCCCCAAAGGTCAATATCCACCGAATTTCTCATTTTCTCCCGAATACTTTGCATCACCTCATCACATTTTATTATATGCGTTTTTTAAACCACGGGCTGCAAATGACGGGTAATTAAAGACTCGGATTTCCGGCGAGGCCCGGCACCCCTGGAGGAGTTGCGCCATTGCCTGCTGTAATCCTCACAAAGTAGGAAGACGTACTGGCTACTTAGCGCCGCGCGGCGACATCATCAATGAATCACCGGCGGCGGAGTGAGATGAATGAGTCGACGGGGAACGCAGCGCTCTCGGAAGAGCGACCCAGCGTGATTTAGAGGAGAAGCGCTACGGTGAGCCCGGCTGCGCCCACGCGCCGCCAGCCCATCCCTCCCACCCGCCTTGCGTACCGCCTCCTCCAGGCATGCCTGCCCTGCTCGCGCATCCATTCTCTCCCGCCTCCTCGTCTGCCCGCCGTCCGTGCTCTGCTCGCGGCACATCCGCCCACCCCTCACGGCCGCCGTGCCGTTCGGCTGTCGCCTGGCCGTTCGCTCTGCGCGTGTGGCGTACTGCAGGAAACCGGGGCAACAAGCACATGCGGACCTAGTTGCACATTGAAGATGTCCGTCTCATTACAAAAGCGACTACACAAGAAGCGAAGATTATTTTCACCACCTACTATACTTAATAATCAAGATTGCTTTTTACGTTAATTAGATTATTTCGATACATCTGCCAACACAAGGTCACACATTACAAAAATGGTGTGTTTACTGCTTGGATTTTAATTATTTACTAAATGATTGACTACCTTAATTTTTTTAAAGTAATGTATTTAATAAAATAATATAATGAGGAGCTTACAAGGATCCTAGAAACAATGTGGAAATTTGGGATAAAAAAAGGATGTATGAATTCCTACTAAAAGCAAAGTCAACTACATCAATTGTTGCGTTTATGAAGAGAAATTCATCCGTGCGGAAAAAATGTAAAAAGAAACCCCAAAATAAGGGAAGACAAAGAAAGAAAATTTAATAATAGGTTCATGAAGGATAAACTGTGAAGCGTGTGGGCGGACATGTTGTGGACACATAACCGAGTTTGAATTACTTTGAGAGCGAGCGAGTAAAATGTGAGTATTCGATGTTTATATAAGTAAATGATTAGGTTGATTCTCTGAATGGATTATTGGTTAGAGAATAGAATTTTCAATGAATATTTATGTATATATGAATGAATGAATGACAATGTTTGTGAACAATGAAAATAAATACGAATATGAAATTCTATTAATAAGTGGACACGCAAATGAATAAAAAAGGATACCGGATTAGTGGTCCAATGCATCAATTGAAGTGACTGCTTTGCCTCTGACCGGGAGGACCTAGGATTCGAGGCCCATCGGTAGCACGATTTTCGACACTAGCTACATTGCGAGGTCGAATTCAACTGATGTCAGAGGGAGCTTTGCGCTGATCCGCATCCCGCTTGGGGAGATACCTGGTGGAAGAAAACCCGTCTTCCGACGTGTAGGTCGATGGCGGATCTCACCCTCAAGCGGGCAAGAACACCGCCACTTCCCGCGATAAAAGCATGCTCTACACTTTCATGACTAATGACCTTAGTTGTTCACACGCCTGGAAACACTAATCAAACAATCAATCAGTAAGAATGGAATCTGCATGAGTGTTTGTAGGGTAAATAGAAGTGAAAACGAGTATCAAGAAAAACAGAGATTAGTATACCATTGCACTGCTGCGCGCACGGCCCGAGTCGGCAGACGCCTGCATCCACACTGTGAACATTCACAATGAGTATTAAAAATTAATAATGTAGTTTTTATACTTTCGTTGGTCGGTATACAGTTTTTGAAGAAGCCGGCAGGAAGTAACTGCCGAGAGGATAAGAATAACCGGTAGTTCAGGACACCTGATACATCTGACATTCATTTACAACCAAGAATACCATTATCTTCTTTCTTTGGTGTTCCGGTGTTCATCATTATTTCCGTATCATATGTTGCATCTCCCTCATACCGTCTTTTACGATTTCGAGCCTGAGAAATCGATGATACGTTGGTTTCTTCGTTGCCTTCTATCTTTTTTCATTGATAGAGTTATTTAACTCGTTTTTCTTGAGAACTTTTTTAGTAGAAGTCAGTTGACACCTGCAATAAAAAACCCTCTCAAATCTGCACTAGGCACAGAACTTGCACATCGAAGAATCGGATCTGGGGTTAGAAGCAATTGATACCTAGTCAACAAACACACACACACACACGCGCAGTGCAAGAGTCAGTGGGCAAAGTACATGAATAAGTTAAGAACGTGATTTGATACTCGATCTTGGGGATACGGGCAGTCTTAATCAACTGGCATACTCAGTCCCTCTAAAACTCTTTTAACTTAAGAAATTATACGTCCTATTATTTTTCGTATAATTTTTGTCTTCTATAGCCGTCTGGTTGTTCACTCATAGTACAGGAAGCATAACAATATATATCAAAATTTATGCATTTGAAAACTACTTCTTTTTAAATGCGTCTGAAAATGAGTGTCTGAATCCCAGGTACTCATCCCTACACTGTCGCGACATCTTCATTTTTATGCTATAATTATTTCAGCAAAAATAAATACGTTTCAAATGTTTTCAAATTCCGCCGTCGCCGCCCGCCGCCGCGGCCGCGCGCCGACCGGCAAGTACTTGTATGCAAATTCGTGGGCTGGCAGAGCCTGCTATAATTTCGTTTGGACGTCAGTCACACAACTCACAAGCGGGCTCAACATAATTGCTACCTACAAGCAAAGCGACCTCACCTAATGGCTTGCTCTCTGTATATATATTCCTATTGCCCGGCTATCTTCCCAAATACTCGGCCACACCCCCTCCGCATCCCAAACACACAAATATAAAATATTGTTGAAATCGTTTTTGTTATAAAATGGCTGCTTTCTAAGTGACCCCTCTGAGACGTGAGGATATTTATGTGTTTCTGTGAGTGAGGCGCGAGGAGCACTGGCCCGCAGCGGCGAGCGGAAGAGGGATGGGGAAAGGCGGAGTGGAGGAGGAGATGGCGGGGAGGTCGAGGATAAATCGTGGACGGAGCGGGGATTCGGAGCGACGAACTAAGGATGAGTTGCACAACCTTACAACAACACAATAATGAACAAAGATTTCTCTTTTATCAGAAGAAATGTTTTCAAAACATTGCAGAATAAGGCAACGACGTACGAGAATCTATGTAGAAAAGAAGAGGAAAAAGTAATTGTAAGGCTTCAAGGGAAAACGTGCTTATTTTTAAATGATCCATTGCCTCACCTCTTTATTTACTAATCAGAAGTTTTAAGACAAAAATGACATATTTAATAGTAGGAACATATTTTAAGCCGATACATATGTCTGTAACATTCGACGTATTCAAACTTTTCTATGTATGTACCAATAACTCACTACAAAAAATTCATATAGAGTGCATTATTTTACAACGCACTTTCATATAGAATTAAACGATTAAAATCGATACACAAATTTAAGTACCACGTGCATACGAGTACAAGGAGGTACAAGGAGGTACTCTACCAACATGTACCTCAGCTTCTCGATCAGGTTTTTCGACCAATTTCTTTTATCATTTGAATAAATTCTGAAATAAATCCATGTACTCTCCTTTCAAATATGTATGTAGTTTCCGTGCAACTGCATCCTGCGCGTTTTCTTTAGCTAAGTAGGGAATACAGTTATTAAAATTAACCGTTTTCCGTGTTCCCGTGGCAATTAATCGATTCTGTGACGAAGAGCATGGTAAGAGATAATAGCCAATATCTGCAGCTTATTTACTTTTGCAACGCAAACGAAGTTTTTGTTACACGTGAGTGAATGAATTGTCACCAATATTGCTAGAAGCGCTCGATTCTACTGCCTTTTTCGTCACTTTTATTGGCATTTTGAGATAAGTTCGACTACATTTGGTGGTACCCTGCACATTGTGCGATGTCATAATAAGAATCAAAGAGAAACCGCTTCCGAAAGGTTTTTGCATACTCGTACACCACTATGGCCTGATTTATAATTCCAATTGAATGTAAAGGGATTTTTTAGATAAGAATATAATAAACAGTAGAATATTAAAAGAAATCTTTTAGATAAAGAAATCTAGTAATCATTTCACATTGATTATTGAAAGATATTAATATGAAAATTGTTAAAAATCGTATCACATTTATGACAACGCAAAACGGTTATCTGGAATAAAATGTAGGTATATGCATGAACGTGTGAATATTTAAACACTGCGCAATCTAATGCAGATACATATTAAGCATTTCAATTTTATGCACTTCGTTTTACATCACACACTCGATCTTACGAAATTATTGTTTTTATTTCATTCAAGAATTCTTCTGTAATTGCATGAACTAGTAACACAAACAATTTTTCATGATTTGTTCAAAAAATCTATAATGTATTTATTATATCTATTATAAATTTCTATTATATATTTATATCAAAATTGTTATGCCTGTAGTGCCTGTGAGATCAACTTCACATCTGACAACAACAAATAACATTAAATCAAACAGTCATGGTTACAGGCATGGTAACAAAATATTTGATGGGCAATTATAAAATATAACGGACTATAACACATAAATGTTTTGAAAATAATATACACTTTTTGCATTGCCATTTCCACTAATAATCAAATTGTTGCATAACTGGGTATACTAAACACAGTTATTTTCTATCTAAGAACGTTAATGCGAGTAATTTTTAAGAAAGAGATTCTGCTTCGTAAACGCTCAGTCATAACAACTAAAATTTTTTACCTCTTGAAATCATTCAGCAGTTCACAGTTGTCGGAACAGTTGTGTTCTGTCATTTGAATCAATTTACCAAACTAACTTCACAAATGTACGACTTTCACTCAATTAAATTCGATCCAAGCGTTTCCGAAATTTGAGCAAAGCTCCATTGTCTAAAACCCTACCACATCAAGTTTTTATGTATGCACACTCTGATCCACTTCCTATGTCTCCTTTGTAAGCACAAACGGTACTCAGTTGTTCTCGTAATCTGAATTCATGAAGTCAATTTACTAGATAATCATGGTATGTAGCCTGAATAAATAGAATGTAAATGTAATAAGATTTTCTAAAATTGTCCGAAACAAAAATTTGTGAAGACAATTGTGTGATCTTTCGTAGAAGAAAAAATATTAGTCTACGCTTGTAATTGAAATATAACATTGCATATTCTCAATATTTATAGTCGTTGTCTCAAATGATTATTACAACTTTACCCAGGGAACATTTCGCAAACGAATTTGTACTAAAATCACGTTTCTCACATTTCCGACTTGGAGTTGTGATAGTCTTCTGACTGAGAGAAAGAACAGTATTACCCCTCTCTACAATTGCCTCAAGAATTTTATACATACAATGTGTATGTGTGTGTGTGTGTGTGTGTGTGTGTATGTTTGCGCACGTGTTAAACACAAATAGAAAATTAGTAAGTTTATGCAATATGAATCATATTTGGTTATCCTTGATTTTCCAATATGATTTTGAATCAAACCTTGATCATCTGAAACTGTTCCCAATCTCATTCAGCTTGCAATTCAATTAAAATCAATTATTTTTGATCAGCTACGTAGCCGAATAAGGAGCTGGCTCCTCTTCTTGTGATGTCTTAGCATTTAAGCTTTGAGTCCAAATATTCGACTAAAATTAAGTTTGTTGCGAGACTTTCATGGACTTGGATGTTCCACATCCAAGAAAAAATCTTTGAATCAACAAGCTGATGATGTTCAGCATCGGGGCTTCAGAGGTCAACTTTGACTTTTATATTCATTATTGAGTAATTTACCAAGCCTTTAAATCCTCTTCTTTGATGTAATTACATGAAAATTTCATGAATAATACAGATCTTTTCTCAATTGATACTAATTAAACTAAAGGTATCACTGATCATTTCTTTTAAGATAACTATTAAACCAATTGGGATTCCATACGTTTTAACCTAATCGCTTGTTGTCGAAGATAAATGGGGAGTTCGTGGACTTTTCTTCATAATTCACATAATACAACAATAGTTGAAAGTGATTTTATGTCTTCTATTGACCTCGCATAAGCAATGGTTGAATGTATGTAATGGTAATATATGTGTGTAAAATACTACTACGTTCCACACACTATTGCTTTGGATTTATTAAATTACGTGTCTTTGCTAACCAACCATGCAACATCATTTTATATTTCTAATTTATTGCTAACTGCACAGGGACCATGACACGATCGATATTATATTTAACCATATTCTGATTATCAACACTCTTCCCCAATTGAATTGGAAGGAACAATTGGAAGAAAAATTTGTGCATTGCGTTCTGTATGTGTTTGAGGGAAAAGATGTGTTTGAGGAAAAAGGCATATTGCAAAAACATAGTGTTGGAAAAAGTGAATTGTCGAAATGCAATCTGTACGTGCAAGTCTGGGTCCAAGAGTCAAGGAAGGTTTTGAGTTTCAGTCCAAACAGTTTTTGGAAGCTGGGGCGAAGATGAGCAGGACCTGCATGTGAATTCGCTGGTGCGGTCGGATTTTGCCGACCGCCAAGTTGGCTCAATTTCGTGATTTCAACTGCTCAATTCGAGACAAGTTAGTTAAACGTTCATTGTCTGTTGATGTACCTTAAGGGTACATCTCAATATAATCCACCTCACTGCCTTTTCTAAATTTTCTGTTAGCATGAAGTACAAAACCAGCTTTTCAAAAGCGAATTTGTTTAGTAGTGGATTCGACTGGCAAAGGGATATATTGAACTGGCGTCCGGATACCAGTCTTCCTACTAAGGCTAGGTCGACGCTTTCAGCCATGTACACTTTGAGTTACACAATAAACATATATACTGCTAAATTCTAGTGATGTAGCAGCTACTATGGAAAGCGAAAATTTATTGATATCGCGAACAAAATACCTTGCTACCTTTCGTCTTAATTGAACTAAGTGTAGTAAATGCGAGAGGGTAGAGAACCACGTACACAAGAAAACGTGCGCAGATAAATCCCCTATAAACGCGCATATTAATTGATTGTTTGATGTTTCCGAGCACGTCATCTGCTAAAGTTATTAGTCACGTGAGAGTAGTGAAGGCTATATCTCGGGAGGTGATGCTGTTCCTCCCTCACTGGATACTGAGACCCCGTCCCCCTTGGAGCACCTTAAACCTTATCCTTGTAATGATACAAAAAGATATGTACTATATTAAAATCTACGGCAATGACATTGACTAGAACTGTGCCTGATTTCTCGTAGAATGACGCAAAGAACAAGAAGGGTCGATGGAGCTTTGCCGAAGGTTCTCACCAAGATGGATCGAAAGATTCTTGGAAGGGAGACCGGGAGCCAGCCCAGCTGGATTACGCACAGTGCTCCTGAAAGTGTTCTTAGGCGCCGCTAAACGGCAGCCACGAACACCGTTAAGGTAGAGCCGACTACGAGTAAAAAAGGGAACAAAAACAGCCATGAGTAGCTCAAAGAAACGTTGCAGGTCTTCTGAGGGCCGGCGCGGCGCGGCGCGGCGCCACTCCCCGCAGCCAAGTCGTTAAAGGAGGTGCGTGCGGCGCGGTGCAGATGTACCCAATGAAGCGCATGTAAATGGAGCGCATTGTCAGCTTAGGCCACTGCCGCCCTCGTCATGAGCGGGGACCGGAGATCGCGCTTCATAAGTGTTGAAGATAAGGAGTCTATTACTATTATTACTTATAATATTATTACTATTATTGTTATCATAGTTACCTATACAGACCAAATTAAATGCCATGGTCACTCGGGGTGAAAACATGGTTGGTTCTAACCTTCCCTCTTAAACCAACATATTGTTTATTTTCACGGTTCCTGACTTGTTCCATCGTATCTTTTAATATACCATCATTTTATTGTTTTTGAACACTGATACATTATTTTAAGTTCTAGCAATATACATTTAACTCATTCGAAATTTAAACAATTGAACATGGAAAACGTAACCAAACACCAGTTGCTTCGTATGAGTCGTCGCTTAGTACACTTACGAGTAATATGAATACCGTAGAGGAGGAACCGCTTTTTCTCAATTGCAGCTTTCAGCATAGAATCATTTGCAACGTTGGAAATTCTATTGGAACCACAAAAACTACTCACTTCATTTTTTTCTTTCCTTCCTTATCTTTTCGACACACTCACTTTTTTGTTCTTCTTGATGCGAGTTTCCAACTACAAATGTCAAGGATGCGAATAATTTGCATTATGTTTGCGGCAATAACATAGTTTTCCTTTGAAGGAGACAATGTTCTGTCTGCTTTAAAATTAGACTCAGTGCGGAGTAGCATTTCTCAGGAATTTACTGAAGATGCAGTCCGGAGTGCGTAAATAACAAAAGGGATAAAAATAAAAATGGACGCCGCCAACAAAGAGGCTACACCAACTGAGCAATCGAATTAGCATAGTCGCGCCGGGGGTGAAAGCATTCTCTTGGACCCGTGAGTTTACATTACATTGTATAGAGAATGGCCGGCGCAAACCGAATCTACGGCCGCTGCATTGTCAAGCGGTGCGGCCTTGGGAGGTGCCCCGCGGGGGACCCCTGGCACCAGGGGGCCCGCACCGAGGTCGCACCACCACACTATGGCCTGTTCGGTCAAAACGTGGACAAAAGTGTGTGAATGGAATCGTAGGCTTTCGCATCCAGGCTTTCGCTTCTCCGACGAGGGCAGTTGTGCCGACGTTTGGAACACATTATTGTGGTGTTTCAGGGCTGTTGACTTACGCACTCGGACAGCCGAGAGCCTTCAAAAGTATCTTCTTCAGTTTTGACTCTGGAAAGAGAACAGTTGCGAAGGTTTCGACTGTCGTAATACAATTCGCAGGTGAAGCCACTCTCATTGAATTTGCCCTGAAGAAGGTTGCGTAATGAAATGTTCGGAACGTACGCCACGAACGCGGCGCGGCTGAGAAAACTTAAAATTCCATAGTCTCCAGCTATAGAGGCATGAGTCTTCAAGAACCCTCACAAGTCTAGCTTTGCACACCGGATAATACCAAGTTGAATATAAACGGAGACGATTTTTTGGCTGCAACAATAGTTGATAGTCGCGTACCACATGCGATTCCTGCTCCTTCAATATATTATTTCAAAACTTTTTTTATGACGTTTAGTGAGAAGGTACAGTTTGGGAACTAATAATTGGACTTACATGAACGTATTTCCTAGTCCTTTTTATTAGACCAGAACAAGTTTTACGATATACTACATAAGTGTGTAAGCACAATATGAATAAGTCATTGCTCTTAGCAAACTTCCCTTAAAATATTTAAAGTGAATAAGAAAGAAAATAATGGAATGTTGTATTCGATATAATAACAAAATGTAATTAGAAAGTAATGAAAAGCAACGGGAAGTGTAATTCTACACATGAGCAGAAACGATTTCCAAATGCAATGGTTGTGTACTCGTCCAGCTTTTTAAAAATTCTCCTTGTTTGCGAGTTGACAGAATAATACACATATATCAAAAGATAGTACGGAGAATGAAGCAATGGCTCTACGTGTTGAGAACATGTTTGATTGATTGATGTTTTCGGACGCATAAACCGAAAAGGTCATTAGTCCCGAAGTATAATGGGAGTTTTTATTGCGGTGGGTGGCGGCGATCGTTTACACTGGATGGCGAGATCCGGCGCCACCTGCATGTCGGCGTGTGGGGTTTTCCCCACAGCGGGACACCGCCCCACCCGGAACAAGGTCTCAGCTCACGACTAGTCTCCCGGCTCATGTGGTGCGTGTAAGTGCGTGTAAGTTAGAGATGATAGTAGGACAAGGAAGAGAAATGAAAGATCGCGCGCGGTTTATGACCTGCTTGTTAGTAAATTTCTCCGGCACTCGCCTGGTGTTGATAGAAGAAAGCACGGAAAACTTCCGATCAGGGCAGCTATAATTCTCCTTCTGACGGCGGCTGGATTCGACCTAGCTATCTACCTAGTGTGAAAATCCTGCCACCGCGGGGACTGAAACCCTAGGACGTCCCTGTCAGAGATATAGCAGTGACATCAGCTAATGCCCTAAGCCTTCTAAGCTGGCGAAAACATGTGGGTTAGAGAGTCCTGGACACAAAAGTTTTGTCCACTTGCTGCGTCTTTGCAGGCAGCGCATGAAACTCACCAAGTGGAGACTTGGACGGCGCCGCACGTGCCACCCACGTGCTCGCACGTGCACGCCCGATGGTGACGGCGGCTGCGCCTTTATCTGCAAAGAAAATAGAAACGTGAATGCGATAGATTCAAGAAATACATCAGTCACTGTCATAGATGATGTATTACAACACGTGGCATATTGTGAACAAATGCAAACCATGAAAGTAGTTTTCATCCTGCAACATTGCACGCACGCATCATGTGGTGTAATTAACTTTGTCATCGTATTATGCGATGCTGGAATTGTCTGTATGATATGTTTCGACATCGCTTGAGATACAATACCCTCTTTTAGGTCTAGTATCTATGTAAAGCTGTTTTGTGTTTTAATCTCAAATAATTTTATAGCATAAGCTTCGAATAAACTCTAATCGTAATTTAAAGTATTTTATAACTAGTTTTTCACTAACTTCTGTCATCACTTACACAATATGGTTTGTTTCAAGACTATGAAAATGCATCCCAGTATTAGCAAAGCTTAAAGGTAAATAAGAAAGTATATCACTCTAAAATAATTTGAAGGCCTAAAGGAGAGCAAGGTAAGAAAGAAAGTAACTATACAGAAAAGTATATGTACAGGTTAAAAGGAATTCCAAACACGAAATAATTTTATTGACATGTCTTGGACACATTTAACTCTAGGCAAGTATAAGAATCACAAAGTGGGAGAGCGCAAGAGGTCATCGGCTCCCTGGCATGAAATTCAGTTATTGGGATGGGAGGGGAGAGGAGGGGCAGGGCGAGGCGGGGCGGGGCCTGGAGGGAGGTGCTTGGGGCAGACAAATGGGCTTAAGTTCTGTATGTTAGTTTAGTGTATATCTGCCACCAAGGTTCTCAACACTTCAATTGCAGATTATTTATAAATCCTATATAATTGCTTTCAATCTTATTAGCGCTACCGTTTTTCTGACCCTCCAGTTTTTCATGGAGGAAGAAAGTTCTGTGTATGTGCTCGGGAATGAATGAACAGCTTCTGGATAAAACATACTAATTGAAATTAAGCAAAATATTTTTGTAGACATCTCACAACCGGCGACCTACTAGATCATGAAAGAGGAAAAATATAGAAACTTACTATTATTGTGATGTTACAACTACGTACTAACCAAAATGAATCTTTTTTTACACTTGGGGTTTAGTTTGAAAAAATGTGTGTATATAGTGTTTGTTGTATCTATGCAGAGAAACGTTTTGTTGGTTAATCATTACGTTTTTAATAAACTGAGATGGGATTGCCATTGACATGTAGGTTCTATTTCAAATTGCTGCTGAGAAACATTTCATAGACCAACGAATCAATGAATGTCTTTAAATACAAATAAACTATAGAGTTTAGAGGTTATACAGTGACACCAACGTTACTAAACATATGCGATATTCGTACTTCCGCCATGAGTAACTCATTATAACATCTATTGAAACTCGTTCCAAAGCTCTCAATTCATTAATTGATTATCATATGTGCAAGCAACTTCCAGTCTCAAAAATGACGATTACTTTTAACCTCAAGTTCACTTGTGTTTTTTACTACCGCCGTTCATTAATTTGTTATAAATGTTCGTGAATTGGTTGATCATCCAACTCATGCAAATTTTCGTAAGTCTTATTATATGTTCGTACTTTTTTCCTATTTGTTAACTTCGTGTGTAGTTTAACACAAAGTTTAAATAATCATGTTAAATAAGAGTTGAAGTGGGACCATTTCAGAATGAAAATTCCAACTTACATTGAGATTATATCATAAACTCTTTCTTTTGAAATAATGGCAGTATAAGCATTACGTAACTGTACACTAGGCTGTTGGCGATAAAACAACTTAACACGAGGAACGATATAAAAGAAAAACACGAATATGACGAGGATTTGGTTTCGTTATTTTGTTACACCATTAACTTAACACTTTGCTCTTCGACAGCATTAGATGCTATTGTTAATACGGGGCTATAATCAAAGAATCCAGTGTTCGCAAAGGAGACCGTTTCTTCCCGGCCTTACAAGACTTACGACGCCCAAATTGACTATACAATTCGCGCCTATTATACTCCATTTCAAGTGGCAAAGGAGAGTTTATCACTTCTCCTCGACGCCATTTAAGCGTGCGTTTACAAAGAGGCCTTTACGACTCAAGAAGGGAGGGGAGAAAGGGGAGAGGGGCGGGCCGGCGGCGCACGCAGGCGCCGCCACGGCTTTTCGAGAGGTACGCTCTCCCGAGCAACAGCCGTCTAATGCACATCGAGCAGTATCTGTGTTAGGATGCGGCGGGTGCGGGGGCGACGGCGGCGCACGGGAGTGGATGTATCCCTCCGCTGTGGCCCCCGCCCGTGCTCTTCCCCGCCCCACTTCCCTCGTTCTCTTTTTTAGCCCATTTCCCCGCCACGCTTATCTTCTCCTCTTCACTGTCCGTTCTCTTTCCCACCTTCCCCGCATCCCACTTCTCTCTCCGCACTTTGCCCGTCTCTCAATCTCTCCGCCCCCTGTCTCTTTCTCCACTTCCCCCGATCCAGCTTTTCTCCTACCTCACTTCTCCGCCCTTCTAGAACTCTTCCCTCCTGCAATTCTCCCAAGCCACCGTCCTCCGCCCCACCTATCTTCCTTCTGCAACGCCTCTCATTCACGAGCCTGCATAACCCGCTCACATATACCCTGTTCCGTAAAGTTTCACTAGTCTCGTCTCATCAGTCCTGTCCTGATCTTAACGTTTACTCCTCACAGTCGGTCATGCGCCCTCTCTCAATTCACTTTTATCTTTCTAATCAACCAGTTCCCCAGTGAATTGTATCAATGGGAGCACTGACGAATCCCCCTAAGTCCCTATGCTGATGTCACTTGTTTACGTATGTTGATGATCAGCTCTCGTCTTCCCCCCCTTCTCATCGTCTCATTCCTGGCTCACTCACTCCCTTTCCGCCGCTCTTTCTCGCTTCTCTTCCCTTCTCTCTTTCTCTCCCCTCTTCGTCTCTCGCTCTCCCACCCTTTCTCTCCCGCTCTCCCCCCTCTCTCTCTCTCTCTCGCAACTTCTGCCTCCTGCCCTTGATCCACTCCGTTTGATCTGTCACAAAAACACTCAATTCGCGCCGCTGACTGGTTTGTCCCTAAGCCAGACGAGAACCATCACGACTCATTGCCTCCAGTCGCGCTCCTCGATCCTCCCCACGTCCCATAGCGCCCCCCTCCTCTGGCACGTCTATTTTCCGTCCGAAGTCGCTGCTTCGAAATACGAGAACTCCTCGAAGATCCTCTATCCAGGCGTGCACCAGCAACGACTACGCCAACGCCTGCCGGACTGGATGTGATAGTTATTTGATAATTTCAAGCTACAATTTAAGCTGGAATAACTTCTGAAAGGTAGTAACCCGCGCCGCGCGCCGCGCAGCGCCGAACGCCGCGCCAGCCCGCGGCGCGCGGAGCTCTGCGCATCGGATCTGATGGCGGTCGTCAAATTAGAGGCGAGCGTTTGGCAGCAGTGAGTATCTTATTCCACACGCTCGCCGCGGTAGATGACTGTCCGCCGCCGCCATGCCCCGCCTCGCCCGCCTCTGCTCCGCCTACTGCGTCCACGCCCCTGCCCCGCGTTCCAACCCCGCCTGTTCGAGTAGCTCGTCGGTACTCGACGACCCTCGTTTACTCGACGAACTTTCTTTACCCCTTAACAATAAACATTCATCCAGTGTTTATTTTTTTCTCGCGAGAGCCAGCGTACATTTTTAAAGAAATTTTGCTACTATTATATGCATCGTAGGCTTTCGCGGCCACAGTGCTATGAGTGTTAACGATGCTATCACACGTGCCCCATGGCATTCTATTTCGGGACGCTTGTTGGCGGTTAGTCTCGCCACAGGCAAAAGAAGGCGTTTTGTCCGTAAAGTAAGAACGCGGGAACGGGGAGAAGCAAGGCTTTGGTAGTGTCTTGCCGCTATATAGATAGCTTTTACTGTTATTAAGCACAGGGCTTGCGTGAGGACGAGTATCCGGAGGGTCACGTGGGTCCTCCCCTAGGTGAAAGAGAGTGTGCGGAGCCGGTAGCAGGTTTTCTGGGAGCGGGGGGAGAACGCGTCGTGTGCACATAAGCGCGGCGCTCGCAAAACGGTCGCTATCGCGAGCCAGCGGCGCGCGAACGGGCGACGTCACTAGTGACGAGATGGCTGGCGACTTATGTCGTTTGGGTGACTGCAGCTCACAAGGGAGCGATGCTGTGGTGCGTGCTCCCGAGGTGAGAGTGGTTGACGTGCCACATTCACGCCCGATTCTCAATCGATAAGATCCTTCCTGCGATCGAGGCAAACCAGCCGTGTGGTGGCCGAAACGGCTTTTGTGCCCAGCGTGGACATCGCGGTCCGGAAGCTAGGCGTTTTGTGCCGCGCTACAAAAAATAGGAGTGGCAATATGCACAATCAAAACCATCGTTCAATCGGGTTGGATCGCTCCCGAACGATCAGGGGGATAGTAGGTCTATCAGAGCTATGGGTGTAAGTAGATTTAAGTGTTAATATTGTTTTGTTTTCTTGTTAATAAATATATTGTTTATCGAAAGCTTTTTGTGTCTGTCGTTCGTCGCTGTGATATTCCATGACGCACACGAGGCTCTCGACATGGTTCGCAGTGTCGCCGCGTCGGAGCAGTGTTGCTATACCTTTACGTTTGGAACACTGCCTTGTTGCGTCGCTCCATCCAGGCACCAGGAGTCTTGTGAAGAATTAGTATCGTTTTGTATATAACAAAACCTATCTCTCTGATTGGGTCTACCATAACTGAAAAGGGTTTTGGGGAAAATTGCGAAAAGAAATAAAGGAAATCTAATCTAAATTCTGCCATTACATGAGTTGTTGAATGCGGTAGCTCTTGTTGACATCTTTTCCTCCATTACGCCCAATCAATTATAGTCGAAAAACTCAGATTTGCCTTTTCAGTCATGATCGAAGATACTTCCTTGGCGTTCTTTGCTATTTATTGCAGACTATCAAACGTATTTCTACACAGCAAGCTATCTCTGTTCTTGTTACAATGCAAAAATGTCCCACACGTTGTCCGACATACTTCTCTTCCCCCAAGGATTCGATTTCTTCCTTTTTTGTCATTACCTGACAGTTCCTCTCTGCCATTTGTCAATGCCGCGGTCTTCTTTCTGCCGTTCTTCAGTGTGCGTTATCTTACTTTGTTCTTCCTACCTCTCTTGATTATCTCATCCATCCCGTTTCTGTCGCCGGTCTGCGTCGTTACGCGTATGATTCTCTGCTGCGCTTCTATCACGCTGCGTCGTCGGCGCTAGCGTGTTCTCCAGCCGAGGTGAAGTGTATGTACGGGAAAAATGCTGGAGGGGTTGAACTGCAACGCCAATTCAGCGGTGGATGAATCCGAGCTAACCCACGTATAGTAAGTATCTGCCCGCGTTGTCCACCAGAGCCGTCTACGATGACGATCATAAATACTTTGCACCGTTCTACTCTTATATTTGGAACAGCAAAATAAGCTACACTTTTGAACTACAACCATAGATTGGAAACCAGTAAAGGAAGGTGTGCCTGAGTCATTTTCAAATTAAATTTTCAGTTTTGATACTAGACCGATTTCCTTCGGATTCTCAAAATTATTTACATTCATATCAAGAAAATTGCTTGTACAAAAACTCTCCTCGTCTCCATCATAGTATTCGAGAGCTTGCCAGTTCCGCAATATCTGGATGGTGATTGTCTATTCTCTGCTTCTGGGCTCGTATGTCGCAGTTTTTCGTGCCTCCATGTTTGATAGTTCTTCGTATTTGGATGTCATTTCACATATAATCTAAATCTTAAATTTATTCGTAAGCAACACCCGTTTGTGGTGGGTGTTGTGTTGTTGATTTGTTTTTTAAGAATTTTCCGCATGTCTTTTCTGTTGTGACTTACTCGTCAATCTTGTTTTCACTGTTCAAGTGTCACTTTGTTCGTCCTTACAGTTAAATCTCAATTACACCCTTTCTTCTCTTCCAATTCTGCTCTTCGCATCTTCATGAGACATTCCTTTTCGCATATCGTATTTCCTTTCTATTTTAGACTTTTTTCCTGAATGCTCTATTCTGGCAATGCTACATTTTTATTGCATGAAGTTGTCTTTTTGGGCACCAACTCTGGTTCTTTTTTTTTTAGTCGGTATGTGAAATATTTTTTATAAATCCTTAGAGGCAATATGTCACGCTGAAAGTCCAAAGTGTGCTTACTAGGTCTGGTATGGAGCAGTTTTAGAGTATCAACACTGTACGGGGATTTTCGCTCCATGAAATAAATCTGGGTCGAGAAGCAAAGACGATACCCCCTGTGAAAACTCTTAAGGACAACTGCTCCCATCGTCAGTGCTCCGATAGGCCGGCTGGCACTCATCGCGGGTGGCTCTGAATGGCCGGCTGCCTGAGTTGGATGGGTGCTTTCAGAATCCCTCCAATCGATTTAACCAAATGCTGGATAGACCTTACCTTCGTATCCTGCCCTCATCCCAGCGGAGCGGTAGGCCATTCCCCTCGGTACCATGAGTATTTTCCCGCATTTCTTAGGAACTCCCAAAGCCTCTCTGCGCAATACTGAGTTATTCACATGTAGATGCAGGGTGGAGAGGGAATCGCAGGGTTGACGCGTTCGCGGCGCGGGCGCGCCAGGGCGGAAGTAGAGGAGAACGCGGATCATTATCTCAGGCATCAGCGTCTACTTAGGCGCAGCACAATTGAAACGTCGAGTTCGCTGGGGCGGGCGGGCGGGCGGGGCGCGAAGGACAGGGGCAGCGCGACAGAGACAAGTCGGCCCATTGTGTGCTACGGCCCCGGGCCGGCTCGTTGCTGGTGAATGGGTGTGCGAATGCCAGCAGGTATAGCGGCGGCGGGGAGGGATGCGCGGCGGAGAGAGGACGAAGGAGGCGGTGGGCGGGCGGCGCAACCGGCGGAACCCCAGCCGACGATGGCAGGTGCCTGCGCGGGGCGGTCAGCGACTATGCCACCCCCCCCGCCCACCGCCAGATTCTCACGGCACCTTGAATAACTGACAACCTCACCGCGACGCAAGCTTACCGGCCATCCTGTTTGGCTGTTAAAATGCCACACATAGTGGCGTCGCCTTGGCAAAATGCTGCCGGAAGAAATCATATAAAATTGGTTTCAAAACGGTAGAATGCACACTGGCTCAAGCACAAGAATAAAGCTTACTTATCGCTAGGTTGACTGCATAAAGTATTTTATTATTAATAGCAAGTATTACAAATACCGCAGAGTACAAATTGTAGGTATGTAGAGCACAGCAGTTCTTTACAATCATGATATAAAAAGGGTGGTTTCGCCATGCCTGGATTAAAAATTAGCAAAAGAATTGTATCAGGCTTCTCGTCGAGCGGTTGCTATTCCGTACGATCAGCTGTGTCGGTAAGCAGTCCAGTACGCACAGCATGACCAAAATCGCAATTGGCGAAGTAGAAGATTCAAAGTTTATGGCGAAAATGGGAGTTGATCAATTGTTTTTTGGATTGTTTCACCGTGTTCTTGTAGAAGCCATAGACATAAACTGTCTACCATAGACACCGCTTCATACAACCGTGAGGCGCACAGTTATCTTCAATTTCCGATTACAGAAAAAAAAATAGTAATATATGTTTCATAAGCTACGCAAAAGCAGAACTGGCAAGTAAGAGAAGTAATCCCTTGCCCGACGCCAACGAAGGAACATTGGTATTTTTTTTGTTCTACGTGTAAGTAACTATGCCTCACATCGAGTATTATGTTTGCCCAACTAGAGTAAGTTGCAGCAAGTGCACGCTCCATTCCAAGACCTGTTATCTCGCATAACCCAATTAGCATGCTCTGTGGCTAACGAAAAACAGAAACTTTTCTTGTTTCAAGCTGGTAGACTGAGACCCAGACGCCGTGTTGAACCTACTAATGCTGATTGCCTTGTTCTTGACACGACATGCACCCTCCCCGAAAATGAACCTCTTGGATCCACTGGAAAGTCAAATGAGCGTCACTAAAATTCAACTCGTGGAGTATTAGGACCGAAACCGAAAGCGACGTTTTTGAAAAAAAGAAGGAGACAAAAAAGAAAAATGGCATTACATTATATTAAAAAATCTGAATTCTAAGTTTGTTAAATGTTAATTTTATCCTGATATTACAATTTGTTGTCGTGTAATTGATCGTGTTTGTGACTTTGTTTTTGTTTTGAAATT
Organism: Gryllus bimaculatus; assembly: GCA_017312745.1. NCBI lineage: Eukaryota > Metazoa > Arthropoda > Insecta > Orthoptera > Gryllidae > Gryllus > Gryllus bimaculatus. Next base: position 1,255,543 of record BOPP01000213.1, read on the forward strand.
ATGGAGTTTTATATTAAGTGCATTATTGTAAATATTAGAAAAAACTATATACTATACACATAACGTAAATGAGACTCACTGCTAAACGTTCGATTCAGTTGAAATAAAAAAGAAGAAATCTCAAACTTTAGTGATCAGTAAGTGCATTTCTGAATATAAATTTGTTGGACATTTCTGGTTACTATGGTAATTGGTTTTATTTTTCGAATTTTCTTCGAGCTTTGTTGCGCTCAAAGCCTCAGTTGTATCCTGAAAAACTACAATTAGAGAAGCCATAACTTCTTCTTCTGTCCGATCCGATAGCCGAGATCGCCTCTACATGCATGCCTTGCGCAGCAATCTCGGGTGCAAGGATCCGGGTAACGAATCCCGCCTCGGCATTCGAGTGTCACTTGTGTCGTCCCTTCATCCTTTCTTCATCATCCTATCACTTCATTAAGAAGATGATAATTCCCTGCGCGAACAAGAGCCCTTGCCCTTAATGGATTTGCATTGCGCTAGAGTATTGAAACAGGATGTGTTGTGCTTTTATACCACGCTTCAGATGTCATCACCACAAAACACCGAGCGTAACATTCATCGAATATTCGAGCGCAGCGCCCGTGGCTCTGCGCGATAAGAAGAAAAGAGCCTCGTCCTTCCCCCCGCCGCGCCCGCCTGTGTCCCAGCCGCCGGCCACCGGTCCATAAGGCAGCCGGCACGCGCTCCGACCACCGCTCCGCCACCCCACCCCTAGTACCTGTATGGTCTTTGGTTGCCACTCTCACCACCACCACCACCTCAATGCACCGATTCGCCATCATTACGTTCGCCGACGAAACGTCAGCACTTACCACCGTCACCTCACACATATCACCCACCACTCTTGCCATCTCCACCATCACCTTGCACCATCGGCAGCATCACCACTTATCAACACTACCGTCATCACTGTCACGCTCGTCACCACGCCGACGCCGCCCTTGAGCATTGCGGGACAGGCCTCCCAACGCGCGGTTCCTTACTCAGTTCGTTCAAAGCGGGGCGCCGCGTTTCCTGTTACTCGCCGGACACCGGCGCATTTTTCCCTGCCCGCCTGCAAGGGCGGCTCCCGGACGCGGCGCGCCCGCCGTCCACCCCTTTCCCCCGCCCCCACCCTCGCCGCACGCCCGGCCGTCGCCCCCGCTCGCCGCGCACGCGGCCGCCGCCCCAGCGCCTATATTAATTTCCG
>BOPP01000213.1:1256777-1276713 GCA_017312745.1 Gryllus bimaculatus
GCCGGTGTCCGGCGAGTAACAGGAAACCGGCGCCCGCTTTGAAGAATGAGTCGGAACGCGAGCGTTGGGAGGCCTGTCCCGAATGCCTCAGGGCGGCGGTGGCGGTGGTGACGAGCGTGACAGTGATGACGGTAGTGTTGGAAGTGGTGATGCTGTCGATGGTGAAGGTGATGGTGGAGATGGCAGAGGTGGTGGTGATTGTGGTGATGGTGACGGTGGTAGTGGTGACGGTTTCGTCGGACCGATAATGATGGCGATGGTCATGGAGGTGGTGGTGGTGGTGAGAGTGGCAACCACAGACCTACGGGTAACTAGGGGTGGGGTGGCGGAGCGGTGGTCGGAGCGGCGTGACCGCGCTGCTTATGGACCGGCCGGCTGCGCTGGACACAGCGGGCGGGGCGGGGGGAAGGACGAGGCTTCTTTTCTTCTTATTCGCGCAGAGCCACGGGCGCTGCCGCTCGGATATTCAGATGAATGTTACGCTCGGTGTTTTGTTGGTCGATACATCTTGAAGCGTGGTATAAAAGAAACACATCTCTGTTCAATATCTTAGCCAACTGCAATCCCATTAAGGGCAAGGGCCTCTTGTTCGCGCAGGGAATTATTAATCCTTCTTTAATGAAGTGATAGGATGATGATGAAGGTTGAAGGGACGATCACAAGTACATCGATGCCCGAGACGGGATTCAAACCCGCTATCCTTCGACCCGAGATCGCTACGGCAGCAGTGTAGAGGCGATCTCGGCTATCTGGATCGACAGAAGAGAAGTTACTGCTTCTTAATTAATAGTTTTCAGGTACATATCTGAGGCTTTGAGGCAACAATGAAGAAATTTTTGAAGAAATTCACAAAATAAAATCAATTACCATAGTACCACGAAATGTGCCAACAAATTATTTTCAGAATATTCACTTATTTGATCATAGTTTTGAGTTTCCTTCTTTTTATTTCAATGCATAATCCACAATTAGCAGTGAGTTCATTTACGTTACTGTATATTCTAGTATATAGTTTTATTCTAAATTTACAATAATGCACTTATCATAAACTTCCATTTCAAACAAATAACAAAGTCCTCACAACCGTATCAATTACACACAAATTGTAATTATACAGATAAAAATTAACTTTAACAAACTTACGAATTTTCAAGATTTTTATAATATAATGTAATCCATTTTTTCTTTTTCTTTCTTTCTTTTTTTTCAAAAACGTCGCTTTCGGTTTCGGTCCTTAATACTCCATCAGTGGAATTTTAGTGACGTCAGTTGCTTTCCAGGTGGATCCAGAGGTTCATTTCCGGGGAAGGGTCATGTTCGTGTCAAGGAACAAGGCAACAGCATTAGGTACGGTCTTCACACGGCGTCTGGGTTCTCAGTCTACAAGCATTGAAACAGAAAAGTTCTGTTTTTGTTAGCCACAGAGCATTGCTAATTGGTTAATGCGAGATAAGGTCTTGGAAGGAGCGTGCACTTGTGCAATTACTCTTAGTGCAAACATAATACTCATTGAGGTGCATAGTTACTTACACGTAGCCAAAAAAAATACCAAATGTTCTTTCGTTGGGTGGGGCAAGGGATTGTCTTTCTTCTTATTCCAGTTCTGCTTTTGTACTTGTTTGCAACATATATTACTATTTTTTTCTGTGAACGGAAATTGAAAGATAACTGTGCAGCCTCCGGTTGTATGAGCGGTGTCTATGGTAACAGTTTATGTCTATGGTCTACAAGAACACGGGAAAAATCCAAAAACAATTGATCACTTCCCATTTCGCCATAAACTTTGAATCTTCTATTCGCCAATTCAGATTTTTGTCATGCTGCGCGTACTGACTGCTTACGACACAGCTGATGTTACGGAACAGCAACGCTTCACGGAAGAAGCCTGTGATACAATTTTTGCTAATTTTAATCTCAGGCTATGGAACACACCCTTTTTTATATTCATGATTTGTAAAGAACTGCTGTACTCTACATATACTACAATTTGTTACTGCGGTATTTGTACAGACTGCTATTATAAAAAAAATACTTTATTGCAGTCATACCATGCGATAGTACTTTATTTCTTGTGCTTGAGCAGTGTGCATGCTACGTTTTGGAAAACCAATTTATATGATTTTGTTCCGCAGCATTTTTGCAAGGGCGAGCCACTATGTTGTGCTTTTTACAGCCAAAAGATGCCGTAAGCTTCGTGCGTGTGAGGTGTCAGGTTTATTCCAAGGTGCGTGACAATCTGGCGGTGGGCGGGGGCGGGTGGCATAGTCGCTGATCGCCGCCGCCGCCAGGCACCGCCATCGTCGCTGGGGTTTCGCGCCGTTCGCCCGCCGCCCACCGTCCTCCTGTCGTCCTCTCTCCGCTCCGCCATCGCCTCCTCCGCCGCCGCCGCTATCTGCTGGGCATCTCGCACACCCATTCACGCACGAGCCGGCCCGGGGCCGTACCACAATGGGCCGACTTGTCTCTGTCGCGCGTGCCCCTGTCCTTCGCGCCCCGCCCCGCCCCGCCCCGCCCCCACGCCCGACGTTTCAATTTGTGCTGCGCCTAATAACGCTGATGATGCCTCGATATGATCCCGCGTTCTCCCTCTACTCCGCCCCCGGGCCGCCCGCGCCGCGAACGCGTCAACCGTGCATTCCTCTCCACCCCTGGCACTACATGTGATACTCAGTACTTTCGCAGAGAGGCTTTGGAGTTCACTAAGATAATGCGGGGAAAATACTCATGTGCCGAAGGGGAATGGCCCCTACGCTCCGCTGGGAATGAGGGCAGGATACCAAGGTAAGGTCTACTCCAGCATTTGGTTAAATCGATTGGAGGGATTTCTGAAAGCACCCATCCAACTGAGGAGCCGGCCATTCAAAGCACCCTGCCGATCAGTGCAGCCGGCCTATCGGAGCAGCTGACCGATGGGAGCAGTTGTCCTTAAGAGTTTTCAACCAGGGGGTATTTGCCTTCGACCCAGTTATTTCATGGAGGCGAAAATCCCCGACCGTTGGATCTCTAAACTGACTCCAACCGACCTATTAAGCTACACTTTTGGACTTTCAGGTGCACATATGCTAAGGATTTATAAAAATATATTCAGACATACCGAACTAAAAAAAAAAGAAACCAGAGTTGGTGCCACAAAAAGACAACAAAATGTAGACATTGCCAAATGAGCATTCAGAAAAAATGTCTAAAATAGAATAGGAAATGACTATATGCGAAAAGAATGTCTCATGAAGATGCGAGAGCAGGAATGGAAGAGAAGAAAGGGGTGTAATGAAGATGTTAACTGATAAGACGCAACACAGTGACAGATTGAACACGTGAAAACAGAAGATTGACAGTAAGTACACAGAAAAGACAGCGGAATTCTTAAAAAACAACAACAACAACAACAACAACAACAACAACAAAGGGTTTGCTTACCTGAATAAATTAAGATGTTAGATTATATGTGAAATACATCCAAATACGATGAACTATCAAACATGGAGGAGAAAACTGGACATACTGCCCAGAAGCAGAGAAGACATCACATCGCAGATCATTGCGGAACTGGACGAATACTATGATGGAGACGATGGGGAGATTTTTTACAAGCAATTTTCTTGATTGAATGTTTAAATAATTTTGAGAATCCGAAGGAAATCGTCCTAGTACTCAAACTGAAATTTAATTTTGAAAATGCTAAGCACATCTTCTTTTACTGTTCCAATCATGGTTGTAGTTCCAAAAGTGTAGCTTATTTTGCTGTTCCAATAATGAGTAGAACGGTGCAAGATTGATCAGCACGTAGACGGCTCTGGTTGGACAACGCGGGCAGATACTTACTATACGTGGGTTAGTTCGGATTCACCGCTGAATTGCGTTGCAGTTCAACCCCTCCACATTTTCCCGTTACATCACTTCACCTCGCTGAGAACACGCTGCCGACGACACAGCGTGATAGGAAGGGCAGCAGAATCAATACGCGTAAGACCAGACGGCGACAGAAACGGGGATGGATGAGATAATCAACGAGGTAGGAAAACAAGTAAGACAACAGGCAAACTGAAGAGACGGCAGAAAGAAAGACCGCGGCATTGACGAAATGGCAGGAGAGGAACTGTCAGGAAGACAAAAAGAAGAGAAATGAATCCTGGGGAAGAGGAAGTAGTCGGAAACGTGTGGACATTTTGCATTGTAACAAGAACAGAGATAGTTGTTGGTAGAACGTTTGATTGCTCAAATAAATAAAAGAATCGCGAAGGAATGTAATCTTTCTGATATGACTGAAAAGGCAAATCTGAGTTTTTCGACTAAATTATTGGGCGTAATGGAAAAGATGTCAACAAGGCTACAAGCATTCAAAACCCATGTAATGGCAGAATTTAGATTAGATTTCCTTTATTTATTTCGCAATTTCCCCAAAACCCTTTTCGATTTGTAGACCCAATAGAGAGATAGGTTTTTATACAAAAACCATATAATTCTTTCAAGACTCCTGGCTGTCTGGTGGACGCCGCAACAAGGGCAGTGTTACCAACGTAAGGTATTGCAACACTGCTCCCGACGCGGCGACACCCGAACAGTCGAGAGCCTTCTGTGACGTCATGGATACTCACAGCGACCACAGGACACAAAGCTTTCGTATAAACAAATATATTTATTAACCAAGAAAACAAAACAAATATATACACTTTATCATACTTCACACCCTAGCTCTGATAGACTACTATCCCCTGATCGTCGGGAGCGATCAAACCCGATTGAAGATGGTTTTGATTGTGGCATTTGCCACTCCTACTTTTGTAGCGCGGCACAAAAGCCTAGCTTCCGTGACCCGATGTCCACGCTGGGACACAAAAGTCCGTTCTGGCGCACCAACGGCTGGTTTGCCTCGATCGCAGGAGCGATCTTATCCGATTGAGAATCGGCGTGAATCGTGGCACTCAACCACTCTTCACCTCGGAGCACGCACACAGCATCGCTCCCTCTGTGACCGCAGTCACCCAAACCGCATAAAGTCGCAGCATTCGTCACAACTAGTGACTCGCCCGCCTCGCGCGCCCTGGCTCGCATATGCACCGTTTTGGCGCCCAGCTTTATGTGCACACGCACCGAGGTTCTCCCCACCGTCTCCAGAACCTGCTACTGGCTCCGTACACTCTGTTACACTAGGGAGGCCCCCACGTGACCTCCTACCGTCGCACGCACCCCTCGCTTGTTATAACAGTGAAAAGCTTCTATAACCGGAAGACACACCCAAAGCCTTGTGTCTCCCGTCTCCGCGTTCTTACCTTTACGGAAAAACCCTTCTTCCTGTGGCGAGACTAATCCGCAACGCAAGCGTCCCCAAATAGATGCCATGAGGCACGCTGTGATAATACGTTACACTTCATATGACTGTGGCCGCGAAAGCCTACGATTGCAATATAATTAGTAGCAAAATTTCTAAAAATGTACGCTGTCTCCGAGAAAAAAATAAACACTGGATGAATGTTTATTGTTAAGGGGTAAAGAGAGTTAGTCGAGTAAAGAGGGGTCGAGTACCGAGAGCTACTCGCCAGGCGGGGTTGGAAGCGGGGCAGGGGCGGGAGCAGAGGCGGAGCAGAGGCGGGGCAGAGGCGGGGCAATGGCGGCGGCGGACAGTCATTACCCGCGGCGGCGTGTGAAATTAAGATACTCACTGCTGCAAACGCTCGCCTCTATTTACGACCGCCATAGATCCCATGCGCAGAGCTCGCGCGCGCGGGCTGGCGCGGCGCGGCGCGGCGCGGCGCGCGGCGCGGGTTACTGCCTTTCAGAAGTTATTCCAGCTTTAAATTTGTTCAGCCTTGAAATTTCAAATAATTCACATCCATCCGGCAGGGCGTTGCGTAGTCGTTGCTGGTGCAACGCTGGATAGAGATCTTCGAGGAGTCTCGTATTCGAAGGAGCGACTTCGGACGGAAAATAGACGTGCCAAGAGGAGGGGGCGCTATGGGACGCTGGGAGGACGAGGATGCGCGACTTGGAGGCAATGAAGTCGTGATGGTTTTCGTTGCTTAGGGACAAACCAAGTCAGCAGCGCGAATTGAGTGTTTTTGTGACAGATCAAACGGAGTGGAATCAAGGGCGGAGGCAGAAGTATGCGAGAGAGAGAGAGAGAGGGGGGAGAGCGGGAGAGAAAGGAGGGGAGAGCGAGAGAGAAGGGGGAGAGAAAGAGAGAAGGGAGAGAGCGAGAAAGAGCGGGGAAAGGGAGTGAGTGAGCCAGCGAATGAGACGAGAGAAAGGGGGGGAAGACGAGAGTGATATAACATAGTAAACAAAGTGAATAGCATAGGGAATTAGGGGGATTCGTCAGTGCTCCATTGATACAACACTGGGGAATGGTGATTAGAAAGATCAAAGTGAATGTGAGAGAGGGCGATGACCCGACTGTGAGGAAGTAAACGTTAAAGATCAGGACAGGACCTGATGAGACGAGACTAGTGAAACTTTACGGAACGAGGGTATATTGAGCGGGTTATGCAGGCTGTGAATGAGAGGGTTGCAGAAGGAAGATAGTGGGGCGGAGGAGCGTGGCTGGGAGAATTCCGCAGGAGGGAAGAGTAGGGGCCGGAGAAGTGAGGAGGAGAAAAGCTGGATGGGGAAGTGGAGAAAGAGAACAGGGGGCGGAGAGATGAGAGACGGGCAAAGTGCGGAGGAGAGAAGTGGGATGGGGGAAGGTGGGATAGAGAAGCGGACAGAAGAATGAGGAGAAGATAAGCGTGGCGGGGGAAATGGGTAAAAAAGAACGAGGGAAGTGGGGCGGGGAGAGGCAGGGCGGGGGCCACAGCGAGGGATACTCCACTCCCGTGCGCCGGCCGTCGCCCGCCCACCCGCGCGCATCCTAACACATCACTTGCTCGATGTGGCAATTAGAGGCTGTTGCTGGGAGAGCGGTACCTCTCGAACGCCGTGGCGGCGCTGCGTGCGCCGCCGGCCCGCGCCCTCCTCCCCCCTTTCCCCCTCCCTTCTTGAGTCGTAATGCCTCTTGGAAAACGCACGCTTAAATCTGCGTCGAGGATGAAGTGATAAACTCTCTTGCACTTGATGGAGTATAATGCGCCGAAATTGTATAGTATTTGGAGCGTCGTAAGTCTTGTAAGCCGGGAGAAACGGTCTTCTTTGCGAACACTTGGATTCTTTGATTTTAGCCCTGTATTAACAATAGCACTCTATGCTGTCGAAGAGAAAGTGTTAAGTTAAATGGTGTACAATAATAAAGAAACCAAAATCCTCGTTCATATTGTGTTTTCTTTTTATATCGTTCCCGTCGTGTTAAGTTGTTTATGCCAACATGCCTAGTGTAGTTCACGTTATGCTTATATGCCATTATTCAAAAGAAAGAGTTTATGATATATTCTCAAATGTAAGTTGAATTTTCATCCTGAAATGGCTCCCATTCAACTCTTATTTACATTTATTTACGACTTTGTGTAATACAACGAAGTTAACAAATTAGGAAAAAAGGTACGAACTATATCAAGACTTACGAAATTTGATGAATTGATGAATCAACCAATTCACAACATTTACACAAATTAATGAACGCGTATCAAAAACACAAATTGTGAATGAGGTTAGAAAGTAATGTCATTTTTGTAGATTGGAAGTTGCTGCAATCAATTAATGAATTGAGAGCTTTGAACGAGTTTCAATAGACTGTTTAATGAGTTATCATGAGGGAAGACGAAATCGCATAATGTTTAGTATCTTGTGTCACTGTAAACTCTAAACTCTATTAGTTCATTTGTATTTAAAGACATTAATTATTGTTGGCTCTATGAAATTTTCTCAAGCAAGCAATTTGAAAAATAGAACCTACAATTCAATGCAATCCATCTCAGTTTATTAAAAACGTAACTGAGTAACCACAAAACGTTTCTCTGCAATAGATACAACAAACATTATATAACAACATTTTTCTAAACTAAACCACCAAGGTAAAAAAGATTCATTTTGTTTAGTACGTAGTTTGTAACATACAAATAATAGTAAGTTTCTTATTTTTCCTCTTTTCAATGGATCTAGATAGGTCGCCGTTGTGAGATGTCTACAAAAATATTTTTGCTTAATTTCAATTAGTATTGTTTTATCCCAGAATGCTAGTTTCATTCATCCCCGAGACAATACACCCAGACTTTTTCCTCCATGAAAACTGGAGTGTCAGAAAAAATGGACCTAAATACATTAGAAACAATTATATTAGATTTATTAATAATTCTGCAATTAAGTGTGAGAACTTGGTGGCAATAACTAACTTCACATACAGAACTTAACAACTATACAAACTCTACAAACTTAACAATCACATGAACATTTCACGTGCACTCTTTATGAACTCACTTACCCACTTCACCGACTGCTGCATCGCGCGCTGTATGTCTTTCTTACTCATCGTTTCTCTGTTAACAACGTCACTGCACTGCAATATAAATTATAATAATGAATAATATAATACATTTAATAACAAATATAGTGTAATAATATAATAACATTAATAATAATAACAATAATAATAATAATACTGAATTACAAAGAAGATATAGGTAATTGCACTGAATTTTATTAAATATATTTATAACATATCTACATTCAAGAAAATAATTTATTTTTAAATTTGCTCAGGCATTGTAAGTATGTAGTAATTGTAAGCATGTTCATCATGACTGTCATCAGATTCTTTTGTTCTGCATCCTCAAATCTGGCAAAAGACAAAGTTGAAGTTGATGGGCATCAAATATGACAAAAAGTCATTATTCAAAGAAATTCTCGCATTACAAGACATGATGATACTCTATAGAATCTAATGCTTCCACTTGTCGACATATACTATCAAAAGGAACAGCGTGAGTGTCCATTACTTGCTATTACGAGGAGAAGCGCGACCGGCGCATAAGAGCGTAATTCCCTGCGTTCCCTATCACCTTTCCGCACGTTTGCTAAGATTCCTTTCTCGCGAGAAGAGTGCCGTCATTCTACACGCCTACATACCCATTCCATTACAGAGCAATCTTCTTTCGCCTGCTAGTCCTTGGTCATACAATGTAATAAGGATTCATATCGCAATAAATTGATCAGCAATGCTTAGAGAAAAAATAGTTGAGGCTGTCTTGTCACTCGTGACCGCAATCTATTGCATGCGAGTATTCTCTCAGTCTTTGCTGCAGCTCTTTGTACTCGCTCTTCAGATTTACTTCATGTCACTGCATCAAATACTCACACCTTTGTCATGCCAAACACATTTTTCGCGCAGTTATAATGATACAATGAAATAGCTAAATATATCGTTTATTATTATCTAGAGGTGTTTCGATAGGTGTTGCGGTTGTCAGAATTAGATAATCAGGAACAAATGACGAAAGCATCTGAGAAGGAGGAGAGCATTTTGAGCGTCGAGGATGGTCTTCGAATTGTTGAATTCCGTATTTTGTTAGAATATTAACATGCAGATATCACAAGAGGCAAAATGCCCAAATAAATAATTGCACCTGAAACGATCTCAAAATTAGATGATTTTAATTATTTCAAACTCTCACTATTTTGAATACGAGTTATGAAGTTCATCTGTTTCACAATTTCGTTTAGTCAACGTTCTGTTTGTTCAGCGCGTTCTTATCTATATGAACAACAGAACATCCATTGATTGTCTTTCTCGTAGATTATCAGTTGCTTCTAAAATATATTTTTTATGGCTTTTAATCGAGGAACAAGTTCATCCACGACTAGATTGCTGCTCTGTGGGACATTTCTTTCTCGTATGACAGTGTTACGTATCATAACGGGATAACTCAACTCTGAAAGCTTTCTTAAATTAACAGATATCTAACTTGCGTATTACTAAAGACATTTACAGAATATTGGCTTGATTTTTCCAATGTTCATGATATTCAGAAGACATTGGTGAAGAGATATGTGGAAGACCTACCCTGTTACGTACCCTCATATCCAGAAGAAAGTATTGTACGGAGAATCCTACATGATATCTTTTCCAAAACACGCTAGTCGCAACCTGGAAGTTGTTTTCAATAGTTCCGGCTTGCGTACTATCTTGCGTATATCATGCATACATAAATAATAATAAAACTGAGATAATTAAGTATTTCATTACAAAATGTTACATGCACGTTAATAGAATCACTTTTAATATCTTTTTTCAATTGCTTTCGCAATTAAACTGCAAGAACCTAGATATATTTTCGATCATATTGTACAAGGCTTTCAAATAACAGATTATTAAATAAAAAATATCTATCTTCAATATTGTAGTTGTAGGAAGAAGCCGAAACAAACTTCAACTTTTGCAATGTGTTAGGGAAACCAATGACATTGTGTGTTCCTGCATACGGGATATGAACGGGTGTTATTGCAATTTCAAAATTAAAATCGTCGTAACAAATACTTGCAGGTTGAAATGCTGAATATGAAATGTTGAAGTTTAGTACAACTACATTTTTAAGCTTTTTTGCTAATATGCACAAAAAATCACATAGCACATTTGCATTAGCACGAACATTAAATGAAAAAAATGCAGATCAATCCCAATTAGTTCCGAAACTTGTATCGCAACAACTTTCACAACTAGATTTGACTTTTCCCCGGATTTCCGTAACACTTCCATATTTTTCTCTCGTAATTTTTGAAGAGGTTGAAACTTCTCAAACTTTATTTGTGCTCACTTATACTTCTGCAATTGGTCTATTAATAGTTGTACGCTAGATTTAGCGTTGCACGGGAATCTAACATTAAAGGTGACTGTTTTGTATGTTTATGTGAATAAAGTGTTAGTTAAGTTTAATAAACATAAGTTGGGGTCACATTCATTTGAAAATAGGTAGTTGCACACTTACGTATGTAAAAGTGAGAAGTCGAACATAACGATCATTCGTTCTGTACCATTACTCACAGTTTTGTTCGTATTCACTTGAAATTCTTCAAGTTCAATACGTTCCGAGGCAATACAGTTCACAGGTTTTCGCAAATTTATCTTTAAAAATACGTTAATTCAAATCTAAATTTAACTCAATCTGCAGCGCGATTGGTAATTCGTAATTCAATTGTTCACTTAAAAATGTCAACATTAATATAGCCAAAGTCATGAAAGAAAAATTGCGTATGTTGCTAAACCGTGACTGAGACGCGTCGAACGTCTCGAGTGGTGCACGGGAAGTGGTTTAATCGCCAAAGACGGAATCTCACACATCTGCACATCTGCACACTGCAGAGTTTTACTCGAATATTGTATACTGATAACAAACTTTATCCACTTTTCGTTCCCAAGGGAGACAATAAGAGTTTTTAGGTAAAAAATCTGCTGTTTTGTGGCATCCATTAACAATATTTCATCTTCTCACGAAGAAGGAGCGTGAAAGTAATGAAGGAAGCCGAGTTGGGGAAACTCTTCTACCGAGTGCAGATGGTGATGGGGTGGAGTACGCCCCAAAAGATGCTCAAGTTGCAGGAAAATGGTTCTTTGGCTTCGATAGTGTAACGGGTAGTGTATCACGTTGTTCCACAGGTACTCGATGGAAAATGAGGATTTTTAGGGGCGAAAAATTCCGTCGTACGTCTTCCCTGGGAATCGAAGTAAAGCCGACTGCCTCGTGTAGTAGAATTACTGAATGCAAACTATCTTCAAAAACAAATGAAATCATAGCAAAATCCATGATAGGAAGTCGAATACAGCGAAATATAATAGCTTTCTGATCGTTACACTATGTTAAAAGACACATAAGGTTGCCGAACTATCAGATAATTGTTTACCAAATAAGAAAATGTCGCGGAGAACTACATAACCATTTCCGTAACGTTCTAATTACTGCTTCTTTGATCTGCTGCGTTATATTGCAAGTCTGAAAGCGAGGTTGTTAATTTAAATATCAAACATTTAAATTATTTAGCCTCATGAATATTAATGATTTTGAATTCAGGAAGAAAGACCAGGAGATAATTGTTGAATACAAAAAGCAGCGATCAACGAGGAATAATCTTTTGATAGCAATATAAGGAACGCCAACAATTTTAAATTCGCGTATCACTTATGATTTCGAGAACAATATTAAAATTCAAAATTTGGAAATGTAAGGTAGAAACTAAAATAGTTTTGTGTTATGAATTACGTTATTTTAATGTGTACAATTAAAATACGTATATCATAGTATTTTAAGATGTTCATGATCTCATTTGGTGTACGTTAAAACTTGTCTCACAATAACTCATTTTATAAAAGTCTGAGTTTAAGTAAGAAATATGTATTAAGGAGGCATAAGTTAATAATTAAACTAATCAATATTTTCCCAATTAGAAAACTTTTAAGCATATAGAAAAAGGATCGATTCGTGACAAATCAATTCAGAAGAAGTAAAGAAGAGTGGAATTGTTTACTTAGTATTCTGTAAACCTTACTTCTTATTCTAGTTTTCATTACTCGAACAATATGAGCAATAACATAAGTGGTTGTCGTTTTGCACAAGTTTTCTAATTCAATATTACTTTCAGAAAAGAAAAATCTATAAATACCAATAAGTTTTTAAAATTAATTACAATTCTTTTTTCACATCAATTTTGGATGCGCTGAATACTTTTTAGTATATCACACATCTAAAATACAGTTACTAATGAAAACTTTGAAAAATAGCAAATTTTCCTTCCATTACCTGGTCCTATTACTCACACATGCATACTCTTACATGCATTCTACTACCACACATCTTGGGAGCTTACAATCACCAACTAAGGCAGCTCCCCACTGGGAAAGAGAGCAGGTTAGGGACACTTCCCACAAACAGACGTGTAGGTTAGCGCCGGATTTTACAATCCAGTGCAGAAATATCACCATTACCCTACATAAACCATTCCATTCAATAACTGTACTAATGACTATGAAAGTTGACGGGCTCGGATACAAGAATAGATCGATCGATCGTGTCTTCCGGGTTTGTTCAGAGTAGCATGTCTTGCTCTTGAAGATCTCGATACAGGTCAGTGAATTGAATCAACTGAAATTGGTCAGTTGAGTTTAATGAGGAGGTCGCTTTATGACAGCGATGAAAATGTAAGTCGTGTCGTTACCGCCTTTCATGCGCAAAATACATGATCGAGACATTTGTGGCGCTGTCAAAACCTATCGACGTTTAGGGTGTGGCAAATTCCACAGCTTCACAGCATTTGAGAAACTCCCCTAGATCATTAAACAAAGAAATGAGTTCTTTATAATCAAATGCTACCGAAATAAATTAGAAAAATGAGGAGAAGTTCACGTAGTTTGCAAGATACGTATTCAAAATCTGAACAATTTTATGTTTTGCATTTAATTTATTTTATTTACCTTGATGAGGAGTTCGAAAAGGGTCGATACTTTCACTTTTATAATGAAGGTATTAAGCAAAACACATTCTAACAGTGTTCTTGTCTTCATTAATAATTTCCAATGCGCGTCGTAATTGAAAGAAAACTATGCAGTTTATGGCCAGTTGAGGGGTTTATGGTATTATTTGATACTCAGTAACTCAGATAAAACCCACAAAAAATGAAAAAGTTTTGATTTTGACTGAAAATGAAAATATGATTTTGCTATTCCACCCATTCTCATACAACGCACACTACATGAGTGATCATACTCACTGCGTCACGACTTATGATACAGCTGATGATAGCAAAGCTATACATGCTATTGATGGTTGCAATTTGGAATAGAAACTTTTTTATATCCTAGCTACGTAAAGACATGTACTGCGCATCTGTATATATTTTAGTATGTTACTGAAGTAATTCTGAAGTTGTTTTCTTAAAGTATATATTATTTTGAAGAGTTATTTAAAAATATTGTATCTTTTATTCTTAAAAATGTGCGAGTGCTTGGTTTTGGACATTTTTTTGTAATTTTGCTCAACGAAATGTTAGCTTCGTACAAGTGAAGTTATAGGATTGCCTGAAGAGATGAAAAGAGTTCTTACAATTTAGGAATAAAAAAATAATACCAACTGAAACAGTACATTGCAGTCATTTTCAAAATATCATCGTTTATGATCTTAACTTTATTATAATTATTACTATCGAGAATGCAGAATGCTACAAGTATTTCACTCGTCTCATTAGTTTTAATTCTTTGGAATAAGAAATAATAAAAATTTGATAAGCGCAACAACATTATAGAGTGCGTTTTAGCCAAGGCGACGATTAATTCTTGACTAGAACTAATGCCAGAAAGGATGGCAGTCGAAATGGAATACACAACGAGCGGTGTGGGGGGGGATCGCAAAACGGCAACGCCCGCCAGCGAAGACTGGGCTTGGGCCTGGGTCTCGTTCCCGACGGGCGTCGCTAGTGTCGCGTCGCATCGCGTCGTATCGCTCGAGGTGAAGTGCAACTGCATATCGGCCGTAAATCACGCACTCAAACGAAAATCTATAAAACGCCGCTTTTATGGGCGCGTCCTTCGGCGCCCGAGCACCCGTCACTTCACTTTCTCCCCCCTCCACCGCCCACGGCCACGGCACACAGTGGGCGGCCTCGCTGGTCACAACGCCCACCTTCCACTCTGAAATGCTGAAGTCTGTGGTACGCTGGGAACGCATTGCCTTCTTGAAGTATCATTTGAAAGAAATTATGGGAGCTGAAGGAAGATATTGATGAACACAAAACCGATGCTTCGAAAGTAATCTGGATAAGTGGCTGAGAGTTGCGGAACTGGCAGGTTGGAATGGGAAAATTGCAGTAACTGGCTGAAATGAATTTAAACAATCAATTCAGATAAGAAAAGAAACATTTAGGGCATAATTTATCCTTTTTTACCGAAAAGAAATATTAATATGAAAACAATGTTTTAAAATTGAAATATGAAACAAAGATGGTAACAGAAGGCAAGAGAAAAATAGATTAAAATTGTGGAAAGGAATGCTGAACCCTTTTGAGACTTCTTGAATTCCATATCCTCTAAATCTAATGAAAAATCTCAGATGTGCCAGCTACAATGAATGATATTGAAATATCTTCGTAAGGGTGCAGGTTAAATTCTTCTACACTTTTAACTTCAACTTTGTTTTCTAGACTCCTAACATCTATGTTTCAGTAACTGCATAACAACCGTTCAGAATGGATCCAATATAATTCAAAGATAGTCCTGCAGTTAAGATACCTCATCATGCGATTACCGACTGTCTAGACAATATTCTAAAGTATTAAACTAAAAGGGGAAAAATACACTCTGCATCAAAGTAAAAATGTCTGGAGAAGTAAATGTTCAAATTGCTTTCGAAAAATGAATATTTTTAAAACTAATGTATGGTTAAATAAGAAGTTTTTATTCACAAATGAAGCTAGCACAAAAATAATGTGTATAATAAATAATCCAGCAGGACAGATCCTATACATGGCAATTTTTACACATTCTTCTAGAAGACAATTTTTATACATTTTGATTCCAGACAGTTCTAGTACATTTGGGAACAGGACAGTTCTTAAACATTCTTGTTCAGAATAGTTTTTACATCCTTATTAGGAATCGTGCGAGGGATTCTTGTGCAGGCGGCGAGTGCTCGATTTCCCATCCGCTGGCGACTGGGCGCGGGCCGGGTGTGCCCGTCTGCACCCGCCTCCAACCCTTCTGTTCCATAATTCAAGGGCCAGCCCGTGCGCCAGCTCCCCCTATTATCCACTTAGAGCCCGGCCGGCCGCGCCGCCCGCGCCGCCCGCGCCGACCCCATCGCGAATTAAAGCCCCTCAAATATTTGGACAAAAATTTTGGAAAACGTCACTACGAATGATGGAACATATATCGAAATGCATGTTGTTTTTGGTATTTATGTCGGAGATACTTTCAATGTTTTTTCTTACTTATTTAAGGTCGCTTTTCAACTATTAAGGTCATGTAGCAACCAGTGTAATATTGGAGTGGAGGTAGAGGTACTTGTATACCACACACAAACATCCATGTCCCCAGTGGAATTCGGAACCGCAACCCTTCACGCACGAGGCAACCTTAGTGACCTCGGCAATCCAAGCCGGCAGCTTTGCATGTTGTTCAATGCAATAATATTTAAATGTTTAAATTTCCTGGAATGTTCTTTGTCTGCAGGCCCTAAGAACATTACAGGTGGGATGTCGAAAATAAATCTTCCCGTTTGCAATATTGATTGAAAAATAAAATACAATTTTTGTACAAGTATTCCGCTTCATCTCGAAGTACTCAAGTACAACTCTAATGTTTGTTGGAAGATTTGAATGAATGGTGGAATTATAGAATATACGGAATTTTTATTTTCTGCATTAAAGAATGCATTTAAATATGCATTTAAATATGCATTTAAGCATATTATATTATTTAATTATTTATATACATTAATAGTTGTATAATATGTATTTGAAATTTGTATTTGAAAATCATTTGCTTTTACATTTTTGAAAAATTAATCTAAAGAAAAATCTTACATGTTATCAATTTTTTATTACATTGTCTATTAGTTCAGTAAATAGAATGTTCGTTCATGTGTGAAATGAATGATGAAGAAAACATGTATTAGAAAGACAATTTAGTATTTTTCGTTTTGTGGTAAGTTACAGATTACTAAGTGGTCATTATTTTTGTAGAGCAGAAATAGGCTCATTCTAAGCATCATTTGGCATCTAAAAACATCAGTACGTGGACATTGCGAAGAATATAACAAGACTCAAATAGAAATCGACCCAAAATCATAACATTTATGTAAGAGGTCGAATCGCCTGTTTTCCCATATTGATCACTTCCTGTACCCATTAGAGACGACTTAAATATTACATCGCCGTCTTGCAGTACTCCCAAGCAACAAGTTTCCCGCTGCGAGTCGAAGCCAAAAGATTTCCAAGGCTGTTCACAGGGCCCATGGAATTAAGAGGATCCTGCGCGGTAAGTAAGCAACTAGAGATACGGTGAAGTAGAAGATAAACGATCGAATATTTTCATAGCAGTACAAGTCCAATAAACTACAATTTCGTAAAATGTGCGCCTGATTTCTCCTTCCACCCTCACTGCCTCGGGCGGGGCTCCATTCGCCGCGTGGCTGCCGCCTCCCTCGCCAGGCGCGGTCACAAAAAACGCTCTGAGAGCTACCTGCGCGCGCCCTGTGCAACGAGCGTAAGAAGTCCACTCAGTTACTTTTATTGTCAAACTCTTTTATTTATCACTACAGTAGAACCTCGCTAATCCGAGCCCCGCAAATACGAAATTTTGAATAATTTGAATGAAATTCGGAAGGGAGGAGAAATTAACAATATTATGAAAATGGCTATTTGTAGCGTTTATATATAGTTATAAAAAGGTTATTATAATTACGGAAGAACTGAACAATTAAGTAGTGAAACACATGTTGTCGAAATGAAACGTTTTTTGCACTGGTATCTACGGTGTATATCACATGTTTATGTAGCAGCAATTTTCACTTAGGATCTTGCAAAATTGATAATCTTTTTTGCCGTAAGGATCAGAATCTCCTTAGTGATGATGTGATAATACGATAGCTACGCTACGTTGCCGTTTTCTCACATCGCACGCTACGTTGGATTGTCCGCTAATCCGACAGATATATTTGCATACGTAAAGTACATTTTTTAGGGTAATCCGAACATTTACGAATCCGAGCAGACCATTCCCCCAATTAGTTCAGATGATCGGGGTTCACTAGTAATAAGACACAACGTCTTGTCAGCAAGTTGGTTTGTACCAGCTGTAGTTGTATTTTTCCAAAAAAACAATAAAATTTTTCAGAGATGAAGTATGAAAAACAATTGGGGGCTCTTTATTTCTTAAAAACATGGTGATACAATTTCCTTTCTCGCGGTATAGGAAGTTACCAAAAAACAGTTACAGAATAAAATAATCGAGATTACGAAATTATTTTACATTCCTAAGCAATTTAAATTGAGTCTCTTGGAAACTACTAAAATAAGGAAAACAAGTAAGCAAAAATGTTTTATTCTCAGAATGATTAGACGTTGTGAGAATTAATTACATTTCCCACTTAAGAGAAGTTTCAATCAAGTGATCTATCGAATAACAAAACAGTTGATTTTATGGAAAGAAAGAGCAAATGTCAAAGAAGCCATAGTTTAATGAAACTGAATCAAAGATATTTTAATCTATATAACTGAGTTCTCTTTATACTCATAACAATAGAACAGTTCCCTATCCAAGGATTTCTGGTTTCCACATAGGTGATCGCCTACAATGCTGCACACCATATCGTCACCTCTAGGAATAGTTTCATTGGGACCTTTCTCAGAAAGTCGGCTCCACCCATCGCCTAGTACTTAACGAGTTTTCTCAACCTCTATAGGGGGTTTACTCAATAGAGTGTGAGTAACGTGTTTGCAAGAGCATGGGCATATCCTCTAGATATGAATACTGAGGTACATGTTAATATTGGAATAAATTGCAGTACAAATTTGGCAAGGCGCAAGTATTTACGATAATGAAGTTAATGGGCTGCTGAATTTTCAGTTAGTCGCTGAGCAATCATTACATTTTATTCCTCTGCATGTATTACGATTGAGCGTAGGTTAATTGTGAACATGAATACTACTCAAGTGTAAAGCACTAAAGCTTCAACAGCAAAACAAAGATACTCATGGCAGATAGTTCGAGTGTGGCATAGCAGTTTGAGTATGCACAAAAAAGGAGTTGGGGAAAGGGTGCAGGAGAAACAGCCTGGATGGATTTGTTTAAATGTTCAGTAACTAAAACTCCAGTAGGAAATTAAATGAATTATGTATCCTTATAAGCGACAGCCATTTTATTAATAGTCACAATTTCTGATTCCAAGAGACTCTGGTAGAAGAACGTTTTGTTCACTCGTTTCTAGGTTTTGTATTTATTTTATTTTTCCATTTGTTTCTTTAAATGTTATTTCACCTTTTTACACAGAGTACTTTGTAGTATTATATCCTTAAACAGTACATATCAGACAAAAGTTCTAACATGACATTCAATCACTTTTTATTACAAATATTAATATTTTGAACTTAAACTCGCCAATGTACACGCTCGCCTTGCATTGATTACAATTTTTAAATAAACTGAATCAAATGTATCACACATTACGATTTTCAAGTGTTCAATTAGGATTTTCAATCGCAATTTTTATACGCAAACCGAAAACCGCAGAGAAGTATACCACGCGCTATAAGTCCACATTTTTCAATTTTTTCTCGGAAGTTCAAGCACCAACTTCAAATTAGAGTTTTTGCTATTTTTTTGGAAAAGAGGCTTCGTAGCGTAAATTATGTTTTAAAAAGGCGTTCAATGCCTTTTACAGATCCAAAATCGGATCATTGGTTCAGACTTTATTGGTGAAGTAAGTTCCCCCGTGACAGTGCTGCGATCTATTGATTTTCCTACAAGTATTTTTCGGCGCATTCAGCCTTAATAGAAATAACGCATTCCTGGCTAATACTCAAAAGTGATGCTACATCACACACTTTCTCGCAATATTTGTAAATTTGCAGTTTTCGAAACTTCACAGTTCCACCACCTCCATTCTTTTAAGCGTCCCGTGTTATAGATGAAGAAAATGTGAAGAAAACAATTGGAGTGGTATTAGAGGGGGTTACCTGTTGTTACCAGGACCCGACAATACGAGATTTTCTGTCGAAAATGTACCGATAACCCGCGAAATATTACACGTACACTCTCCTGTTACGAAGTAAGTTAGAGAAAGTAAAAAAAAAAGTAATGCAATCCCATAATTCTGAAAACCGTTGCTCCGTGTCGAAGATTTCGTGACCGAGCCGCGGCCGTAAAGTGCACACAGACACAAGCGGCCCTCGGAGAAATTTAAAGCGTGTGAGGCTAGTCGGCCTCCGCGCACGGAGCGTGCCCCCAGCCTGAGTGGTGCTCCACCGCAGGCGCCTCATCACCCTTTCTTTCTCTCCCTCCCTCCCTCCCCCTCTCTCTCTTTCTCTCTCTTTT
>BOPP01000213.1:1276915-1287902 GCA_017312745.1 Gryllus bimaculatus
TTCATCCCACAGGAGAGGGGAAACATCGAGGAAAAAGGTCCACGAGGGGATACTATACAGATCGGGCAGATCGCCAAATTTTGATGTTTTTTGATGAGGGCCGGCACTTATTTCTCTTTGCACTTTGTGGTTTAGACAGAATGTTACTCTTTTCATCATTTTTTGAAATTCTCCTGGAAGACAAGTAATATTATATCTTTGCAACTGTTGCAGTAACAAGTAAGGAAGGAAGAAGTACTGCGACGTAAAACCAAAAGTCGAGTCAGCTACCACAATCAACACAATAAGTTGCATATATTATAAGCACGATTCGGGAGAGCTTTTCGGGGAAACAGCTTTTGAACGCCTACGGGAAATAAAAATTATTCTCAAATTCCGTTTACATATCACTATATTGAACCATACTATATACTAACACTACGACTGAGTGAAGGGGTGAGTGAGTGTGTGAATGAAGGAGTGGTGTGAACGGGAGATGGTGCAAGTGAGTGAGTGAGAGAGTGATAGTGAGAGGGGAAAGTGAGGACGGTGCGAAAGCCGGCGGGCGCGTCGCAGGGGCTGGGTGAGGTTGGGCGCGGTGGAGCGGGGCGGGATGGCCGGTGTGCGCGTGAGAACCGCGACGTGCGTAATTGCTCCACGCCGCCCGCCCACTGGCCACCGGGATTCTAGAACTTGTGGGGATGATGATGGTGCAGGTGCAAAATTTGGTGCAGGCCACTTTATGATGTGGGTGGGGACTGATCTTTAGAAGGTGATGTGATGTAGAAATGGAGTGATGTTGTGAACTTGGAAGTCGTGATACTAGGAATGGTAATGGGATGTGTATGTAAAGTTAGCTGTTGTGATTGTCGTCGCTGTACGAAAGTGGTGATGGTGATTGCAGTGATGATGGCTAATAGAGACGATGAAGTTGGTGATTTCTTTGTTATAATTTTATAGCGATTGTTGTGATGACATTTTGAGAGGTGTATTATGTGCAGAGATCGCGATCAATTCCCATCATTCATTAGGACCATTGTACCAACTCCAACAGCTTACAGTTACTATTGTCATGATTAACAATCGAATTTTCTTTAATTTCCCTTGTATTGGAGACTATTTACATTAACACTTAAAACACTACACCAATTAGTTTTCACACTACCTCAGATGAACTGATATAATCAAAAGAACCACACTATTGACGAAAACGTCTGGAGATGACGTTGCGTCATGTAAAGAAAATCCGGAATGAAATCGCCAGTACATAAAACGATATCTTATTTTTGCGTTACAGGACAGAATATTAATTCTGAAATTTGAAGATAATGTCCTAATAGAATGAAGTCTTAAACTGGCCGTCGAAAAATATGGTTTATTGATTGATTGATAAATCCAGGCCTCAAATACTAAAGTCATTCATAAGTGCCGTGAGTGTAGTGTGTTTTTATCGTGGGAGGAGGCGGTGATCCTCTCTAGCTGGCTGCTGAGAGTCGGCGTCGGCTTGCAAGGATTTTCCCTAAACAGGTCTCTCCCACCAGCGTGACATCGCTCCAGTCGCAACAAGCACTAAGCTCCCGAACGGCTTCCCGACATGTGTGATATTGTACTGCACACACACACACACACACACACACACACACACACACATATATATGTGTGTGTGTGTGTGTGTGTGTGTGTGTGTGTGTATGCATGTAAGAGGGGAGGAAAGGAAAAGGAATAGGAAGGCCAGATCACGCATTGTCCTTGGCCCATTTATTATGGTACTGCTCCGGGATTCATCTGGTATTGATAGGAGAAATCACGGAAACCTAGCCGGCAGCTAAAATTCCCTTCTAGACTGCGGTTGAATTCCGCCTAGCTGAAATCGCTTGTCGAAAATCCTGATACCGTGGCGACTCAAATCCTAGGACGCCCGGACCCCGGAGGGCACGGTTGATGCTTTGAGGCGCCTTGGTGGTCTGTGGAAAAATAAAAACAGGGCGTAAGTGTTGTACATAATTAAAGGAAAAGACGTAGAGTGTAAAGAAGGAGAACGCCACTAGAGATGGTTTCCATGGTTTGCGCATGAACGTGAGGAGCGGAGCGAGGACCCGGACGATGCGGGGACGATGATAATGGATGGTGCGGCCTGATGGAGATTGATAAGGCGCGCGCGGGCGAAGGCAAACAGGTGATAACCCGCGTGGAGGAGGCGCGGCGGCGGCGGCGACCGGTCCAAAATGGCGCCGGACAGGAAGTGCTCGCGCGCCGGCACGCCGCCATGTTGTGCGTGTTCGCCCGCCAGCGATCCCGGCTCGACCTCCTCCCGACCGCCCCTCCTTACCGCCTCCTATCGCCCCGCACCGCTCCGCCCCGCCCCGCCTCATTCGGCCCGGGTTCCCACTCGATGCCGGCGCGGACGATACCTCGCGCTGAGATACGGGACGTCGCGGCGGGCGAGTGGTGAGTGCACGCTGGCCATCGCTCATGGCGGCAGGCGCCGGCCCGGGCGATGGACAGAGGGCGATCGCAGACAGCGAAATGGCAACCGCACAAAAGATATTTCTCGTGCACGGAAATGTTGACAGGGATGTGTCCAGTAGACAGTGGCTACGTTAGTGGCTGTTATGGGGACAGCAGAAGTTCGCTGGAAACTGAAATCAGTGAATGATCGTGCATGAGCTTAGCCGTTGTTTTTCTTATACTGTGAACTGTATTTCATTTGCAAGATAGACATTTCAACTACAAGCATGATGCCATTAGGGAATAACTCATGAAAAATGGCCAGGTAGAAATGTGACAATTGAATATTGCACATGCATTGAAGCGCACAAGCAGTGATCGACAGCGCGCCGTCAGTACCCTTTGTGAAAGCCAGCCGGCGCACACTCGGAAATTGCGAACGAGTAGAGCGCATCGTTGGCTGCCGAGGGGCTGGGCTCCAAGATATAACACTCAGATAGCAGAAGTACTCTTGACATTAAACGAAGGAAGTGTGAGATATCTCTCCACTAAAAAGAGATCAGCCCTTCCAATGAAATAGTTTTTCGCTAGCGCGCGATACGCGAACGCATTGCTGTGCAGTGTTGCATTCATGAAAATTGTATTAATTTAAGCACATTCTCTTATAGTATTGAATGAGTTGCTATTACAAATCCATTTCGAATTAATGAAAACCCCAATGAATTTTGTAAATGTACGTAGTTAGCTACTTTTTTAATGCGATTCGAAAAACCGAAGTTAAGAGTGTTAGTATTTCTGTCAAGCGTGAAGAAAAATTTGCTGAAAAGAAACAGCGTTGTGTTTCGTCACACAGTGTAGACAGAAAATTATCTAGATTGCTTTGAGTATTCGGTGACTCGTACTTTTAGCCTAAAATTTGTGCAGCGAGCGTATTGAAAATACTCTACAGCGTAGCGAAATTTGCGTGGTCAGTCGGAAGAGCAGGTTTCACGGCGTGAGTCTCGCCACGTAAAATACGGCATCAACTCAATTCAAAAGAGCGAGTAAAACAGAATCAACAGATGAATCGCGAGCATCATTGTCTGCATAGCATCAGAATGAACTGAAATATCTGTTTGTAGTTCCTTCAGCAGATGATGGGCAGGCAGTGGCACTAAGATCGAGTCAAGGGCAGAAGATGGAAATGATAGACGTTTTTAATTCAATGATGCCATATTTTACGCTGCGAGTTTAATGCCATCAAGCCTGTTATTCCGTTTGATCAAGCAAATTTCACTATGCTACTTTCACCATCGAGAGAAGAAAGAAGGTAACCCTCGAGCGACGAAACAGACGATTAAATTTAACTGAAAGGCTTGTTTTAGGCTTGAGGGTCTTTTACACGTTGTAAACATACCACCTGGGACAGCCGGCTTTACTTCCCCTCAGATCACAGGCGTACAAAGATGGCCTTAAAAACCCATGGTTTCAATGAGATTTGAACCCGTAAACTTAGGTGTAACAGCTCGATATTAACCGTTATACCACCGAATGCGCGAAGTTGTGTTCGCAGATCGGGGATGACTGGCTCCACGGCAAGAGGATCTATGGATGCGCACGTTGCTGCGGAGCTGGGTGTCTGGAGAGCAGCGGGCGGACAGAGCCTCAGCGGTTGCGGGACGTTGCACCGCGTTGGCCGCGAGTTATGGGGCAGCCGTGTCAAGATCCGCGGCGCAGCGAATAAGAAGCGAACGCCCGCGTGACATGACATTCGAACAGTCGACGCAGTGCGGCGCGACGTCGTAATAAAGGAAATTAACGTCCCCGCCACCCTGTCGCAAACGCCTTTTTTTCGGGCAGAGGACGAAGAAATATGCACGTGTCGATAAATGCTTCTTTGATCCTTAGAGGTTGATTATGTATCATAATTTATGCCCCATTGTTTAACTTTTTATGTCCTATCGGAACGGCAGGCGATTGTTATCGAAAGCATGTACCGTTATAAAATTAAAGTGGAGAATGAAAAAAATTATCTTTGTAGCATTATGTGCTGATCATGTCTGTATGAGAGAAATGTACATTTGAAACTCAAATTTCTATTTAACGAAACTTCAAAGAACCATTATTTGATTACGTGTTTTCTAAGTACAACCCTGAGTAACAGATCTATACAGGTTGTTAACACTGCTAAAGCAATATAATTCACCAAGAACGCACTAGAACGTTGATGAGAACTCTCCCTTCAAGTGAAGAACAAGTTGCGATTTTTTATTGACCACTCTTTCACAGCAGTCGAAAGAAACTTAATGAAATATGTTTAAGTTGTTTGATAACATACGCACTACATTCTCTGATAAGATAACACATTAAAACACATGATATATCACCAAAAAGCATAATATTACTTTTGGGTTTATAATAGTTCATCTTATTAATATTTCAGTAAGTTACTACATTACCTTAATGAATCAAAATTAATACAAAACCACGTTGTAAAATTCCCACAGCCCATCCCATGGTACCCACCAAATAAACTCATAAAATATATTGAACTGCACATGGACACCAAAATGAACTGAAAACAGCATATAGACGTCAAAATAATACAAACTAAAAACAAACTGCATCAATTAAAAACTCTAATAAATAGAAATAATTACCTCCCATAGAAAACAGCAATAACTTTATACAAAACAATAATCAAACGTACTCTTCTCTACGCCTGACCAGTATGGATAAATGCTGCAAAAACTAACATCAACAAATTCAAATAGTACAGATCCAATTCCTCCGTATAATTACTAATGCACCCTGGTTCATATCTAATCATCAATCACATAATGAATTCAACCTCGATTCCATCATGCATCACATCACCTACCTATCCCACAGTACCTTCTCAAATATACACCATATCCAAACCACCTTATCTTCATTCAAACTTTGCAAAACCCGATCCATCCCACTCGCAAAAAAAGAAATAGATATCCATTCCACATATTTTGTAAATTGTTCTCAGATCTGGAGTAATTCCTATGAGGTGCCATTATGGTTTCCTCAACCTCTGTAGTAGTATTAAGTTAGGATAGGTTTAGGATAAGTTAAGTTATAAGTCATCAATACATATGTAAAGTTATCAAAAACTGAACTACGTACAAAACAATGAAATAAATAAAAAACCAAAAAGTTTGCGAGCTGAGTTCATTTGAATAATAGGAAGATGCATCGGTTACATCAGTAACATGACAGCTTGGGCTGTTCATCTGTAGGGATTGATTATACATTTTTACGTCACTTTTCTTCGTTTTTAGGACATTGTTAAAACATTTTAAGACCATTTTATTGATAATTTTTGGCAACGTTTTACGTTATCAAAATCTGCCCTCTAATGATAATGAATGATGTATATTGTAAAGAAAAATGTAAGGAAATCGACGTCCCAAACAATTCTTTTAAAGGGATCGTTGGACGAAACAGGTAGAGAATCGCTGTGCTAGACGCTGGCACTCCGGGCAGCAGCCCCGTGGCGGCGGTCAAAGGATCGCGAGTGGAAGCGCCCAGGACCACCGTTCACGCAGGGCCTGGCCATCGACACGAGGCGAGGCGCCCTTGGCTCGGCTCACGCGCGTCGCGCCGGGCTTTCTCTTGGTGGGGCGCAGGCCGCAGGCGGTACGAAAGGCCGAGGAGTAGGAATGGTGGCGATGGCGGTGCAAGTGGAGGTGGGAGTGGTGGTGGTAGAGATGGTGGTAAAGTTGGTGCTGATATACATAAAGGAAAGGAGCGAGGACTTTACCCTGATCAACGAACTTTGCCGAAATATTTTTAAATGGATAAATTATTTATCTAAATACATCGTGGAGAATGCCGTTTTCACAGAGGCTTCTCGTCTCCAGTGTATTGTAAATATCTCTTTTATACGCTAAGGGTAGATGATGTTTTTGACATTTTTATGTTAAGAAACTATCGGCCAAAAACATTAGGTATGCTACCTTTGAATAGTGAATTACTCTGCAGTAAAACATATTTAAGATTGAAAAAATAGAACATTTGAGAATGTGACATAAAAAAAATTCTGGAACACACATTATAATTATAAAATACTGGAAAACTCTGATCTAAAACCCTTCAACCAGGTTTAGGGTCCTAAAGACATACCGTTTTGAGGGAACTGGTAGCAAAATGACTTAGACCAGGTGGGGAACACGTGGGGAAGAGATGAAGTGGGGCATGTTGGGCCCGAATTCAAGAGTATTCTACAAAATAAGACCTTTTTGAACTTCCTATTAGATTATTGGAGTTTTTTTTTTTATTTTGGCCCCCACTCCGCGCAAGGTAGGTCAGAATATTGGAGAAACCTGAAATATATGTAAAATTCAATTGAGAAAAGATGTCAGACATAATCACGATAGTAACTTTTACGATAAACTATCTATTGCTTAATATAATTCTCAATGATCTTGAGAGTGATTATGTAATAATAATCTTTCAGTGGACTATTTGATTTTTTGTGCAATTTAGTCGCAATGTTTAGCAATATTACGATGATTACTTTCGTATCCTACCGAGCCTGAAATGCACAATTCATCAACATATCACACACAAATAGCATGACCATCAACTGCAACGATGGTAAAAAGATTGATAATAAAGAAATGAGAGATGAATGACCCAATGACGCTGCTGAAAGGGAGCACGATAAAGTTGCCATCATTGTCATTCAAATTCTCATTCTCGTGCGGTAGGAGACAGACCGGGGGAAAGTGAAGCGTACGGCTGTGCCTCTGGGAACGGCGCGGCCACACAGCGGTTGGGAGTAACGGCGAAGGATCGCTTCCGCCTAGCGGCACGCGAGCCTGCCCCCGCGGCGCCGCCTCCGAGGCCCTGGCCGGCTGGCGGCCGGCGTGCCATACCGTCACCCAAGTCAAAGGCCTCCCCTCGCTCGACAGACAGGTTAATGGGCCCCGATTAAGCTAAGCAGCATTTAGACGAAGTTCTTTCCCCCTTCGTGGTCACCACCGCCCTCTGCTTGGCCTGCCGTCGCCACCACCAGCCTCATCATCATTTGCATTGCCTTCATGGAAGACAACTACGGGTGGAGTAACTATGAAGTATTGGGGAAACGATGTCGAATATTCAATGATATTCAACTGCCGTGTATCACTTATACGTATTTCATTTGGTTCTAAAAACGCTTATGAAATATCTCAATCCGGCGTTGAGGAGCAAAGGTTCTTCCCAGAACCCTAATTTACCTAATTGTGCTGTTGTAATTATCACATTTATTCTGTCCCTTTTTCATTTGACCTAAGTAGAATTTCTGTGTGTTCTTGTTTGTACATTCCATTATTTGCGTTTTAGCTTATTTTGCATTACAAACTGCCTAATGGGCGTTTAAGCTACAATCATTCATTAAATACGTTTATACACAAAGAAATTTTAAAACTGTATTAAGATAAAATATTTTAGAAAAATAAGAAAAAGACTTATGTCAGGAAGCTTGATCGGTTGTAAGTTGTTCGGTCTACGGTATGCTGCACCGTTTGATTGAGACAATTCTGATGGCGAAAGTATAAAGCATATTGGCACGAAGTGAGAGATAAAAATAACAGAGAAGCCATCGCAGGGATCAACCGCCCGTGTTGCAGTTTTCATTTCAATGCAATTGCCCAGCCGTTTTGTGTGTATAGAAATTAGTGTTTTTTGGCCTGCGTCCACCGGATTAGGCGTCTTAGAGAATCAACTTAATACACTGCAGTCCCTACGACGGCAGAAATTTAAACACTACATTCATAGCTACGTTAAATTCAGCCGCTATTTGGAGGAGAATTCTAGCGGATGCTCTGATCCGTGGTATATCCGGAGCAATACCAAATGAACGCCAATCTACTCCGTTTCCCGTGGTTTCTCCAATCAACACCAGATGAATGCCGGAGCAATACCCTAGCAAACCGACCACAGATCGCGCGAGATCTTTCCTTCTCCTTCTTTGTTCTTTTATCCTTAGTCACTCATATATTTACAATTACTATACTACACATGTCGCGAGATCAATAGAGAGCTCAGAGCTTGTCCTGGCTGGGGCGGTGTCCCGCTCAGGTGAGGCAACTGGTTGAAGAAAAACTCGCAAGTCGACGAGCATTTACGGCACTAATGAGCAGTTGATGCGCCTAGAAGCATCAATCAATAAATCAATCACCAATCCCCACCAATCATAGACCAAAGGGCCAGTGCGCCCCCCGATCCTTTTCCGCCGTCTGTTCGGCCTCCAGCTGCGCCGCCGTCACAGGCGTGGACGCTGGCAAAAGTGTGAACCTACGAGCAGCAACGGCCAATCAGAAAATTATGATTAGTAATGATACAAAAAATGTTTTAAAGCACGTTCATAATGGTCATTTTATGTTCATCTTTCTATAAGCTATCATTTGCATAAGTTCACGAGGAAGTTGTTATTAACGGAAAGTAAGGGTTTCCTGGAACAAATATTTTTTAAGCAAGGGGTTCGCGAGAAAATATATAGTGCTCCCGGAAAAAACGCAGACACGTCTGCCCGCGGCGGCGGTGGAGGTGGTTCATACATACATTCGGCTGACCGAGTGGAGGCAAACGTGTGTATGTGTATATGTATCGAGGGGTGGCCAGGCAGGTGGTCGGGGCAAGGGGCCGGAGCGTTCAGTTGTGCGCGGCACACACGCTTCACGGCAGTTAGTGTTCAGATCAGGGTTGGTTGCAGCGTGCAATTAATATGATTCTATTTCATTATTTGAGAGGGTTGTCGGCATACTGGGACGGAAAGGTCGGAAATACTGTCAACATTTATACTTCCAAACCACACCATAAAATTTTATTTTGATTACTAATTGACATCTGGCACAGTCTACGTATATTTAACAAAGAAAGGCGATCGTTTATATACGTTTCATGGCAATTGGACAATTCCTATGAGTCTTTGGGTGTCGGACTCTCTTCAGCAAAGTTCATTTCCGAATTCTGACGTGAGCAGAGACGATCCCGATGGAGCGGGTTGGTTTTCAGGGGATCTGGACACGGCGTGGGCTTTGAGCACGAGGGCAATTGTGTTAGGCTGAAAGATGTCCGCTCAGATTTTTTTGAGTAGGACACAAAGATGAGGAAGGGAAGATCGCCAGTTTGAGAAGGTGCAGCACAGATATTCGTCTAGTTTTGATTGAAAAAACTACGGAAACTTACCTATCAGCGTAGGCGATCTATAGAATTCTTCTCCAGACAGGACCAAGATATGAAGCTATTGTTGAAACTCCGCCACAGTAGGTTTTCAAACCGCAGGATCTCCAGATAAGTGACGCTGCAGAAGCAACCGCAATACTGCCATTAAGCTCACAGAGAGGGAAGGTGTAATATTTTGTATAAGAATGAAAATTGTTACTCCAACTTTTTTCGTATACGACGTATACATATTCGTAAATGTATCTGTAGACAAGGAAATGAACTTGAATGGAGAAGACGTATTTCAAATAACTTATCCTACACTCAGCGATTGGTTGACTCACTCAGTTCCGAATTCTGAACAACTGAATGACTGAATATTCTGACCTTAGTCTTCATAGATTATATGAATAACAATGAACCTGTTAGTATACGAGTCTTCTAAAACTTGAACTTGAATTTATCCGAATACCATTCTCTGACATATTTATATTCTTATATTTTTTTGTATATTCCTCTCCAATTGATTACGGTAACTTTTACCGTTACCTAAGTCAAGATAAAGCACTCGAAGATAAAGTAATCTTTCAACTACCGAACTATTGATCATTTATTAGGTCTTCTTCACGTGAGCATTCAACTACAACTACAGTTGCTCACCACGCTTCACTCAACACTACGAAAACCTTCTGATATGCACTTACAAAATAACAAATTGAAAGCAAGACAGACAAATAACAGACCTGAAGACAGTTAAAATAACACAACACACCAAAAATTGTGTATTTAGTCTAAAACCCCGTGAATATCCTAACATTTTAATATTTTTTTACATTGAAAATGGACCCAGTATTAGGAATTAAACGGTCAGCATTTGAAACTTTTTAGAAGAAGCATAATACAATAAGCATCCTCGTGCGCCTTGAGTTCCATTATCGCATTGGCTGCTGAGAGAGGCGAGCGACCACCGGGGGCGGGGGCAGTGACAGCAGGTGACAACGGCGCCGACGTCGCTCGTTGCGGACAGTGTGGAGTGGGGAAGGTTGGCCGTGCAAGTAATGTAATCTAGAAGTGCGCAGGGCTAAAGCGAATAATTAAAGACGGGCCGCTGCGACTACTACGGGCGCGCGCGGAGCGGCGGCGGTGCGGATGCGGCGGCGGCGGCGGTGGCCTGCGCTTATCCGACGCGCATCGTCGACGCAACCCGTTCGGGCTGCCGCGGGCTACAAGGACGACGGTGCGGCGCGGAGCGGAGCGGAGTGGAGTGGAGCGAGGCACAACGGACTGGTGCAGCACAGACCGTCCTGGGAGGGCGAGCGGGGCTCGTGGAGCGAGGTGGGGCTGCACGGGGTACGCGGGGTGGCGCGGTACCGAGCAGGACGGAGTGGAGGGCGGGGCG
>BOPP01000213.1:1291439-1308821 GCA_017312745.1 Gryllus bimaculatus
GGGGGAGGGGGATCTCTTACACCTCGCGCCGCCGCTGCCGCCGCCGCCGCCGCCGCGCCGTCGCCCAGGGCGTCCCTCAATCTCCCGCCGCTGCCGCCAAAGCGTATTGCGTGCCAGGTTAAGGCGGTGCCGGGGACGGCAGCTGGGGAGATGGCGGCCGCGGAGGGGGCGAGAGTAATGGAGGTAAGTGGAAAACGTGAGGGTGACAGGGCCGATGGTAACGGCTGTGTTTACAACGGAAGAAGCGAGGCAGAGCCGGGGGATTGGCAGCGCGAAGGCAGGGCAGAAGTAGAAGTGGAGATGACAGAGAACTGGGGAAGCGTAGTGCGAGCGGGAGTGCGGGAAGAGGATGGCGACGGACACAGTGGAAAACGTGAGGAATCTAACTGATCATGCATAAGAACCTTCCCGCATGTAATGGATTTTAATTTGATTTTGCCCTTTTTTCTTATTGAAATATAAATGAGAACAAGACTTTCTTTGTGAAGGAACATTGATCAAGATCAAGTCAGATACCATAACTCTTTTACAAGTACCAGTTCATCTGGACTTTGACACGTAAGTGTTTTCTGGATGTACTCAGATATTCGAAACATTCTCAGTTTTGTGAATAAGTATTTGAAGTGGGGTTTCAAACAACCAACAAGAAAAGTCTTAGTGACATTTTCATATGTTCAAAGCTCTTTTGCATACAACTCACATTCCGTGTATATGAACGAACTACGACAGAACAAACAAGGACAGATGAATGAGTAATACTTTGAAACTAAATTGTTGATTTTGAATCAGTTGATAATTATGAATAATTTTGAATGTAAATTGTTTTAGATGACAATTTTGCAACATCGCAAAAACGTTATATTCAAGGTGTCAAGGGATAAGTACACTGGAACCCTACTCCACCAACTACGAGAGTAATTAGGCGGCTAAAGTTGAACTGGGCTAAGAATTTTCTTTTAAATACTCTACAATGTTCATATGTTAGTATTGAAGTCTTTAGCAATATTTGAGCTACTTGAGCATATTAAAATAGTAAACTGTTAACATTAAATGATCAACGTCAATCATTAACAAAATAGCATTAGTATTATGATTACTTGTTCCAAACAAAATTCTTTCAGCAAAAAACGTGATCCTAGCACAAGTCTTATCGATTACAACACCAAGAATTTAATTCTCAATAGGAAACGAGAACAGTAAATTACTACCAAACACGAACGACCGAAATTTCGTCATCTTGGAAACGAAAACATTCGTTCATTCGTTCCAAAGATACTCTAAGATAATGCGCTGTACGCTGACCAGTCAGAGCACCAACCAAACGGATTTGCAACATCTAACGTGTGTAGGGGTATAGGTTGGCAGAAACAAGCTTTGTTTTTGGATTTATAAATTTTGTCTTTGGATTACACTTCTGGCTTCACTTCACGGCAGCAAACAACTACTTTTCTAGGTAAGTATTTGAAGAGTACAAATGCCAAAGTGGATCACATGTTGCAAATAATAGGCAAACGACATGGCATATAGTGAATTCTTTAATGCTGCTTTTGCATTATTTTTTAACAATATAACGTTCAGCAAAAATACAATTTAATTTTACTGTAATTATGTATACTATGGATAATTTAAGTATTTATTGTACACATGTTTATTTTTCTAGTCAAAAACGATTTATGACAAAGGGGTATTGTTTTTAAATGGAGAGACATGGAGTAATAAATACGCTCCGATAATAAGATTCAGAGTCTCAATAATACGGTTTTGCACAGAAGTATCCTATGAAAGATGACGCGTGAAGGTCAGATGATTGCAAAAAATACACTGCCCCGAATGCACGAAAGGAAAGATGCTGAAAGCTTCATCGGCCATCCATTTCTCTCTTGCAGCTGAAATCTTAGGTCTGATGGTGGTAATTATTTAATAAAAAAATTTCCAGGTTAACACAATGATTACTACACTTATTGGTAAAATAGCACTGAATACAAAAGTGCTTTTGTATCATCCTCTTTCAAAATATTAAGATCAAAATATTAATGTTTCGTAGTCAACTTTATCCAAGTTCGTAGTAAGGAAAACGACTGTTTTTCAGATGACTTTTCCCCAAATTACAAATTTAAGTTGTGTTATGTGCCCAGATCAGATACAATATTCTGTCTGCCTATTATCATACTATCCGAATACTTCAATTTTCATTTTCTGTTTCTTCCTAGCACGAATCTGCATTGTCATTCAACTTTATCTCTCAATAAACTGAAGTAGATACTTGTATTCGTTGATGGTTAACGAATTTAAGTAACAACTTATATATGAATATAAGTATGCAGTAAGCATTAACGTAAATTACATTCACATCAGTGTTTCTCTGGACAAATAATATATTGAACAAACAAATATATAAATGGAAGCGATGTTTAAGATGTACGATACTTATGATGAAAATAAATAGTACAAAACCAGAATGCAAAGAGTGATATTTGAAAGTGATATTTGACAAGATTAAATTGTAATCTATAATTTCAAAGTTTGTAACTTTTTTCATTTTATTTTTATAACAGTAGATATTTTATAATATCTAGTGTTATCCTGTAATTTTCTTTTCAATTAATATCAAGATCAATCTAATGAAAATTGCGATGAAAGATTCAACTCCACACTGACAAAGTAGACATGTATTGATGTACGTCTTTACGCATTTACGTATTTACGTGTTTACGTGTTTACGTGTTTACGTGTTTACGTGTTTACGTATTTACGTATTTACGGGTCAAGACAATACGCCACTCACATGCGCCGGGACAAGTCCCTCCTCTTTTCCCTGAGTTTTGGGCCATTGCCAGGACGAAGCCGTGAGCCCAACGCGACCACCCGATCTATGGTTCGAGCAGCTTGGGGCCCCCTTCCCGCCTCCTCACAGCCTACACCTTCATGGTATTGATTTGAGTTTCACAAGCACCTAGGCAACTTTGTGAGTGGTTTAAGGTTTTCGCCGGACTTCTATATGAGGATTCCAGATCATTCCGAAGAATCTCCTTCACCCGATTCTGCCTATAGGTCGACGCGCCATAGGTCTGACTGGTTACCGAACAAGCCAGGTAACCAAGAGCTTAACATCACTTCCTCACTGCCTCCACCTTGCGGCTATCGACGTGTAACGCCGTGTAATGCAGAGTCCGGGTGGTCATCTGCAATTCTCCCCCAGAGACTGTGACCACCTACGCAGTCACAATCCCCCCTGCGGAGAGAGAACTTTATTAACCATTATTTGAATAACCATATTTCCCACTGACCTAAAAAAATTGTGAAGCTACATTTTGTGCACGCAATTAACACAGCATGAAATGAATGGCACGATACAGTATATATTTTGGAAATGGATATTAACATTTTAAGTCTACACATCAACTAAACGTTCAATAATTTACATATAATAGTACATTTAAAATTATTGTTTAATTCTAAAACATTTCCACCGAATTTGTAAAGCATGTTTAAATTCTGTGAAATGAGGAGCACGTCTCAAGATATTCAGGGTATTTTGAAACTCATGAAGCAAAATATTGGAAATAATCCTTGTATATTCTTGCTTTACGACCGTTACAGAATGTTTGACAAACTTAACATACATTGATTTATTTTAGAGATCAAAAGTGGTAGGCCTACATTGAAAGTAATTTTCCAAAAAAATATGTACACACTGATCTACACATAAAAAGAAAAAAATATTCCTGTTCAGCGAAAGAACATTTTTCTTTAGTATAGTGTATTAATAGTATTTACATCTTGGATGACAGGCTGAAATTAAACGTTAAAGACGACGTGGAAATTTTACCCGAAACGTAAACACGCTAATTTATAAAGTAACACAACAAGATAAACAGAACTTCAGAAGGCTAGAAATTAAGAAAATATATAAACATTCAGTTAGCTTACGACTACTTCTGTGTTCAAGATCATTTTTTGTGTACATGTTCTTTTAAAACAATACATATTTACATCGAAAACAACTCACAGTTGGGACATAATAAAGTATTCATAGACATACATTCCAGAGACACACGAAGCCAATGACATACGGTGACTGCGAATGAAATGAGGTCTGAGTGTGATTGTTCAATTAAACACATTCAGGAACCTCCTCTAGGGGATTGCTCGGTGAAAATTAACTTGATCAAGGGTCAGGGGCCTGATAGGTGAGGTGGCCAAGGTTCCATTCACGCACGAGCGCAGCCACAAACGCGAGGAAAACTGATGTCTCCAACCATCCACCCCACGCCTTTCCCCATTCAGTGTGGACGGGTCAACGGCTCCTCACCGCGCGTTATCCTGAGAAAACAGTGTCGCATTATGCCGATGGAGGAAGAGTGAGTACAACACGTTCGTGCCGCACGAAATTAAAACAAAGACTGCTTCCCGAAGAAATAGGTATAGAAAGCGGACGACACATGAATGGAAGGCGAGATGAAGGTTTCATTCTGGACGTCCGGGATCTTTCCTCTTCAGTCCAGGAAGGACAAACACAGAGTCAAGTGACAATTTGTTGCAACAATTGTTAAGTACAATGAGGCAACGGAGATGTAAGGGGTCTTTCACTCGTATACAATTTCATTAATTCAGTGCTCTACTTAAAAAAATTCATGACAATTGGTGAGTTTAAATTACTCTAATAAAACACTCATGATAGAAAAAGATAGAACAGTTTCCAAGAAGCAATTAGCATGGAAATAAAGGAACAAATTTAAGACAAGAACAGTTAATGTTTAAAAATAAAGAAAACTTGGTATTATGATTTACAAAGTTATTTGCACACGTACTTGTGAGTAATTAAAGAGAAAATGCAATTGTTTCAGCAAAACTTCATTGTGCCATCCATAAAATACCGGGATCAGAGCATTCAACGAAACTGATTGTGTTTTAAACAGTTACTTTGGAAAAAAAGAAATATCAATTGTCGTAGTAAAAAATAATCATTGTTTTATTGCGTTTATTACATCATGAATGAAAACCCAACTTGTGAAGCATAGAAGTGTCTGTCCTTGACTGAAGCAACTGAGTGAATCCCCTCCCGGGGACGTTCTAGCAAGCTCGCAATCGCCGGTGAGGCATTTGCATTAGGACGACCTCGACGTCATGCAAACACGCCGCCCCGTCATCACCCCCGCCCCTGGCCCTTCCATCTGCTCCTTTCCCATCATCCCCTCTGCCCCTACCCCATCTTCAACTTCACAATCAACGTCATTATCGCCTTGACTTCGCCTCCACTCCCAACCTCCTTCATCATCAACTTTTGTATCCCTCCCGCTCCTCCGCGTTCAGCATCAAACACACCGGTGCCTCTGCCCATGCTACTGTCTCCTT
The DNA here is from genome assembly GCA_017312745.1 of Gryllus bimaculatus. NCBI lineage: Eukaryota > Metazoa > Arthropoda > Insecta > Orthoptera > Gryllidae > Gryllus > Gryllus bimaculatus. Next base: position 1,296,795 of record BOPP01000213.1, read on the forward strand.
TCCCGTTTCCACCATCGCCTCCGCCCCTGAGGTGGCTGTTGCCACACCCACCATTGCCCTCTGCACTACATTCTCCTTCCATTGCATCGCCGTCTCCACCGCACCCAGTGCTTTGGTCGAGTAGCTAATGGCGCCCCGCCCTCATCCTCCGCCATCTTCCGCTGAGGATTCAGCTCTACACTCGCAATCCGTGCGCGAACGCCGCCGGTGTCTTGACTGGCTGTTTCTGGGCACGTCGACTACTCTCATCAATAGTCGCGTTATTGTAGTGAACGTATTTGTTCCGGGTGGTGATAGTTCTTCCACAAATCAATGCTGAGATCCGGCGCCGACCTACAAGTGGACATGCACGTATTCTAGTCAAAATACCTCTTCTAGCAAAGTACCGCCCCAGTCGGGACGATCTCTGGTCTCTCGACACATGTGCATGTATATATACATACGTGTAAGAGGGAGAACAGAGGTCCAGAATCAGGCAAGTGTAACGTATTAGCCAGCGTGCCTCGTGGAATCTATTTGGGGACGCTTGGCATAGGATTAGCCTCGCCACAGGAAGAAGGGTTTTTCCGTAAAGGCATGAACGCGGAAACGGGAGACACAAGGCTTTGGGAGTCATCCGGCCTTTTCACTGTTATAACAAGCGAGGGGGTGGCGTGACGTAGTAGATCACGTGGGCCTCGCCTATATAACAGAGTGTACAGAGCCAGTGGGTGGGTTCTGGAGACAGCGGGAGAACCTCGTGCGTGTGCACAAAACTTGGCGCCACGACGGTGCATATGCGAGCCAGGCTCGCGAGGCTCGAGTCACTAGTTGACGAAGCCTGCGGACTTTAGGTCCTTGGGTGACTGCGGTCACGGGGGAGCGATGCTGTGTGCGTGCTCCGAGGTGAAGAGTGGTTGAGTGCCACGATTCACGCCGATTCTCAATCGGATAAGATCGCTCCTGCGATCGAGGCAAACCAGCCGTTAGTGCGCCAGAACGGACTTTGTGTCCCAGCGTGACATCCGGTCACAGAAGCTAGGCTTTGTGCGCGCTTCAAAAGTAGGAGTGGCGAATGCCACAATCAAAACCATCTTCAATCGGGTTTGGATTGCTCCCGCGATCAGGGGATAGTAGGTCTATCAGAGCTAGGGTGTAAGTAGATTATTAAGTGTATATATTTGCTTTGTTTTATTTGTTAATAAATATATTTGTTATATGAAAGCTCTGTGTCTGTGGTCGCTGTGAGTAACCATGACGTCACACAAGAAAGATCGCGCAAGGACCGAGGCCCATTTGTTGTGCGCCGGCACTTACCTCTTGTTGATAGGGGAAACTCTAGAAAACTACCGACGACAACAGCTGGCTGCTAGAATTCTCCTCCAGACAGCGTCTGAATTCGACCTCGGTGGTTGGAGGCGGGGGCGGAGGCGATGGAGGGGCGGCGCAGACAAGCATCTGCGCACCGTCGCGGGGCCCCGTTTTGAAATTCAAATGCGTTCATGAGGCAAACCCATAATCCCCTGGAGGATGCGCAGCCCATCCCCGCCCCGCGCGCCATCTAATGCCACGCTTTCGCTCACCATTGTTTTCCTAACCTCAGTCGACTTTGTTTGCTCTGATCGTGCGCAAACACGAAAGGAAAGACGCTTCGATTGAATAAGGATTACAGAGCAGGCGCTGCACAGCGGAGCGCGGCGCAGCGGGCGAGAAAACAGTTGTGCCGCGCGGTCGCGTCCGGGGCCCGAAGACATGATGACCCACTTCCGCGCCTGGCGCATCGGCTCCCTCTATGCGAAGTTGGACTGCAAATAGCATACTCGGAGTTGCAACCACAGATGCAGATTCTGAAAAAATACAGAATTTGCGGAGGATTTGAAAATCCGGTATCTGGGAATTGCAGACATATATAATGGTGGATGTGAAATTAAACAGCAGATAATGATTCGCAAATTAATACATTTAGATTCAAGGGATACCGAATAGAATTAATTAAAACTCGATCGTAACTCATTGCACGAATACGACTCAATAATTTCAGTAGAAAATTCATTAAAACAGGAATTTGGTCTCGTGCAAAAAATGTTATTCATAACTGGCTGTACAAACTGTAATCAAAATCTAGTGTATTAATGACTAAAAATCATTTTCGAATTTGTTTTGAAATTCCATGAATTTACAGCAAAACGTAAAGAGAGGTGCATCATTCATTTTAAAAAACTTATAAGAATATTTTGTCTTAAAATGGGAAAAATCTGTTATTGCACTAACTATATTATCCATAAAGATGCTTCGTTAAACAAAGAAGCACTTAAAGCATACATTTCACAATTTATTATTTAAATTAGTGTTAGAACTTGATTTATTAGGGAACTAAGTTGATATATTCGTTCTTGTCATATTTAAGGTGCTTTTGTTCAAGTCTGGTTGAGCCCAACCTCATTGGCAACGGAGAAAGTGGCTTCCGTGGACATCACGGTGTCCGATTTCCGGAGCATCTTCCCTTCAATGAAGTTCTTTATCTCGTCATGACGCTTTATTCTTGCTGACTTCGTAAAAATGCACTGGGGATGATTAACGGTTTCTACCGCCGTATTGCACTTCCTGCAGTACACATCCTCTCTGAGCCTTCCTCTAATAAGAGTAGTTTTATTGGCAGTGGTATGGAGATGTAGTAACTTTTTGACTGCCATTCTGATTTGACCGTCCGCTTCCCTGAGCATCGACCAAGATAAAACCAACTTATAAAGGTAATGTAGCATTATGTAGGTATGAATTAACGCCAACTTCTGAGTGGGATTAAAATGCACCTTCTGAAGCTTTGACACAGATTCCATCAAATTTGATATAGATGCTTTATATGGGAAATCGTTCCAGATAGAATAGTTCACTCCCAGGTATGTTAGTGTATGGTCATTACTGACCAGTAGAATTCTCTGTCCTAACCTTTCCAGAAAGGGTCTTCAATCAACCAGGATCGTTCAAAAGTAATTTGTTGTAAAATGAACATTTCGCGATGGACAATGTCATTCCTAGGGCCCCAAGATATTCCACCACAATATCAACAAGTTCTTGAGCTCCTAGGGCATCTTTTGCTAACAACACAAGATAGTCAGCAAATGCTAACAAGGACACACTCCTTTTCAATAGCGGGTATCCTGGCAGGTTTTCGAATTTCTCAAGCAGGAACTCTACGGTGAGATTAAAAAGGAGTGGGGACAAGGGTGCTTATGTTTTACTCCTCTACGAATTGGCATCTCAATTCCTTTCGACAGGTGCTGAATGACGGTGGAAACATTGGCGTAAGGGTATATTACTAAATTGGTAAAGGCGTCAAAGATCCCTTTTCTGGACAGAGCCCACCGAATAGCCGCGTGAGGAACAGTGTCAAATGTTTTGGATATATCTACCACCACCTTCTGCTTTTTTCATGTCACAGCTTCATGAATAATTTGAATATTAGCAAAACATTCAGGTTCAGGTATAAACCCTTTCTGACGTGAATTAAACTTCACCACGGATCGAATGTGTTTGTCCATAATGCCGCAAAAGATTCTGCACAGCAGAGAACTAATTGAGATGGTGAGATAGTTCGTGGCAAACGTATTCTTACCCTCTTTTGGCATAAGGATGGTGCGACTAGCTTTCCACCCAGAAAGCACAAAGTCACTGGATAAATTTGGGTGTACAATAAAGACAATAATTCAATTTTTGCTCCTGAGGATATGTGGCTAACTTTTATCTTATCTGGTCCTGGAGCCATGGCATTTTTCTTCTCAGCCAGACGACTATTAATTTCGGCTTGCATCGCGTATAGAATTGGGTTCATTTCAGGAGTCAACAATTTATCACCCTCTCTTAATTCGGAAAGCCCAATCGGGGGCGTGTTACCCTAGAGGTATTTGTACAGGTCATTAACCTCATGGTTACCTTAAGGTTATGTTTATCGACACTACGAAAGTTAATGCCCACTCTAATGCACATTGCTAAAAGCGATGGATCATTCTTGAAAAGGTCCTGTGCCCTAGCATAAGAGTAGCGCTTTCCCTCCGCGTTTGCCGCCATGTCTACGAGGTGTTTTAGATTTGATGGTAGTGGGTACAGAAAAATCCCTCCCAAAATCTCCACTAACTTGGCATATGTCTCGTTCAATAGGTTCTGTGATTGAATATTTGTTTTGATTTCATTTCCCACGTCAACGAGCTCTTGATCTACATTAGTTTGAGAAGTGCCCCAGATTCCTATCTAAGTTTAAATGTTTTCCTTCTAGTTAGGCTTGGCATCTAATGTGACTCTGTTAAGACAAATTTCAGTAGTTACGTCTCCGGTCGTCATAGCAGCCGAGGACTCAATAAAAGTTTGGTCCTGTCCTAACCGAACAGCGGTGTCGGAATGAGCCATGTCAACAGCAGATAAAACAGAATCAAGGGGGACGGGCTCAGCCGAAAGCTCCTGATTCATCTCTGAAACTATAGCGGCCTCCTCTTTAGGAGATCGCCTCCAATCTGCTTCCAGGGAGTCTGCTTCCAAGTCCCTCAGGGCCACTGTATACGGGCCGTGGTTTTGGAAGAGAATCGCTACTAGGCTGTATGATTATCGCAACCTGTAAAGACGTTACCGCCCCCTTTGGACAAGTGTCAGAGCTGGGTATCATCAGCTTCCTTCCTGTTCCAATGGTAGGCCTTCGATATAGGGGAGAAAAAGAAATCTGCATAGGGATTTGGCTTACTTGGGTCTTCGGAGGGCTAATGACCCTGCGAGGCAATGCGATAATAGCAGCACTAGTAGAAGCTCTAGGTGAATCATCGGACGTTCGATGATTCTGCAGTGACGGTAGCTTCAGTTTCAATGGTTGCCAAATATCCTGGATATGTAGTCACTCTTCTTTTCTCGCTCACCCGTTGTGTGGTCTTGCCCAGGAGAGTGACCAAATTCTCGTTCGACGTCTCTGGTTGCTCTTTCTGCACTGCAGCCATTTTCATAATTTCCTCCGAAGAGAAGACTATCCCTGCTCTAGGCACAGCAGTTCTACCACTACACTGCGCCTTGGCAGCTCGAGCCGTATTAGCTGCGTCTGGATGAGCATGGCGCAAATGTTGTGAAAGCCCTGATTTGGTTGCGAAATTGGCGAAGCTTAATTCACACATAAAGTCTCTTTTAGATTCTTTCGGACCCGGGCAATTAGGAATGACTCAAAGCTGATAGCTTACGCCTGTAATTCTTGCTGCAGTAGCATAAAAAGATTAGGGGGATATCGCTATGGATAGTATCGTGATGCCGAAACATGTTATTGAAATCAGTAGCAATGTAGCCACCACCTCATTTCTGAGCACAATGTACGCAGCGATTAGCCTCGAAGGGAATCCTAATTATGAACTGTGTTAAAAGTAATTTACTTCATTTAGGACCAAATTTATCCACATTTTCGTTACGCGAGCCCAGCAATACGAGTTTTTTGCAGAACAATCGCCGTTTTCATGTACACGATTACAATAATATTTCTTACGAAGTAAGGTGAGAAAGCAAAAGAATCAAACGAAATAACAATGGCGCTAAAAGTTTGCGCAATTCAGCTAAAAGTTATTTGATAATTTTTAACACACACTTTTCCAACATAAAAGTATCAGTTTTGCAACACCAAGAAAACCAATAAATTATGCCTCAAGGAAATAAATATTACATGTTCATTGGCAAAACAATTTTCCGCGTTATTGAATTAGTTGCCGATAATTACAAGCTTCCTTAATGCAGTGCATAAATGTGATCAAAATACAGCTTAAGAGGCGTCAGAAAATTAAGTGAGAACCAAACGAGAGTCGGCACGCGCGCCGGCTTTGGCCGAACGTTCCCTAGTGGGCTCATCGCCCCCTTCCCTTCCCACCCCACCTGTCATCGCCCCCACCTCTGGCGGCCACTCTCAACGCAATTCCACACACGTCGCCAGCGCGAGCCTTCGCCCGCCGAACTAAAAGCATGGGCGGGAGATTGACTGGGTGGAGGGCATCAGGAGGAGGAGGCGGCGGCGGCAGAGCAATGGTTGGAGAAATAGCAGTGGCGGCCGAGGAGGTGGAGATTAGCAGAGGCGGCGGACAAACGCAGGAGTTACTCTAAGAAGGAGGTTTGAACCACTTTGACAGATTGGGAAACAAATGCTCGTCATGTAGACCGATGGCGTTGCAAGAGAGAGTGATGAAAATTCTTTACGAACGAGCTAACTAAACGAAACCACTGACGAATTGAGTGCATGGCATAATCCGCAGTTATGCTGCCAGCGGTGGTCAAGCAGTACCTGTCAAAGCGGTCCCTTTTTATAATAATATCTCAATATCTGTCCGGAGGGAGAAGACGAGATCGCAAAATGGAGGTGCGTGGCTGTTAGATGCGGTGGACTGTGGATACACAATTATTGGAGACAGTAAAGATAGTCATTAATGCGAACGTCTGTTGAGAAAAAGAGGGAATGCTGTAGTGATGAAGTGTGGTGGTAACAACAGCAACCTCAAGAAACTACACAACAGAAGTTGCTTCTTAAAAACACGAAATGAATTTGATGGGGCCAAAAGCATAGGTATAGCAAAGTAGTAGAAGGATGAGCGAAGTTAGACACAGAGGCTAGGCAAGCAAAAATAGAAAAGCACCCCGAAAATGAGTTACGTGGACGGCAAGCAAAACACCTGAATTCTGTGCATATCTGCGATAGCTGTAAAGATGGCGGCGAGTAACGCGGGATCCACGAATGAAAGAACCACCGCTCGAGGCGATGCCTCGAGTGCGGCTAAGATAGACCCAAAGTGACGGAGTGGATGTCGGAGAACGGGGAGGTGGGCACGAGCTAGAGAAGAGTCCGCAAAAACAACACAATAAGCGAAGTGAACGCTAAACACAACCGTCCGCTTTCGGCATTAAGAGCTGCAGCCGCGGCTTGTCAAGACTCTTAGATGCAGCGCGTGTTTGAAGAAGGCTGTCTCGTGGACGCCGCGACGCCCGGCTTCGCGCACCACGTGACGGGACGGACTTGACGTGACGGGGTGGGATTTTATGTCACGTAACGGGCGTAACATGGCGTTATGTAACTTGAGATGACTGGATGGGGCGTTATGTGCAGTGACGTGTCGTCACTTGACTTGATGAGATGGAATGGAGCTGATGGGGCGATTGATGGGACGTAACTTGACGGGACGTGATTTGGTTGCACGGGACTGGACTTGGCGGGAAAGAACAGGGCTTGACGAGATTGGGACTGGACATTTTACATGTAAGTATGGAAACATATGACACCAAGTTTATAGTTCTTATGTCATGAGATACAAATAGATTTACATTTTGTCACAAAATAATGATTATAAAACGATCGGAATGTAAATCGCTCTATAAAATATCGAACTAGTGATGTAGGTCGTATAACTGTTTCTTTAAATACATCTTCAAGTGACACAACTTAGTGTTCTGTAAAGAAGACTTATTTAATACCTTCATTAGAAATGACATTACATCTATTTCTTCTAACACATTTTCAATTGCCTTCACACCAATTGAAGCTACCATCTTGTTGTACTTAACTCGACATTCAGATTCTGTCTGCCACTCCACGAGATCTTTTCCCCTCCCGGAGTAAACTCTTCGACAATATATTTGCGTTCCAGAACCAATACACCGAGGGGGGGGACACGCGCAGGTGTCAGCACTTGAGCGTGAGCAGGAGTAGTGCCACACTTCTGGATATGTCGTGGGCGTACGAACAACTCAGGCAATTGCTGCTTGAGCATTTGAGGAGGCAAGAAAAATAGGCAAGTCCAAGTTTAATTAGATGCCATTATCAGTTAACACAGGAGAGTTTGACAATAAATCTGGCGCATGTAAAAACTTTCTAGATGAAAAATAATGGGAAATATTAAATAACAGATGATAACTGAATCTTTTACTTATGGTAAGTGGGTGCGAGGAAGCATTGTTGCGAGGGAGTGAGAAGGCATCAGGCGTGGCAGGTGGCAGACATGGGAGAGACAGCAATCCGGCGTGGAGGCGATGAAACGCTTTGGCGGACAGAGGGACGGCGGGAAGGTGGGACGCCGGGGGGAGCGACGAGGCGGCGTGGGCTGTGGGAGCGGCGGCAGGGCGGCGGCAGGGAGGGGAGCTGCCGAGGGAAGGTATATGTTGGGGTTTGGCGACGGCGCGACTGTGGGTGGCGAGGGTGGAAGGAGGTGGAAGGAAGGCCGGCGGGCGGGCGAACAGAGCGGCGCGCCGCCTGCGAGACACCGGGCCTCAGCCCAGTCACGACCTCGCGTCCGTCGTGCCGCGCTGGACTTCGCAAACGAATATTTCTCCCATTGTTAATCGGGCTTCGTGTATACCTCTGCATATAAATTGTACGATTTTATTTTCTATTCAATTCTTCCCCAGTTCCGTCTACTGCTCCTTTTATTTGCAGAGTTCACAGATCGTAGACTAGTTCCCTAAGTAAGATAGGGAGTAGGATTACATTAACATTCTTTTGTGTATAAAGTCCACGGACGAAGACATTTAAAGAAAAGATCTAAAGATATCGACTTCATTGTTTAAAAAAAAATTAGAAACAAGAGACAAGTATTATTATAATACGTACAACTATTCTTATCAGCTTCTGGGTCAATGACCTAGTATTTCGGATATTTCGAGCAGAATCCTTTAACATTCGTATACTATGGCAGAAAGGTCAACGACTGATCCCAGAGATCCCGTTTTTTTTTCTATCTCTGTTTAGGTAAGGAGCTACAGTTTCATCTTTCAAAGTTTATCGGATATTTACAAAAAAATGAAGATCTTCGTCATACACATTTGGATAGTTTGTAAGTCAGTCCTGATCATAACCCCTTTAAAATCTTATTTCAGCACTTGTCGAAAAAAAAACAATTGCGAAATATCAAAAAACGAAGTGAATGTTTGACTACTTCTGTAAAAAAGACTTTACTGCCGCGTTGGAACGGACAGCCACTGCAGGAAATGTTTGAAATTGATATTCCCTTTCCACGTCTCAGACACTAAAAATATTAAAAACAAATATGCAGAATATGACCTAATGGCATCTTGCATTGTAGATTAATATTTTTTTTTAGATCTCCAGGTCTAAAAATCTCCGGGTCTTCAGATCTGTTGGCCAATTAGAGGGAAAGTCTAGCAGAGCAGAGCAACCTGCGGAAGACACAACGCTGTGGCGCGGCGAGTGCATCGACGGGGCCGTGGGGCCGAGACTGGGGCTGGCGCTGGAGCAGCGGGCTGGGCGATTTAGTGTGGTGCGTCCGGCGGCGCCACCGCCTGCTCTTTACCACAGAACATATTTAGGACTGGAAGGAAACGGCAGGACGCCCGCCGCCAGACCAATATAAATAGCTAAAATAAAACGTCGGATAGATTAGAAATGTACCTCGGCTCTCTGAACGGCAGGTTTTCTCCCTTCAGGGGTTTTTTCTGAGCCGTAACCTTTATGGTCTCTTTTCCGCGGCTTTGTATGCGATGGAGAGACCATTTGGGATGAATACCAGAATTCTGAAAAGATTAGAACGCGAAAAAAGGGATGTAGTATTGTAATAGTTAAAGGCCTTCGGCAGCCACATAGGATCAAGTAAGCTAATTTGTCTGTAATAATTACCTATTAAATAAATAAATAAAATAATATTTAGGACTGCCTTTGCCACCGGAGATCGAAGCTGAGCGCTCACCAGATCCACACGTGATTATATAGCATTCTTAATTCCGTACATTAAAATTTGTGTGACGAATCAGATCTCATTCTTTTATATTTACATAACTTAATTAAATTGCACCTCTTTGGTAAATATAACAAATTAGTTGTGCCACAACAGCACATATTTCTTCTCCCTATCTAACGGTTACGGAATATTATTGTACTCTACTGTAAAACATTAGGTGCGAAAACTAATTATTTGTATCAACACAAATTCGACAATTAAAATCGTGTTGCTTTCCTCTACAACACCTCACAACAAAAGAAGGACGTTTCAGTAATTCAAACTACCGTATCGCGACTTGGCGTGCGCCGTATTCCAATGTGATATCCTTTGCGATTAGCAAATGTAGCGTGAGAATTCAATTTAGAGAAGTGCGAGAAGTTTAGCGTAATTTCGCAAATTTGAAAATTTGCAAAATCTTCACAGTTACCATACCGTTAAATGGAATACTGATCGATAATGACTTAGATGTTAATGCGACCATAAATTTTAAAAAAATAGAAAAAAAGTAACAGTTGCTATGCTCAGATGTAAAAATAATATTTCCAGTCGCTTAAAGAGAAGAATAATTCCGACTCTAATGAAAGTATTGGGGCTTGTGGTCTCAAACTATGGACAAAAAATATGGTTCCAACAAATAGTGATCAAACCATTAATATGACACGGAAAGCACAGTAGAGTACTTCCAACCGTGTGAACTTCGAGCCGTGTGAACTTGAAAAAGAGTACAAAGTAAAGCGGCGGTGAAGAAACTCTAAATTGTATTAAAAATGGAGAACACAATACATAACCCACTACATCTCATTTCAAGTTCCATCAAAGCAATCGCATCATGACATCTGAACAACATCAAAGAGCGCTGCCATTCTTAAGCAAAGACAGTCGGAGCGAGTGGACGAGTGGATAAATAAACGCGACGATGAGCAGACACACTTTCGAGACGGAGATAAAAGTGTCCAGCGGCTAACGACTTGCTTTTGCTTCGCGGGCGATGGAGAGCTGGAGCGGAGACGAAGGTTGGGGAGGAGGCGGAGACGTTTGGATGATGGAAATACCGCGGGCACCCCAGAGTGAAGAAGCGATTCCGAAAGGTGCAAAAAGCGTTGAAAGTAACTCAGAGAACCTAAATACGTTATCTCAAAGGTTTTTTGGAGGCGTGAGTTCTTCAGAGTGAAGTTATTCAAGTCAGATTATTACTGGACTCAATTTGGAATATTATTAAACAGGTATCATAATAGTACTCGTGTAATGATGACATTTATACAATAATAAATATTATTTTTATTAATTATTATACATTTATAATTCGTTTTTAAATTCTTAATGAGGTTTCATGGTCTCAATCTGACTAATCCATGTGAAATTTCTGGTGGGCAAACCGAACTAGGCAGATGTTCTCGGGATTCTTTCTTTTTCTAGCTTTGATACCTTCATATAATAAAAGTAAGAATAAGAATAAGAGGAGAATAAGAATATAAGAGTTGATTGTGCCGAAGTAAGTTTGTGCCCAAGTTTTAAAAATCCTTCTTATGCGTTCCGCTGGAAGGGAAGTAAAGCCGGCTGCCTCATGTAGATTTACTGCATGTCAGAGATCCTCAAGTCGAAAAAAAGCCTCGGAGCTAAATTGAAATAGCATGTTTCGACGCCGGAGTGATATGTTCTTTCACCGATAAACGGTGACAAGAGCGTAGCGAAATTTGCGTGGACAAATGGTAGATCATGCTTGATGCTCTGAGTTTTGCTGCATAAAATTGAATCACTGAAAGATCTTTAATTACATTGAATTTTACGACTCCCCATTTCACCAATTTCTACGATCTTTCACATCATTATCGCTATCATCTAGTAATTAAATCATCACACACGATGTCTTGTAAGCCTCAGTAGTTGAAAAGCTCTTTCGCACTAAAACATTGTAATACAATTTTTTTCCTAAGACTTTTTTAGCTGATAGCTGGCTGCCCTTTACGTCCCGATGGGACGTGTATTCGACCACACACTAGGTACTAACACATTTACAGGCTCCTATGATCTGGGGTCAGCAGAACGTATGAAAGACTAGCTATAACCAATCATGCTCTTACGAGTAGCCTCCCCGCCCATCCAAATAAGCATAAAAATAATAATTGAAAATTAATGTTGTTTAGAAGCGTATTATTTACCGCTCTTGGGTGACACATTGACCCACTGTGTGGGGACGGGCGCGCGGGCAGGAGCGTGGCTGGAGCGGGCGAAGCGCAGCTACTTGCAAACACGCGCGCAGGTGTGTGAAATCACCTGAAGTGGAGTGTTTGCTTTACGGGCGGGCGGGCAGGCAGGCGGG
>BOPP01000213.1:1308834-1344832 GCA_017312745.1 Gryllus bimaculatus
GAGGCAGTTTTTCGGTTCTCACAGTTCGAAGGGGTGTCCCGTCCCGTCCCGCTTCGTTCCGACCCGTGTACCTGAGCGCTAGAGCTCACTTTCCACCGGAGGGAGGAACACCGCCACTTCCCGGGATATAACATTTATTTCACCAATGCCTTTCAGTTTGCAATGCCTTCGAAGTTGATGTTCCCGAAAACAAAATTAATCAAACAAGAGTTCACCATGTAGGTTCTTTCTTCGATGGCTTCTCATTAGATACTCTCGTTATCGTAGGTCTAATTCTACCAACCCACTCAACATTGAAGACAACATAGCTATGATGCACAAATTCTTACAAGTACTAATAACATGAACACTGGCACAAATTATTCTTCATTTCATCATCGTCCATCTCGTATCTCATCCCGTCCCATCCCGTGCCAACCCGTTCCATCTCGAGCCATCTCGTCCCGTGTCTCCCATAACTCTCATACCCCTCTAACTCTCATATATCTCACGTCCCTCAAATTTCATTATCATCGCCATCAACGTTGCGCATTCCCTCCTCTTTCCCGCCTGTATCACCGGCGTCAAGAGCAGCAAAACAGTTTGATTGGCGAATATTCTCCACCTGTATTTATGAACATTCACATCTTTTCTTTACAAATTCGTTGGCATTTTCATGAGATTTTCTCGTTTTTCATAGTGGTTTTCAATCTTCACCTTTGCACATAATCACGTACTTTCTTTAGCTACCCAATGAGCAATAATTTAAACGATTCTGGAAATCCATCACTTGATTGATTTCCTGTTCAAAATTAGTATGACAGATTTAAGTTTCTGACAGAAACATCTATCCAATTCACATATTTCGATTCTTCTTTTCATAATCGACGATTGAATTATGGTACATTCAATTATTTAAAAATCGCACTCATCGTTCGATGTTAAATCTAAAGAGGTACAACACAGCTGACGTGCTAATAAATCTCAGGCGTATGAGATTCGTTTGTGGATACTGAAAGGTGCTACAAATGGGCTTTACGCTTCCAGTCGTAAAACCAGAATACACACACTGCTGACGTGTATTATCAACGTTTCGTCCCTTCAAAATCACTAAACTTTTCCGGTGTAAACTTCATTTGTTTCTTCTTTTATCATCCTTGCGAAAACGCTGTTTTCCATCGCTTCCAGTAGCTCCCGCCATTACCATTTGTAGCGACGTTCTCTTCCGTCATTCAACTCATGCGTTCTCTTTGGTCAACTTTGACATGTCACGCGACAACATTTCTATAGTTATCATCTTGTTTATTAGAAGAATGTTGGAATGTTGTTCGTATAAAGTACATCGCTTTAGTCATCGCCTGCCTTTGATTCAACTCTCACCTGCGTAGATAGCTCAGGACATTATGCATTGATGTCACTGCAAGGTCTATGACTCGGAAGTCCTAGAGATCGAGTGGAAGGATTTCTGACACGTCGAATTCAGTGTCTGCTTGGAGGAGAATTCTAGAGGCCTACTGCTCTGATGGATAGTTTTCCGTGATTTTTTTTATCAACACCAGGTGAATTCCTGAGCAGTATCCTAACAAATGAACCTCGGACCGCGAACTATCTCTACTTCCTCTTCCTTGCCCTATCTTCACTCCTTGCTTACACTAACACTTAGAAGCACTACACTACCACACATTTCGGGAGCGTATGTCGACTCGGACGGTGCTCCACCGGGACAAATCAGGTTGGGTAAAACCCGCACAGCAAATGTGAAGTTCGGTGCCCGATCTGGCTTTCCAGGGGAAGACCATCGCCCCCTCCCGCGTTAAAAAGTACTCTTACGGAACTAATGCATTTAGCAGTTGACGCGCATGGAAACCCCAATCAATCAATTTCATTCTCATTACTTGTTATGGTTTTATTTGCCGCTTAATGTTGTTTATCCTCCCGGGGCATTTGTCTCCCAGTAGCCACTCGACGCATGGGAGGACGGGTGAGGACAGTAGCCGTTGGTTGACGGCCAGCTGAGGGGGAGCTCCAAAGGCGCTACTGTTTATTCTTAATATACTGTGCGGAGGAGGGAATGCAAAGTCAATGAAATGAATAAAATTGTCTGAAGGAGATGACTTACGAATGGTCGGTGTGTGTTTGAAAAAGTAGCGAAAGTACACTAGAGATTCTGAGAAAATGAGATGACACACTAAACGAGGAAACTCGAGAGCTACAATCTTCCTACTGTTAATATTATATTTGCCATATACAATGGGCGCAAGTTCATCCATCGTATTAGGCAATTGAATTTTGCTGAAACTTACTTATTTCAGCCAAGAAGACAAGTAATTTCATTTCAAGAACTTCGAAACAGACAATTGTCGAAAGAATGAGTATGGGCTCGGAAATGCATAACTTAGGACTCTCCCAAACTAATATTAATGTGAGCTTTCCGAACTTTTAGTAATACTAGTGCTTGTGATGGTGGTTGGAGTGAAATGCAAGACTGGTTATAATTGTTACACGAGTAATGATAAAATTGACGTTGAGCTTTGAATCTCTTAGGGTACTATACTCCAAAGTCTCATGCCGTAGCCAAGTCTGATGTGTGTTTTGCTGTTTCCAGTCCACGAAGACAGTGCTTTTAAGATTTCAACCTCCAGGACTTGTACCTTTGCTGTCATACAAAATTTCATGTATTCCCTACCGTAAAATTAATTGAACTACATTCAACTACTTAAAAATTACTTAACAAGTGATGTTAAATCAGCACATACTTTCTTGCATTACTAGTAAATTTCCCAATTTTTGAAAATTCAGAGACTTTAATGAGAAGAGGATCTGCTACATTTTTACAAGCGTATACGATCATGTGATCTTCCGTTTCTAATTTAATTTACAGATTAGAAAACCAGTTACTGAAAGGAGGAAGAAGTACTCTGTTGTATGTGTGAAACAGATAACAAAAATAAGTTTATTGAAGAAATTTCACAGTTTCTAGATTTTTATCAATCAAATAGCTTGTAGTATATGCAAATTGCACATTATTGTTGATTTTCAAAATATGTGGAGCTTTTCTTCGCGGAAGAGAATGCTCTTAGTCAGATTGGAGAAGATTTGGTGAATGCGTGTGGCACAAAACTAGCCAGTTGGTGATTACTTAGTAAGCGATAGATATAGTTAGATACCATCACCAATATTTTGACAAATCGGTGTGATACTGTTACTTGTTAATATATTAATCTGAGGTGAACCTACGGTGCGGCAATGTTATTTCACTTACATTACGTAGTCACTGAACTCTGCTATATATTACTACAACTGATTCGAAATATCGTACCTTCATTTTCGTATTTCCTACATTTTTCTGTTCTTCCCATCCCAATTTCTTACAAATTCTACTTATGTTCCTATTATTTTCCCTTTTAGTCGAAAAATGAATATGGTGTTACGACTGCCGAGCGATTCGTGAAGTCCATGATCACATGGCTACCTATTCGTATTTTTCACTGAAACCGTAAAGCCCATTCAGTGTGCCTTCTATGCGAATTTGTTGCTAATTCGCGTAATATTAGAAAATGTGATCCCAATTTTAAAGAATACTTGTGGGGTGCTGCAGAAAAATGCTGCTAAGTTAAACATTTTAACAAACGTAGTCACGATTACATAGTATAGAATACATACAGTGCAACAGCTCTTTGCACCCCAAGAATATAAAAACCTTTCTGTTCAGATAACCAATTCTTGAATAGCACAGATTTAATGGCGAGCGGACTCTTCCTTAAAGGATTCATTGCACGTTATAAAAGTAACAAGTGAAATTTTAGAAAAGTTCTAATTAATACGTTATTCTATCACGCATATTATGTAGAAGTTTCTACATTCATTCTTTTATCAAAAGCGTCAAATTTTTAATGAAATGGGCAATTGGAATAAAACAAATGACTCCTGTCAATGAACTAAATAAATCACAAAATAATCTTCAATATCTCACATTTCATCGGTCAATGCATCCTACGTAATGACCTCCAGCACAAGGAGTTCACAAGGGGCCACAAAGATAATTCTCGAACGCTGAATCCTGGCGGTAAATGACGCGCTTAAATACCTCATATTCCAAAACCACACAGCGGCACGGAGTGCGTTGGTTTCTATTACGGTCGCGCAACGCAGCCGCCACTGTATCGCCGGCCGCCCCGCGCCCCGCCGCGACCCGTGAGTCCGAGGCGCCGGGGGAGTGTGCGACGAGGCAGCACACGATGGGATGAGAGGGGTCCAGCGGAGACGAGCAGCGCGGTGCCGCGCCGGGCAGAAAGCATACTGCAGTGACGTCGTGATGGTGCCCCACGTGAGTCAACGGAGTCTCCCCAGAGCATCTCTGTGTTTAGCCTCCCCTCTACGCTAGGGGAGGTGACATTGATGTCGATGTTTCCAAAACATCCATATTTTTTATAAAATCTCCAATGAATTTAACATCAATTTATCGAAGCCGATGTTTTCTGCTCGATGTTTTTACATGGTCGATAATTTTTAAATGAAAAATGTCCAGCACAACAAAATCCTGTAATATTTTTCAGGATATACAGAAATTGAAGATAGTCTTGACCAAATAAACAACTAGTGAGTGAAAAAGTATTAAACTAGAGTTTTTGACAATAAAGTACCGTATAAAATTCTTGAATTATCGAATCAAAAAACCCAAGTTTCTTTAATTGTCCTGATTTTTTTTTTTTTTTACTTTTTCAGGAAAATCTCAATTACAAACTAATGAACGACACCGATTTCAAATTAATTCCCCCTCACATGAACTTTAATGGTTACTAATCCAATTTCAAAAACATCGATGTTTAATAACACTGATTGTTTTAGAGACGAAGTTTTATTAACATTGATGTTTAGAAACATCGATGTTTTGTTGGCGATATCGCATCTCAAATCTACACAGCTAACCACCTCGCTAAGAGATAACTGTTGCGATAGCGGGTCTCTTACTTACACGAGTGAGGTTTAGGCGATATTAGTTAAACGTATGAGTAATCTTCAAATAATATTTGTTTGTATTAGCAAACGATGAGTATAAACGAACTAGATGATCGAGACTGGTCACACACGAATTCTATTCCAGAACTGTCACAGCGACGAATTGGTCGCGGGCACGGACGTATACCTTTTCTCTTAGCGCCGCTGAGGACATTATGTTTTGTTGGCCCGAGAGTTGCTGCGATACGTCTTGACAATACATCTAAATATTCTTGTGTAGACGGCGAAAAAGCCGTTAAATAAACAATAGAAAAAACATCTAATAAAGTGAAACAGTGAACCAATAAATGAATTTCAAATGTTTAATATTTTGGAATTACAAATGATACGGTTCTGAAGACTTGTCTTTTTACCTGAGCTTACTGTTTTCACAAAATAAGTTACAAAGTCTCGTAAAAGGAAATGGTAATCATTAAAATATACTACAACTTACAACAAAGGACACCGAATTTCTGAAAAGTGTTAGAATGTTGATCATGCACGACTTGTCTGATTTGCACGTAGTGTTTCTGTAGCGTTCCCCTGTAATTTACCCAAGAGAGCACGAAAACACAAAGACGTGGACCCGTCTTTTAGAAATTTATCCGTAACGCGACGTGGTACGAACCTAACAATTACGTTCGTGTCCTTGAATGAGATTTTTCTCACTTTCCGTCATTCACACACCGCCAGTGGGTCTGTCTGCTGTCCAGGTCATGGACACCGATATCGTGGTCAAGGCTGTCCTCAAAAGCATGTCTCGAAATGTCCCTTTCCAGGATATTTGTTTCCCGTCTTCCAGACAAGTGAACTCGTTTCTTTGGCAAACTTGTGCACTGCACTTTGGTACACGAGAAATGCTATTCTAATTTGGAGGCCAACTACACTCACTGAACACTTTATTTCTGGAAATCTTTATTATTTGAAGCTGTTCTAACAGAATCAAGTTGGAATATACCATTACTGCTAGTGGATATAAAGTACAAAACAAATCGTTCATTGAACACGATACGGCGTTTCGAAATTGTAGAACCGCAATCTACTGATTTTCATTATTTCTGATAAGTCATAAGATGACCACAACTTATTGATATGAGAAAAACTCTCGTTTCTAACCGTTGCCTATCTGTGGTTGAGATAACAACGCTACGTTCAAATGGCGCGGACACGAGGTTGGAAACCCGCATTCATAGACATTCTGAGACATTTGAATTGTGGTGTCCGTGCTGACCAACGCGGGAGAGAGCGTGGTAGGAACGAGGGGAGACGGTTAGTAGAAGGACGTACGCAAGACGAGGTAGTGTGAGGAGAGATTATCGAGAGCAAGGCGTGGCAATGCACGCAGGAGTTGAATTTATTTAGTGGTGATTGCCTGAAGCAAAGTATTTTCAACACCGACAAAGCTTGTAAAAGTAGTGATGATATTTCGCAATTTGCTGGAACACTAAAAATAACAGACAGCACACTGGGTGCTGACGGTGCCAGCTAGAACATTTTTATGGTGATTGGACCGTGGTACGGTGCGGGTAACTTTGGATTGCGAGCAACGCACCACGGGTGGTCGGCGCCGCTAGCTACGCCTCAGGTCTCGGATCTGCGGCCACAAGCAGCGCGTCAGAGCGCTCCGACATTTAACGGCCACTTTTCGACGCGCTGGACTGGAAGCCGCCAACACGAGCGGCTTGAGAGACCGTGATTCGACGTGACACAACGGAGAATGATGACTCCGATCCACAAGGTTACGATAAGTACTCCCTCGAACGATGATTTCGTTATAACACCGCCCGAATGGGTTTAATCGGACGTAAATGGCATGCTGAAAAGACGGGACGTGGGTAAAAGTATTTTAAAATTCGAAGTGTGAATTAGATACTTGGAGGGAATTCGTGCCAAAAGGAGGAGATTGGGGGAATAGAAATTTATTATTTGCTCGTGAGTGGAAGGAATAGAACTTAATCACTTTCTAATGGAAGTGGCTTATGAAGGAACAAACTCTGAACAAACTCAAACTGATTATAAATGGGCGGATGTACAACAATATTTAGTTCAGAGATTTTAGAATCATTCCAGTGAGCACAAAATTGTGTTTTTTTTTGCTCTGAAACGATTTCCTGTAGTTTATGGTGGTGCGAGATTGCACTGATTTAAGTGTTTTCATGTTTAATGTATTTAATCAATTTGGAGGGGAGTATTGTGTGATTTTACACTGAATCTTAATGTTAAATTATGTGAAACGGTAAATCTTTTCCTATCTACCGATGTTATTACTATTTGTGACTTTGAAAATAACTTAACAAATTGTGCTTGATGCTTCCCCCTTTTTTATTTTATTATTGTCAGAGTCTTACAAACATTGTATAATTGCATGTCAATTTGTTAATTTTTTAAGAGAGAAAGGACATTTAGTTATAGTGATTTTGTCATTGTAAAAAAGTTTTTGTTTTTGGTTTGTTTAAGAATAAATGTATATATATTTACAATTTTATTGTTAGGGGTTCACAACTGTGATCTGTTCCTAATCAGCAGTCAAAAACAATTGTGAATACGATTATCACGTATTTTGACTAAAGACCGCTAGATGGAATGAGAATTACGATCATTAGAAGAAATTTACATAGACACGAGTACAGATAGAAAGTTTATGAGTAAGATATATCGTAATTAAAATAAGTGGTGTAAATAGAGAAGTGGTAGTAGTAAGCTTGAATTGTTGTTTCTCTGTTTACAGGTAAGAACAAAGTATTGAAAGTAATTTTTGTATAAATATGTTTTAATTGCAGAGAAAAGCTGCTCCTAACAATAGCTTGACACAACATAGATATAAAGTTCGTTGCATTTTATGTAGCTTGGAGAAGGCTTTCACGTATACATTGAAACCATCGTGACAAATTAAGGGTATCAAAATATTTATCCTTATAAAGAAAGGAGTGCTGCCAATCTGTTATTTCCAACTGCTTCGCCGATGGTATGGTATCCGGTATGGCAGAAAAAGGGGTTGTGGTCTTCCTCTGAGAGCCAATCGCCCTTCTCATATTTGCTTCCACGAAAAGCAAAGCGAAAGCGATACGTCCTGTGATGTCCGCTAGTCATGATTGCAGGGGGCTCCTGTGCCCGCGAAAGCCCGAGTTGGAACAGTCTGGATTAGATGATTTTGGAATGGATGTAAACCATAAAGGGGTTTGTGGCTTGAAAAAATACATTTTATAACAGTTTTTTGTCCCAAGGCGCCAATTTACTACTAGGAAAGAACGCATTTCCTTAAACAAATAATACATGTTTTAAAGTCACTAGATATAAAGTCATTGACTTTAATATTATAAACTAAACTCTGGAATACATAGATTCCAGTTCAAAAATTGTGTCAAAATGTAATTGTGTATTCAAACGAAACTGAACGTTTACACCGACGTTAGTATTCTTCTGCAGCCAACATACTTCCAAAACCGCCACACCCGGGAAGATAAAGAGCCAGTAGAAATGAGATACTTCACTTTCTTAGAGATTAAATTAAAAATGTTTCTTCTTACCGTCATCAAAGACGAGAATAATGGAGGAATTCCTCTTACGTATCTGAAACAAATAAAACAATATATAAGAATTCAATGAAGCAAATCATAACAATACAAAAATACGACAAACTTAATCAAATAATGTAAAACAGTATAATATAAAATACTTTGGAACATTCCAATGAAGTTTAAGTTTGAATTTACGTAGAGAAATCCACGCTTCTGACCCAATACAAACTGAACCGTTCGGCTTTGATACGTAAGCTTACGGAATGTCTTCTCGGTTGATGTGATGCGGCCGTCTTCTCCAAAAGGGGATGTCCTGGGTGCTCCTGTGGTGTAATTTATGTGCCTTTTGTCCGTGTAAACTTTGAATGTTACCCGACTGTTGCTAATTATGCAGTCCGCTAATCGGAAAATCACTACATCTGCTCTAATATTATCGCGCCGCGACTTTCCCTCACTACTTAACCTACACTATCCTGGATTAACCAAACATTTACCCACAACGTAGAATTATCGCAAAATTACAATTTCATGTAATTGCCTTGTACATGTACATGCCTTGTAAACTGCTTGGCTACTTCCGTGAGAGTAAAAATTCGCTTCTTTATGCTAAAGCTAAATTTTCAACGTCCTCCCCTTATAAATTCCATATTAATGACACGAGGCCGTGCCGTATATCAACAATACAATTCTCGTCTAGCATCCAACATGGCACCTAAATGTTTATAGTTCGTTGCTATGCAACGCGTTTTCCTTGGATTTTAACATTCGAGATGCATCCATTACGTCGTATCACACCCGAGCGACATTCCAGTAAGTCATAGCATGCATGTATTTTCATTGTCAATTTTTCTGGTCTCTAAAGCTATGTGCTATACAGATGGGCTTTGCATCTCATATACAAGAAATGCATAAGTCAATAATTTTACTTTGTTTAATGTCAGAAGTCATTTCCTACACCCAAATGCCTCAATTATGAATAAATTGAAAAAAACAAGAAGGGGGCAGATTTTTCATTTACGTCAGAGATGGAAGTCTAGGAACCATCCGTGGTCAGAAAGCTAAGGGCAAGCCGTTAGCGTTAATGGCTTTCGAAGCCGTTTACAGTCTGGTTATGTAGTGTGGGGAGTGCACACTGATGTGATGCGCGGGCGCGGGGTCCCGCCACCGAGCATGCTGCCAGGCGCCGCGCCGCGCCGCGCTGCCCCAACCCGCCGAAATTATCAGATGGCCCCGTTCATTCAGCGCGCGCGGGCGGGCAGCCGGGCTGCGGACACGCGCCGCACGTCAGATGGCGGCGGCGGGGCGGACGCGTGACACGACAATGGGCTGCGCGGCGCGGGCGGCGCGGGCGGCGCGCGTCGAACATCGTCATTTGTTATGCAAGAGAGCGTGGAGGGGGCGGGAAGGGGCGGGGACGGACGGGACGGGGGTGTGCGTGGATGCGGGAGGATGGAGTCCAACGGTTGTTGGGTGCCAACGGTGGGAAAGTTCGCAATCTGACAAACTAACGCAAGCGAGTAATTGGCGCTGTTTGTTTTCGGATTGTCTTCAGGCATAAAGAATATGTGAAAGTAGGTTCAAACGTGATCGCACCTCAATACGAGAGGAGTTTACCCTCCCCTCTTTGGTAAACAGCAGGATGATTTGGAGGTACATGTAGGATGCGTGCGTGTGTTTGAGCTGTGTATCACCAGCAATGAGGGAAACTAGATAATATCAATTGTAGAGATTCTAATTCTTCAAATTTCGTTTTTATGAAAAAGTCATCCAATTATATGGGAGAACAATATCATGTTGAGTACATTAAATAGCACTTTTGAAGGAAATATTTAAATTGCTATTTTCACGATTTCCTCGCCCTACCAACCAAATCAAATTCTAAGAGTCTAATACAGTAAATAATCCACAAAACTAAAAATATTGGGTAATAATTATCTCAATCAATTATATGTATGTTTCCGGTATACCTGAATACGTTTAGAAAATCAAATCATTTTAAACTGTTTGTGACGTAAATAAATAAAAAATAAAGAAAATAAAGTGAAAAAGTATGTAAAGGTTCATATATTTCACCGTTTAGATTAGGCTCTCTTGATTTTCAAGATTTCTACTAAGAAAGAGAGAGAAAATTAGTCTAAAAGACAATTGGTGAACTCACTGAGAAGAATATATTTAAAATTCTTCGTGTATAAATGCATTACTCAAGACTACGCAAGTAAGAACCACCAGTTGTGAGAAGCGAGTGCGGTTCTCGGTAACAAATTCACTGTGTGCACCCGTCTCCACACAGAAACATGGTTCCACAATGCACCACCTGTTCCCTCTCAAGCGCAGAGCTCCCCAGCGGCGGGTACACGAGTCATTCAATACCGCGTGCTGGGACAAGTTTTGCCCGAGCTCACAATACAGCTGTATTTGGTGGAAAATCCCGTTTTTCGGATAAATTCCCGTATTTCCGATAAATAACGAAATTACAGGTGGAAAATATCGCTCTAGAGCGAGCGCCTAGCAGAATTTCCAAATTTGTCGATCCCTTGATTGATTGATTCATTCATTAATATTTCCGGCCACGCCAACTACTTTGGTTATCAGTCTCGCCGGTGTAGTGGATATTTTTATTGCGGGTCGTATCAGTATTCCTCGCCTGGTGGATGTTGAAATCTAAGACTGCGGTCAACACGTCTGTTTGCGGAGAATTTCCCCCAACGGAGAATCGCGCCAGCCAGGGTAAGCTATAAGTTCATGGTCCCTGAACATGTGTGATAATGTAGTGCATGTAAGTGTGCGTCCGTGTGTGTATCAGGAAAGAGTGTAGGACAAGGAAGAGCAAGGAAAGCTCGCACGCGGTCCGTGGTCAGTTTCTTAGGATATTGATCCGGCATTCACCCATGCAACTGATATTGATCGACGAAACTACAGAAATCTAAAAATCAGAGCTGCCAGCTGCTTGGTAGAATTCTCCTCGAAACAGTAACTGAATTCGATATCAGTATGCAGCTGGTGATGAAAATCCGCCACCATTGGGTCTCGAAACTTAGAACCTCTCGGTTACAATTGCTGCAGAGTAAGACAGCGGTATCTCTGAACCAAATCAGCCGGTCTGTCGAGAATTGAAGTCGGTGACCCAGCGCCGAAGAAGCGGCCGTCGCCATAGGGGGCGCGAATGGTGAGAGAGCGCCGCCTTTATGACAAGGCGTGGCAGGAAAAAGACAGTGCGAGGGGGGAGAGGCCAGCACGCAAACGCGACACGCGAATCTCCTTATCTGGTGCCGCCGTCACGCGGTCATCACTTCGTTAACGGCGTCGCGACGCCTCCGACACCGTCACCGCACACTATTACCGGAGCAACTCGCCCCGCGTAGGCCTCAATCGGAGCCGCCGAGCGAAGCGAGGCAAAGGTACGCTAGGCGAAAGGAAGCGAAAGTACGCTGGGCGAAGCGAGGCGAAGGTACGTTAGGCGAAGCAAAACGAAGGTACGCTACGCGAAGCAAAACGAAGGTACGCTACGCGAAGCGAGGCGAAGGTACGCTAGGCGAAGCGAGGCGGAGGTACGGTAGGCGAAGCGAGGCGAAGGTACGCTAGGCGAAGCGAGGCGAAGGTGTGCTACGTGAAGCGAGGCGAAGATACGTTACGCGAAGCGAGGCGAAGGTACGCTAGGCGAAGCGAGGCGAAGGTACGCTAGGCGAAGCGAGGCGAAGGTACGCTAGGCGAAGCGATGGGAAGTGTGAAGTCCGGAGTGACCCGTCGCCTTTCACCTTAGAAGAAGTACTTCGATTCACATCAAAGCGTGTTCGCGGTAGGTTCACCCCGCCTTCACCTGTCATTACCCCCATAACAACATAATCAAATCATTCATCCACTTTAGATATGGCTATAAGGCTTAGGAATTGACCGAAACTCCTACTCGGTGAAACCTACCTCGTGTAATTTTCAAGCATCCTCGTCAAACGGATTAACCAAAGATGCTTTACGCTCTGGCATCCAGACAGAACCCGGTTAGCCAATTTCGTTTGGATCTTTGATTTTCACTTTGTTATAATCTTGAGTTTTTGGTAGAAAAACTGAATCTTTTTAAATATAATAGTTGAGTGCAACTCGAATTTACTAGGTATGTGGTAGAAATCATTGTCATCAGACATTTGTAGACGAAAGCAGTAACTCTAAAGTTATTCACAACCCCCTTGAGTGAAATGTTGGATACCGAGTTTATGCTCTTTAAAACCGTGCATACGAATGCGAAAGCAAACGTTGAAAATGAATCTTCCAACGTGGCGCCCAACCCCTTCCAAGAGCTCAATTAGCGAACTTGAGAGTCCCTTTATGACAAGAGAAGTTGAGCTACTGTCGAATCTGTGTTCGGTGATCTCATATTACAGGTGAGGTCGTAACATATAGATTTGTATATTCACTCTATAACTGTTGATGAAAAAGACAGTCACCGAATACCAAATTAGAATTCTCCCACTAACGTCAGTGATCTTCTTTCGCGTTCATACCAATTGTGTAGGAGTATCGAAGAACTTTAATATTTCAAACAAAAGTAAATACATGAACATTGTTTTCGTGTCATAAATTGAGGCAAGAGTGAGTACTATGGTCAAAAAGCATTTACTAATACTTTTACATTATTCATATACTAATTTTACACTTCACAAAAGACAAATGAATTTAGGGTCAATCTAACAAACATTTTTTAAAATTTATTTATTTATAGTCGCTTTATAACATCTAAGTCATCAGCGACCCCTGTCATTGTACAATTTTATGTATAAACATAAAGGTTACAATTGTTACTTGAACAGAATTGTTACATTTAATCACATTTTACACAATATGTACGGTTTAATCTATTACATTAATCAGCTATAGAAGGTTATACATTTTTGTAGTCGTTAACAATTTTATTATTTTGGCACATCCGTCTGTGGAACTGAGTAGTGGTTTCAGCGTTCCTTCAATTTTTAGATGTTTTCTTATATCATTTGTACCAGGGCATTCAAGAATAAGGTGGGGGGTGGAGACTGCTGCACCACACTTTGGACAGGGTTCTGGGTCTGATCTCTTAAATACTAGGTGGCAGAAATTGAGATTGAAATGGCCTATCCTTAGTCTAGTGATTACAATCTGTAATATTCTCTTAAAATGTTTACCGGGGAAAGTTGGTTCAAGAATTGATTTTCTCACTAAGTGGAGATTGGAGACATCCAATTTCCAGATAGAGTCCCAATAGCTGAGGCAGGAGTCCTTTACAAACTTTTTGAAGTCTTGGAAGGAGCCTTGAATTTGGTTGTCAGCGCAAGTGATTGACTTGGCATGTTTAGCGGCTGCTTCAGCTTTCTCATTGCCAACGATTTTATTGTGCGAAGGGATCCCTATTATTTCTATTTGGGTCCCGTTTATAGCTTGTTTTTCTAGTATTTCTTGGATTTTTTGGATAATTGGGTTGGAATTGAATCTATTCTCGATGGCTTTCACTGTTGATAGCGAGTCTGAAAAAATTGCAATGGGGGTATCTTTTGGTGTTTAAGTGCTAATTATAATTGCTTGAAGAACTGCCCACGCTTCGCATGTAGCAATGGAGAAGTAATCTGGGAGACGGTGAGAGTCAATTTTATTAACTTGTTGGAATATAGCACAGCCTGCAATTCCATCACGTTTAGACCCGTCTGTGTAGAGTTGGTAGAAGTTGTTATAGTCTTGGAGTAGTGTCGATATTCTCTCTTGTGTCCTGTCAATAGCTTCAGTGAAATTTATTGACTTTTGCGAGGTCGGTATTAGTTTTGATATTAAAGTTCTGCCATGGTGGGATGGGATAATTATGTCTGGGGATACAAAGTGGTTTGGTGATATTGAATTTTTCTAGATAGTTAGGGATCTGGAATCATATAGGCTAGGCTGGAGGTTGTTAAATATAACTGCATTTGAGGGGTTGGAGGGAATGCTAAATGTGGAGTAGGCATAGCTTATGCACTGAACGTTTCTTCTTAATTCCAATGGTAGTTGTCTTGCTTCTACAAGTAAGCTATTACATGGGCTGGTTCTAAATGCACCAAGGCTTAGACGGCAAGCATTGTTGATCATAAGGTTTAGAGTATTCAGAATTGTTTTGAAGCCGAGCTGTAGACTACTGCCCCATAATCTAGTTTATATTGAATGAGAGCTTTGTATATGTTGATCAAGCATTCGAATGAAAAATTGTTCTCCCCATTTAATGGGTGATAACTTTTTGATAATATTAAGTCGTTTTTTACATTCAACCTTAAGAGCAGTTATATGCTGCTTCCATGAATGTATGGAATCCAATAGTACGCCCAGAATTTTGCATACATAAGTCCTTTTAAGTTGGTGATCACCCAGTTTTAGATGCATTTCTTCATTATCGTCATTTCTTCTTCTTGTGAACACTATAAACTCTGATTTAGTCTTTGATATTGTAATTATTGCATTAGTTGACCACTTAGTGATTTTATCTAGCGATTCTTGCATAACACTTTCAGTAACCTTAAGCTTTTTACCACTGCATATCAAGGTAATATCATATAAAAAAGGGATATTTTCACTGGTTCTTCTATTGTACTGCTTGCGTTATTAATAACTAGAAGGAATAATAGAACACTAAGGACAGATCCTTGCGGTAAATCATTCAACACCTCTGTAAGATGGGACGAACTGTCTAGAATTTTTACTCTGAGGTAACTGTTTTTTACGAAATTGATAGTGAATACTAACATATTTCCTATTATAAGTGATTTAGCAAGGGTGGATATGAGTTTATCTTTATAGACCATTTCATATGCTTTTTCAATATCCATTGAAACTACCTTTACATGTTACATGTTGCTAGGGCATCACATTTTATAGTAGCGATATTTACTAGGAGGTCATTTGTTGATCTAAAGGATCTGAAGGCACTTTGGTATGGTGAGATTAAGTTACGGTTTTCCAGCATCCATTTCAGGCGGCAACAAACCATCTTCTCTAATATCTTGCAGATGTTATTTGTTAGGGAGATTCGACGGTAATTCGTGGGTAGTGTGATCTTTATTATATTTAGGTATGGGGATAACATTAGCTTCTCTCCATTAGTCTGGAAAGTGTTGTTCAGTCCAAATATAATTATAAACGCAAAGTAAGTACTTAAGTCCAACTTCAGGAAGGTTCTTCAAAAAACTTTTTGGGACCTTATCGAGCCCAGGTGCAGAATTTTTGCTTTGATCTAGTACATAAAGAAGTTCTTCCATAAGGAAAGGTTTGTTGTAGTTATCGTTATTGTCCCTAACTAGTAACAAAATGTTATTTTGACTTAAGTTTCTGCTTGAGGGATCTGTAGATAGACAGTTTGGGTCAAAATTATTGCTATCTGAATTTTGAGCAAACGTGTTCGCTAAAAGGCTACATACGGCTTGAGTTCCAACATGTTTTAAGCCAGTACTATCAATAAGATATTTAAGAATACTTGGAGTATTTCTTCCACTAATAGCTTTTATTTTATGCCATACCTCTGATATAGGAGATTGGTGTGTTATGGAAGAGGTGAACTTTTGCCATGAATTTATAATTACGGATTTGAGAGTATGTCTTGCAAAGGCTCTTTCTTCCCTCTAAGCAATACCATTTACCATGGTTTTTTCTTAAATGTTCTATATGCTCTTTTTTATTGTTAATTGCTGTAGTACATTGTTCGTTCCACCATGGAACTTGGCGTTTTTTAATTATACCCGAAGTACGGGGAATCGACGTTCGTGCTGCTTCTAGAATTAGAGAAATAAAGTCATGCACTAACTGTTTAACTCTTCAGAATCTAGGTTGATTGGTTGATTAAGAGTTGCAATATTGGACTTGATAAACTGTTGGAATTGTTCCCATTTAGCTTGTTCTAGGATCCATTTAGGCTCACATCTCAGATTGGAGAATAGATCTGTCTGGAAGGGTCATGTTAATGGGACAGTGGTTACTATCATATAAATGTATGTATAAATGTATATATTAGATTAAGAAATAAATATTTGTGTTAAAGAGGTAGTTGTTGGTAGACCATGTAATTCTAGCTGCAATGTCATTTGAGGCAAAACTAAGATCAATGTTGCTTTCATTTCCATTACTGCAGTTAAAGTGGGTGGCCAGACCTGTATTTAATATGGTAAGATCATTATGATTATCTAGCCAATCTTCAATGATTCTACCTCTTTTGTCTGCATTATTACATCCCCATAATTTGTTGTGACTATTGAAATCTCCTACAATTATATAGGGTTTGGGCAACTGAAGGATAATGTTATCAAGTTGATGGACATCAAAGTCCTGCCTATTGGGGATATGAATATTACAGACATTGATATGGGATATGATTTTAACCTTTACAGCTACGGCTTCAAAAGAAGTTTTGAGAGGAATATCAAGCACATAAATATCATTTTTAACAAGTATAGCTACACCACCAGAAGCAATTTGAGCATTATTCCTATTACAGAAGGATGTAGTATATCCGGGTAGTTTACAAGAATGATTGTCTTTAAAGTTTGTTTCGTGTAAACATAGTATCGGAGGAAGAATATCTTCAACTAATAGTTTCAGGGATGAATTGAATTGGCCTTATTTTACGTGGCGAGACTCGGGCCATCAGGCCCGCTCTTCCGTCTGACCAAATTTCGCTATGCTCCTTTCACCCAACTAGGAGAGAAAGGAGGTATTTCTTGGGCGAGAAAACAGGCGATTTGAATTTAGCTCAGAGGCGTCATTAGGCTTGAGGATCTTTTACATGCAAGTAAATCTACGAACATGGACAGCCGCTTTACTTCCCCTCCGAAGGAAGGCGTACGAAGGATTTTTTCGCCTCTAAAAATCCACGGCTTCGATCGGGTTTGAACCCGCAACTTGGGTACAACAGTCCAGTACGCTAACCGTTACACCATCGCCGCGGGCATCGCATCGGGATGGTAGACTGGCATAGAACCCATTACAATTCAATTCAAGATTGTAAGATATTCATTTCTAGTTATTATTCAGATGTATCTGCATCCAAATCATCCATTTGTTTTGGTGCACTCTTCAACTTGTTTATAATACTTGTAAATGTACATTTTTTGACCTTCCTATAAGTAATGGATAAGAATCAGACATTATTTGGATAATAGATGGAATATCAAGTGAAAATTCATTGGCTATTATTGTTGGGTTTGAAGCTTTGTCAATAAAAGTTTTCAATTGGTTATATGTGAGAGGGTAATCAATTGGATTGGTTTCATACTTTGCCTTTAATGGATCAAGAAGTTCATCTAGTGACTTGGGGGTGTTCTTAACATGAGTACTAATATGATTTTGATTTTTGACCAATTTTCTTTTTCTTTTTAGTTTGCTTACTACTATCCAAATTGGTCTTATCTATCTTATTACTTTCAGAACCGATCTGGGATGAAGATTCTGATGAGAGGGTTTTCTTAGAAATAGAGGGGAAATTACTCTCATTTACTGTAAGATTTTCCTTTTGGCTTTATGGTTCAGTAAATTTAATAGAATTATTAGTAAATTCATTTTGAGATTTTTCATTTTCTAAGTCATATTCTGTTGCAGAATGTTGAATACATTGGTTATTACACTGGTTAGCTAGATGACCAGAATGTTTACTGGTTGATTCTGGAAGATTGCTAACATCTTCAGGTGTTATAAACACCTGTCTTCTGAAACTCTGAACTGAAATAAATGAGATATTGGACTTTATATGGATATAATGTTTTGAAAATTCTTGTTGGATAACATCATGTGGTATCACAGGGCAAACATTAGAAATTATTACTCTTTTACGCTTATTAATTAAAGGTCTGACATTCAGTTTATGATCCTTGAGTGTTTAGAAATACACAAACTCTGTTATTAGATATGCGTGACACGAATCTAATGTCATTGGGGTTCATTGTTGTAGCGAGTTTATTAATATATTCTTTTATTGAAATACCTTCGTGGGCTTCTATGATAACTCCTTGGTCTTTGGTAGGAAATACATCACTCACAGTAGCGTTGGCGTAAGTCTTCTTTGCTTGATTTTCAGGAGCTGGGTCCATCGGAAGTTTGGTTAAGTTGTTGTTTACATTGGAGAACATTATGATTAATTGTCAGCCGCGTTAGGCTGACTTTAAATAGATGTTAGATTAAATTAGTATTGATTCCTATTTGGTGTGACAAAAACACTAATACACTACTGGTAACACTGCACTCGTGAACACGACAAGAGAAGGCACAAACGGAGGTGTTCCCTCTACAGTGTCTGGGAGCGAACTGTAACATAAACATTGTCTTGCAAAAAAACTTCTAAAAAATACCAAATGGATGCTTTCAAGGTCACAGATAATGCTGGGCTAGGAGACGTGGCTTTACTAAAAAAGTTTGACAAAGTCGCAGAAGATTACTACTTTTTCTTTAAAGAGAGTGGAGCATTCGTCGAGAGGAAAATCGCATGTTGATGACCGAATTGACCGCAGAAGAACACTTCTTTTACTTCAAAGAGATTCGAGCATTTGTCGTGAGGAAAATAGCATATTGATATCCGAATTGTTGACAGCCAGAAGTTATAATAGAAGCAGTTATAATCCCAAACAATACTTCCAAATAACGAAATAGAAGTACACATGTTCTAGCAATACAATTGTACAAATATTAATTTCATCTGTACTGAGTTATTGTACGTGCCTTGAAGAAAAACGATTTTTGTTACTCTCCTTTGGAATGCTATTAAAGTGAAAGTGAGAAACCTTGCCTTTGGCTTAATTGGTTGGTTATTTATTGATTCCGGGCGCGTCAACTGCCGTAGTCAATAAGTGAAGTGCATGTTTTTTTCAGAGACGGAGAATATTTTCTCCTCCGGATGGTGAGATTAGGTGACGATCGTCACGTCGCCTTCCGAGGATTTCCCCCAATCAGTATCCATCGTGTAATCGCCCCAGTCGCAACAAGCTCGCAACCGGACTCCCGACATGTGTGTATGTGTGTGTTTATATATGTGTATGTGTATGTGTGTGTGTGAGAGAGGGAGAGAGATAGATAGAGAGAGATAGAGAGAGATAGAGATAGATAGATAAAGATAGATAGATAGATAGAGAGATAGATAGATAGAGAGAGATAGTGATAGATAGATAGACGTAGAGAGAGAGAGACAGAGAGATAGATAGAGAGAGAGAAAGAGACAGAGACAGAGAGAGAGAGATTAGGGTAAAAGGTAGGAATAGGACAAGAACAAGGAAGGAAAGATCGCGCGCAGTCCGTAGCCCTTTTGGTAGGACACTGGTTGGCCACTCATCTTGTGTTGATCATCGAAAACTACCGATCAGAGAAGCTTCCTGTAGACAGCGGCTGGATCCAACCTAGCAAGTGTCGCAACCCTTGCCAACGTCGGGACTTGAACATCATGACCTCCCCGTCAGAGGTATCAATCGCCGCGCTCACAGGCTTTCAAAAAAATTGTTTTATTATCCTTGTTCGACAAAATTATGCCATTCAAGGTATTTAACAGGTTTACATAAACGTTTTTGAACTATATTCCATCGTACATGAACACTGTATGAAAACAATAATATAAGTACTAACTTCGAAGGATACCCAGGAAGGGTTCTTCAGAAAAATACAGAAAATATTTTGAGTACACAATACATTTTGGATTTAGGAATGTTTGAACCTGTTTTATAGCTAATCAAGGAGGATTTAATAGGTCTTTAGAATATCTTGATTTGATTCGTAGAAAAAGATTGATTTACTTCGAGTGTACAGACAAGAAGCGGGGCAAGATGAAAGAGAAGAGTAGAGAAGTGTAGAGAATGGGAAGAAAGTTTTTAGATGTTTTGTAGATAATTCTTTTAAAATTTGGTCGTTTCTGATATACCATGGTGCTTTTAGAGCTTCTCTTAAGAATTTGTTTTCTAGTACTTCCAGTTTCCGAAGGTTGCTTTTAGCTGAACCTCCCCATATTTTGGAGGCGTAGGTCAGTGAAGGTCGTTTGAATATTATTAATGCTGACTCTATTGATAATTTAGATTTTATATTTATGAATGGATACAATTTTAAAAATTTTATGTGTTGTATTAGCTATTGATGTTATGTGTTATTTCCAAATTACTTTAGTGTCTCTTTGAAATCCAAGATATTTTACAGGAGTGTTATTTGGAAGCCATTTGACTGCAAGATTCGCTATTTAGGTTTTTAAATCTGCAGTGACTTACGAAATATTCAAATGTATTGGAATGTATTCTTGCCATTCTAATTTTGGGTCTAATCACAGACTATTAAGAGTTATTATCAAACATCGGTCAATGAGTTTCCTTTCAAATTGTCTATTCGCGTAGTATTGCCTGCTGTTTACAATCCTCTCTTAAATCTTATGATTTAGTGCCCTTTATATAATGTATAAAAAGGTACACAAAATGAGAATTCCGAGAATATATTTTACACTTCTCAATATTTCCGTGAAATTCTCGATGTTGCTGGTGAATTACTCTCGACATCTATGACATCCTCGGAGCACGTTTCAAGACGAGGCATCCACGCTCAACTGCAGATTTTGTACAACCGCAAAACAAAACCATCAAGCACAAAAGGCATTTTATCTAAGTATTAATTCCCAAACAGATCTTGTTTATTTATTACCAGAGTTCAAATATTAAGTAAATGGAAGGAGAATTTCTGTTAGTAGGAAAACCTGAACTTTTAATAAAACCTTAAATAGTCCTGCACGGCATCCTCAATATCGTAAATTAATTATTAGCCAATCTTTGACCCATTTTCCTAAAATCAAGAGTGTTCAACTATCAGTGTACCGGTGAACCTTTGCATTCCAGGCAACGTGTCCGGGTCATCGCGTCCGAAGCAGAGCCTCGGGCAGGTGCTCGTCCTTCGCCACGCGCGCGCCGCTTCCCGTAATGGCCGCTTTAATGCGTGCGCCCGTTAGCAACGTCTTTACACAGCCACGGGCACGTGCGCGATCAAACACTTGTGCGCTCGAGGGCGCCTCCGCACGCCGCGCTTCTCACGACGTCGCTCCCATTTCGAAGGTGGTGGCGGCGATGACGGTGGAAGACGTTGGAGGAAGGGGCGGACGGGCTGGTAGTGGCGGTGTAGGGGCGGGAGTTATTGTTTGAGATGACGAAGGAAATGGACGAGGTGAAGTAAGCAATAAAGGTCGGGTTGCTGTTGGCGATGGTGGTGGGACGGTGGCTTAAGAAGTGGAGTTGGATATGGCGGTAGAAATGGAGGAGGCGGAGCATGTGGAGATAAAGATAAAGCTGAAGGTGGTGGATGTTGAGATCGGGGAAGGGTGGAGGTGTCTGTGAGAACGAGTACGAAGATGGTGGTAGTGGCGAATGGATACACTAGGTGAAGTTTGCGAAGAAGTTGGGTTTGGCGTTGGAGCCAAATTTTATTTTGTTTTAAAGCAGATTGAATGTTCGTGGCAATGGTATTTACTTTCAGTTTATTGCAACAACATTGGATTTAGAACTCATCACAATCAATTTTATGAGTAAATTAAGGTTCAACGTCCATCAAAATACAATAAGTATTATGGCATCATCAGAGTTCAAGAAACGTAATTAAACCACGAAATGCAATTAAAACTATGTTCTAACTCATTACATACTTTAAATACCCCAAATGTGGCCTCGTACTTCGTGTGAGAGCTTCGGAAGCCAGATCGGCTTCTGGTATTAAAATAATTTAGTCGCAAGTTCTTTTCTAAATTAATGGTTCAATCGTTTGAATGCTGTAAGTATGAAATGAAATTTTGCTAGAACAAACGAATATGAAACTGCGGTAGAGTACGTATGAAGAGTAAGGTAGTATGTAGGAACAGTATTTCATAAAATTGTAATTAAACAGATGTATGATATTTGGCTTTTAGTATTCCATCAAAGGACCACGTGGCGAGCGCCCTGAAAGGAAATCGCCCGACTGCATCGCGGGGTCCTTTTTCCCACACACTCGCTTCTCAGCTCTTTCACTTTCCATTCCCTGAGAAGGCATAGCCCGACTGCCTCCCGTTTCGTTCATCCGGTGTTTTGGAAGCAATTAACGTTTTTATTTGTTTTGTGTATGTAGCGCAAACATATGTACTACTACCCAGTCCAGCGAAAACCTCGAATACATTTGAACATGGCGTAATCTTTGGAATTGTGTATGTTAAGTCAATGAGGTAAGAAGAGGCTCATGATAGGAGGATTCAGGTTTTCAACGTTGGCATTACTCTAACTTGCACATCTTTTGTGCACATCTTTCTTGAAAACAGAGGTGGATAAATTATAATCCATTAAAGTTTTTGGGCAGTCCACGGTAAACGGAGACATAGATCCCTTCACTGAGAAAGAAAGTGGAACAGGATGCAAACAGACTGTTCCTTTTTGGGAAGGTAGATAAACGGCAAAGGAAAAGTTGACCATCGGATTCAGTCGGTAAACACTGAGGTAAAATACTTAGGAAAAGTTGACTACGACAGTACAGTCATTAAAGAACTATGTACACTACTTAGGAAAAGTTGTCTACGAGATGCAGTCCTTATACGCCCAGTTAGAAGTTGACCGCGGGAAGCAACCAGGAAAAGTCGACCGCTGGGTACAGCCGCTCTACGCCCAGACGAAGTCTTTTCGCCCAGTTAGGAAAAGTTGACTGCACAATGCGTCCCCCCAAAAGTGAATTCCAGCAGCGAGGCCGCGATCCCTGTCGCCGCCCAGGGGCTCTCCGCCTCTGCCCGCCCGTGCCTGCGTTTCCGCTCGCGAAGGCGGCCGCCCAAGCGACAGCGATTCCTGTTCTTGGGTCAATAACAGAAACTCGCCGCGAAGCCTCATTAAGTATTTCCAACAAATTTAAATGAGATTACCCAAGTGACAAATTATCATGAATAAAATAACGGATCGCTAAAAAGCGGCCGTGCGCGGACATAAAGCAAAGAGCGCTGGGCCCGCCTCGCCCACCGCCGGCCTATCTTAAATCTCCAGGGGCGACGGCGGCGGCGGAGGCCGGGGGCGATAGCCCCCCCCTCCCCCGCTGCGAACCATGCCGCCTCCGCCAACGCGGAGGTGATGACGGTAGTTGCTGACAAATCGTTCGCTGTACCGTTATTGACACGGCTACTTGCGAGTTGGTGGAGGGCGCTGCTTCCTTACAAATTGCTCTACACGTCGCCCCAACGGCCGGACATATGTTCCCGACGCGCGCCCGCATACGTTACTCTCGCGCGCGTGAGCGGTCGGCGGGCAGACACCAATTGGGCGGCCAGCGGAGCGCGGTACTGGGATATTGGGATTCGACTCCATCTGGTCTTAGTAGCAATACGTTTGGTGTATCTGAATCTCAACTATCAGTGGTTGTAATTAAGACTGACATCCCTAGAACAACTCTAATAAATGAAATGACGAGATGTTAGAAGCGGGTCGTATGGACTGCGACACGCTCACCAGAGTTGTAGAAAATTCGCGTTTCACCATCCTCGTTTTAAAACTATCTTATTCAACAAAAAATACAATATAATATAACAAATATAGAGAATACCGCAATGCGTACGTATGCAGAGATGACAGCAACGGAAAAGAAGAACTTTGGTTTATTTTATCTTCACATGAAAATATATGGAATGAGCATGAAACATTGTTACAAAGTTAAGGCTCTAAATCTGTTTCCTGTTATATACTTCTCTTGATAAATATTATAAATAAATTGTATTGAAGAACATAAAACGTTCCATAGTCTAAAAAATCTTTATTTTAAGTGAATTGCATCACTAGCATATTAGTGTCTCCTCTAAACTTCAAAGAATCCCCTTTTTATGTAGGAATTGTGAATGAAAGTGGTTAATTTTCTCCTTACTAGACAACAACAGTGAACATCAAGTCAAATCACAAAGTCAAATAGTCTGACTTCTATTTGTATTGATTTATGTCAATACTACTCTACTGGGTTCTGGAGTAAATGATTCCTGTGCGTTTCCCAGATGAAAAAATCTCCAAATCCACCATGTGAATGGATACGCCGAGACACAAGTGATGAGTCCGATTGCACCCCGCGGTCAATCCGTCACTCCCGTTTCCCAGCTAATTTCCTTTCACTTTTCATTACCTGAAAACGCAGCCCTAATGCATTCTGTTTCAATCATTGGGTGTTTCGGAAGGTGTAACAACTGTTAAATTTCCATTCATAAGGAACGTGCCAATGCAGAGACAACATAAAACACAGGCAAACATGGCAGAAATTCAGAATTGTGTATCTTAAGTCAGCGTGGTAAGAATACGCTCGTGACAGGAAGTTTCAAATTTTGTTTCCACAAAGTTTTAAATACGATTTTCAATGTTGGCGACAGTGCTCCAGAACGACTCTCGAAGGAATATGTCTACAAAACACACAAAAGGGGATCCTATAATCGGTCAATATATTACTAAACAGACTACGATTAGCGTAGTAATCAATCCTTACACTGAGAACAAAAACGGAACAAGATGTAGAGGGGTTTTGACTTTTTTAGGAGGTAGGTAAACGGTTTAGAAAAAAATTACCGCAAGATTCAGTCGGTATACGCCCCAGGAACAGCCATCACAAGTCGTTCAACTCTTCTGCCTGAACCCTCTAACCCCCGTGCCCATAAGCCTCTCCCCGTGTGGCCCCGCCGCTGGCGAAGCGTGTCCCTGCCGGCTGCTTCTTTACGAGCCGTTATTAAATACCTTCACAGAGTTGCCTAATCATTGCTCTGACATTTTATGCAGTGATCTTCATAATTTATTACAAATTAATTATGCTCACCATTTTGAATTATATTCTCAATTAGATACCGATCGACCAAAAGTATCGAGAAGAATCCGCAACGAAAATAAAACGATGTGGATTTATTTTAGACAGGACGCGCCACAAATATATGACTTAATCCCAATTAAGTGGCAGTTGCAATTCGCAGTTTAGACGCGCAGCACTTTTCTGGTGAGGACGGGGCGAGGACGGGGCGAGGACGGGGCGAGGACGGGGCGAGGACGAGGCGAGGACGGGGCGAGGACGGGGCGAGGACGGGTGCGCGTGAGCGGAGGCAACCGTCGCGCCGCGTCCGGCGAACGCTCAAGTCGGATAAACGAGATTCCTCCATTTTAATTGGTTATTTCACGTCGACATGGCGCACTTGTAAATTGGAATTTTCGAATCATTTGTAATTCACATTTGCATAGGAATTTTCCACTATTAATGATAAACAAACAATACATCAGGAAGCGTTTTTATTAATCTGCTCGCGATACATAACTCTGCGCTGTTTATTCTGAACTGGGCCGAGCGGCCTCCCCGCCCCGCCCCGCTCAATTGTGCCCCGTCTCACCCTGCATGCTACCGTCCCCCATCGCCTCCCAGTCTTTTTTCTTTATCAATATCTTTACTTCTTTCATTACCCATCCTCTCTCTACTCTTTCTTTCTTTCCTCTATTATCCAATCTCTTCTCTTCTTTCTTTCTTTATCCATCTCTCCTCTCCTTCTCATTCTCTCTGTCTCTCTCCCTCTTTCTCTTCTTCAACCTCTATCTCTCTCTTTCTCTCTTCACCTCTATCTCTCTCTTTCTCTCTTCACCTCTATCTCTCTTTTTCTCTCTTCACCGCTATCTCTCTCTCTCTCTTTCTCTCTTCATCTGTCTCTCTTTCTTTATCTCTCTTTCGGCCTACTTCACCTTGTTGCTTTCCATACTCAAAGCTCTTTTTGCCTCCCTGCGATCGCTCCATTATTCGTTTCTTCCCACTTCGATGTTCTCTGGTCTCGGCATTCTTGCTTCGCTCGTGATTACACTTGCGTGTTCCTCCGCCTGTTCCTACTACATATTCCTGTATTCTTTGCTTTTCGCGTTCCTCGTGCTTCGTACAACCGCGCACCAATCTTCGCCTAGTCCATCCTTCCTCACAAGACTCTCCCCTCCTTTACCGCGCTCTCCCCGGCCGCGCCTCGTGCGTACAAACACTGACGTTTTTACGAGGCTCCGCCGTGTTTGAAATATATAGGCGACGGGTGAAATCTGCATATAATTCGAAGGCAGACCCTGAATTTGTATACGTTTTAGCAACTGAATATCGGGTGAAAATAGAGTCGTGTATTCAAAGCTATTTGTTCAAGTGTATAAATTCACCCGACATATCGGTTTTATTTTTTAAATGTTTTTGTACCTAAAAGAAACATCTATTTCTCGAGGAGGTGACATGAAATTCCGGACGCCTGCATACTAAAATTCTACAAGAGGTGCAACACGGTCGGCGATTCCAGCGGTGCTCTCACTGACAGTCCACCACTGAGGAGCCCGCACCGCACCGCTCGCCTGTCCCCGGTGCGGGGTCCCACCCGCCCTCGCGGTCCTTTTGACCTCTTTGGAGACTCGAATGCATAATCAGCACGCGTAATCCTGCCCGGAATGACAAAAATTACAACAGCAGAGGAGTTCCGAATTTCTCAGACAGCGACGGAAGATCTATTTTTAAAAGCAACTGTCGATTCTACGAGGCGAAGAGAAATTTAATGAAAAACCCAACAAATACTAACGTCTCAAATCCGAGGAGGGACAAGACGAAAAAAAAAGGATCTCGTTTTTAGACCGCGGACGTGACCGTTTATGCAGATCCCGCGGGAGAAATGTGAGGAAACTTGTTTCCTCTTAAATCAATAGATTGTGGTGCGTCTTTGAGAAAGCGGCGGGGCGCCGAGTAGGGTCGGTCCCCGTCAGCTGGCGGGAGTCACGTGTGGCCCGGAGCGGCAGATGCCAACCCTGTCGCCGGCGCCGGTGACGCAAGTGCGCTCACACCACGCAACCGCCAGCGAACGCAATCCCCACACGCACGTGGAGGATCGGAACTCTATTAGGCTCCCCAATAAAATTAAGCACATTTCGAATATTAACGGATTTAACGTCGGATAGATTAGAATGTACTCGGCTTCTGACGGCAGGTTTTTCCCCCTTCAGGGTTTTTTCCTGAGCCGTACCTTATGGTCTCTTTTCCGCGGCTTTGATGCGATGGAGAGACCATTTGGGGTGAATACCAGAATTCGAAAGATTAGAACGCGAAAGGATGTAGGTATTGTAATGGCTTAAAGGCCTTCGGCCTAGCCACATAGGATCAAGTAAGCTAATTTTGTCTGTAATAATTACCTATTAAATAACATAAATACAATAATATTAATGGATTTTGGTTACAAATGAATCGCTGGCACTTACTGTCTATCGGTTCAAAAATATTTTTTTCTTTTCTATTGTATACTAGTTATGTTGATTGTTTGTTAATAAATTCTGTTACTATCAGTATCTTATGTTTTAAGACAATCAGTTAATTAATTTAACGTGTGACCAGTCAATTGTATTTCGTATAATTTTGATTATCAGATATATAGATTCTGTAAATACAATTACATTCGTCGTACAATTAAAAAATTCCGTGTGGGCAAGGGCCTCCGATTAGGCAGGGTAGCTTACGTTGAAAAAAGCTTCTCGACTATCCACTGCGAGAACTAACACTAGCCATTCGACTGTTAACACCATTTGTTATTTGAAATCAAGAACCGGTACTTCTGTCTGTTTTTCCCCTGTTGTACATGTAGCATATTGACTGATTATTGGTTTGTGAATAAATCACACCAAGATCTCCATTCTGCTCGGTCTTTCACCACTCTCGATCAATGTCTGCCTACTATCTCTTTAAAGTCGTCTGCCTATATTCTTCTCTCGATTCCTACATTTTTGAAGCCACGGGTGAGATACTTGGAGAGTTTCTGAGTGAATTCAAATTGAAAAGGGAATTACATTGGTGGTTTCAAGAAACTACAGTAGTCGGGAACGACTATCAAGCTCTTGCTTATTGGGTTTGAGATTAGAAAACAGGAATAGAAACTACATGAGGGCAATGATGTAGGAGAGTGGGCATGGGGGAAGGCGTAGTGCTAGATGTGTGCGGAGC
Organism: Gryllus bimaculatus; assembly: GCA_017312745.1. Lineage (NCBI taxonomy): Eukaryota > Metazoa > Arthropoda > Insecta > Orthoptera > Gryllidae > Gryllus > Gryllus bimaculatus. The sequence continues at coordinate 1,337,259 of BOPP01000213.1, forward strand.
TGTGAGGGCAGGAAGCATGGAGGGCAGGGAGACAGAAGGGATCAGCTAGGAAAGCGAGCAAGTACGAGGACGGGAGGTATGATGGCAAGGAGCTAGGAGGGAGAGGAACTAGGTGTGCGGAAAGTTAGGATAGAAGTACAGAAGGAGAATAGTTAGAAGGGCGGGGAGACAAGAGGGCGGCGAGCTAGGAGGGTTAGGGCTAGAAGATGGACGGGGAGTCAGGAGGACAGGGGAAGGAGGGGGCCCAGCTAGAAGGGCTGGGAACTAGGAGGAAAAGGCTGGTGCAGGGAGAAAGGGTGGGTGAGTGGGTGGGTGAATGAGAGGCGAAGGGCAGTGTGGCTGCAAGAGCCCAGGCGCCAGCGGCCGCCAACCTCCCCCCCCCCAACTCATGAGGCACATCAACGCCCTGCGACCCCCGCCACACATGACAACGCGCAGCTTAATAGCTGCAGCAACACTTTTTGGAGTAGAGGAGCCAAGCAGGGGCCTCCTCCTTAATATTCATGAAAAGATGTCACCATAAGTATGCATTCACGAAAAAACAGTCGGTTTCAAAGATACTTTCTGCTTTCGACTACACAGTTATTAAAGAAGAAATTATTGCAGTTGAACGAAAATTCGTTTTTCTCAATTACTTACTATATTTTAAGATACAATATGTTAAACGTGATCGGGAATGGTTAAAACTCATCCAAAATAATTGTAACACATGTGAGAAACATTTCTTGTGCATTGTAATAAGTATGATAAACTGCGTTTACTCTGAAATAATACTGTTTATTGTATTTATCTCATAGATAATTTAGTGATTTATATTTCTGTGAGACTGACCACAGCAACATCAAACAATAATTCATATCCAAAAGAATGTTTAGTAAGCAATATGAAGTTGCCTTCTCTTACAAAAAGTAAAAGTTGTATAAATACCGAGATCAAAATTACTTTTATCCAAATAAGCTACATCTTTCGGGAGACTCTTAGTTCTATCATGCGGGTACGCAACAAATATATACAATCCCTGACAAGGTAACTCTCACAAGTTGCTTCCCTGAAACGATACTCTTATTCTCAAATTCTCATATTATCAAAAATCTCTAACATTCTTGTAACTTCCTTATCGAGGATAGTAGTTGACACATTCGTGATCTAAAAACAGTTAATTCCTAACAACATTGTAAGAACCAACAAGTCCTTAATGTAGTGACTAATGATTTAACTAAGAATTTTATTCATTTCAGTCATTTTAAAAAAAAATATTTGAAAAGACCATCTTGATCAAATTTTATCTTAAAATATTAAGGAATTAGATATCTGTTAAATTATTGTGGTTTTAAAGTAAACAGTGTGACCGGTATTAAATAAAATGTATTTTTGAATGAAAATTTTCAGGGATAATTTTAAAAAACTTTGTTAAGGCAAATAACATAATCTTAATCAAACACCAATAGCAATTAAAGAACGAAATTCTTAAAAGAATGTCTTTATAAAAAGCTAAGAATACATTTTCAGAAAATAACACTAGGGTGTGTCCAAAACAGATTCCTTCACGTGAAGAACCTTCCCTATAAATTAACTCATTATAAACGATGCAAGAAGCAAGACGAATTATGATATTAATATAATGTGCCTCAATTAACTTAATTTGTAACCTAATTTATTCATTTGCATGAGAAAAATTAGTCCGAACAGCAGGATGAGAAAATGAATCTTTTGAATACACCTGCCAGAAATCAGATGTACCTCACCTGCAGATGTTAGATGCGCTATTGGATCCTTTCGAAAACGAGATAAAACACAACTAAATCAACACAAATTTTATTCATTTTTCCCTTGAAACATTGAATACAAAATGTTGTGAATAAAAAATAGGCAGCAAACGTCTCCCTTCCCTTCAATTTTCATTTCATATAGATGAAAAATATAGACACTAAATTAATTTCACGATGATTTAAAAGATAAAGGATGGGGTGAACCACGTTCACGCAGAATTTTTTGTAATAGTTGGTTACACATTCAGCGCCGAACAGCCGTGGCGACTACGTCGCTCGCTCCGGTCTAGCCAGTACAGTTACGTAGTGAACTTCCCAAGTAACAATGTAATACTCGTTGTGTACTGAAGTGAAGTACAGTCAGCGAATATACAGGTGCGGGATAAACCAACAGTCCGTTATCAGTTATAATTAACGATGAGCCCCCTTCAGCCAGCTGTGACCTAGGTCACAGCATTGTAGGAGCCATGGATATTCAATACGGCAGCGAGAGTGCCATGGACAGCACCACCAGCAGCTCACAGATTCTACATCATCATCTAGTATTCGGTGTCCATAGAATCTGCAAAACCTACAGTTTGTCTCAAATATGCAGAACGGGCAGTTAAAAAATGTTCAAGGTACCGATTGCAGCTAGCATCACCTCACCGAGGCCGGAAAACTCAAGGTCGGTAACCTCAGCTCAGCAAATAACGCAGCTAGCGGCGAAGCAGACATTTTCGACAATAACAGTGAGTCGTTAAAAAATATTAAGTGCTAAAATAACTCAAAACTACGAAGAAATAGACCTTCCCCCAAATAAGAAACCAACCACTATCAAATCAACTTAATATAATATACCAGCGGGAAACCGATTTGACAAACTAGGGAAACTATCAGATGAAGTCAAAAGATTTGAGTTTACCAAGGTCACATCGCCCCAAGAAGATGAAAATCTAAGAATTTCTCCCATTTTTGTAAAGAACATCCATAATACTTCGGAATTCAATAAAGAGATTAAAAACAAACTCACCAACTAATTTACAACAGATTTTAATGGAAACATTTAAAATAATGTTCAAATCCATAGGAATCTTCAGAACAGCCATCAAATACTTCATTGGAACCAAGTGACAGTTCCCCACGTACAAAGATCCACTTAATTAAAAAATGTCTGTCGTGTTCAAACAAATTCACCCAACAATTGCACTACAGGATATAATTGAAGAACTACAACAGTAGTAGTCCTTCATCAGTGTAACATGACTTTATAAAAACTACCCTGCTTATTCCAGCAATTTAAGAATATTCGCAGATTTTAACGATAGTTAAAGTACCGAACTAGTGCTATTAATCAAATCTGAAACATTAGTGTTAAATCAGAAAGACGAAGAGGCCAAGACCTACCTGCAATCTGTAAAATCTGCAACGGGTTGCACAGAACTGATATAAAATCAATAGAATGTCTAAATTATAAAAAAAATAGACCCCCTTAAATAACCCAAAATCTGGCAATAATAAAAATAGATCAAGAAACAATCCACCTCCAAGACTTTCGTCACAAAACTCCCTGTTTCTCCCTGCTGTTAACACCATTCCAAACTTCACATTTGCTCCAACTCATCACCAAAATACAAATCAAAACAACCAATCTAACAATAATCCACCCACACAACCTCCTATTATGAACGATTGTAATAACTCTTTCATATGTTCCATTATTAAGTCAATTACCTACTTCTTAGTTAACATTATTAATAATATCATCCCAAAAATAGTCAGCAATTTACAAGCATCTCTCTGTCTATTTTAACAACAATTATGCAACCATAAATAGTACATAAATACAATTCCATTAAAGTAACAAATTTGCTCAACTGTAATGCCAACGACATCGGCAATAAAAAATTAGAACTAACTTATTTTCTAAAAGACAAACAAATCAATATAGCATGCATAACTGAAACACATTTACGCCCAGACAAATCATTTAACACAGCGGGCTTTAATGTAGTCAGAGCCGACAGATCAAACGCAAACGGAGATGGTGCACTAATACTAATAGAAAAATCTATACCATACATCCAAATTCACCTTCCACATAAATCAGGTTTTGAAACTATAGCCATTAAATTCCATTTAAGTACTAGATTACTAACACTAATAACTGCATCAAACCTCCCCAAAAAAATATCGATAATAATATTTCTTCGCTGTTCCAGATGAATTCCCCAACTCTTCTGATTGGAGATCTTAATGCTAAAAATAGTATTTGGTGATGAAATACCAATACTGCACGCCACCAACTCAAAAAAATAATTACGAACCTCAAACTTCAGTTAATTATACTAGCATGTCCCACTCATTACCACGAAGATCATAACAAACACTTTTTTCACTCCCTTTTTTAACTAACAAGCTCCCTTTTTAACTAGACTCAGACCATCTGTCAACCATAATCTCAACTCAACAAATCACTCCCCCTCACACACCAACTCCCACACTAAACACACAAAACATCCACTGCAAAAAAATGCAAGAATTTCATTAAAAAATAAACACCCCACTTTAAAATATTTAAAGCTCCTGTAGAAATAGAACAAGTTATAACCCTCTCAAACAATATTATAATTAACACAATCAAAATTTTTCATAATGATGCTCACCTCACTATCAAGCATTTCAATAAAAATCTTCCAGAAAACATTCTCACAATTATTAACCCTAGAAACAGGACAAGAAGACTTGGCGAATCACAAGAAATCCACAGCTTAAGAAAGAGCTAAATTTACTAAGCAACATCGTAAAGAAAGCACTAAGGGAACATAAACAACTTACAATTATTTAATCCAGTCTCTAAGCACAAATAATAACACGTGGCAATTCACTAAAAATATCTTGAAAAAGAAAGCAATAATATCCCCACTAACAAATCCAACGGGCACGAAATTCGCTTCTTATGCGATGTCTGAAGTATGTGCCGATCACTTTACTAAATAATTCACTGCCAATAACAACCCAGCTTATCCCCTGCATTCAAACATACTTGAAATAGCATCAGCCCCCAACTATAATGTACCACACAAAATCAACTACATCTTCCAAAATGAAGTCATCAATATAGTTAAGAATTTGCTATTAAAGAAAGATCCTGGACACGACAAAATAAGTAACAAAATCTTTAAAAATTTACCTAATCCCACAATAGCATATATCACCAAATTTTAATATTCAATAATTAGAAAGGGCTATTTCTCCGTTATTTGGAAACAAATTAAATGTTATACCCATCTCCAAGCCATTCAGGAATCTCACCAGCACTGACAACTACAGACCCATAAGCCTTCTTCCCTCTCTATCAAAAATCCTAGAATAATTAATTCTTAAAAGACTAAATTCCCATCTGAACAAAACTCAAACAATCCCTATGCACCATTTTGGCTTCCCTAATAGTTTCAACTTCTCATCGATTATTGAGAATCACGGAGCAGATACAAACTGCGTATCAACAAAAAACTTCATACAATAATTATCTTTTTAGACATTTCGGAAGCATGTGACTTAACATTCAAACTTAAAGAAATAGGTACTCCCAATTATTTAATTAATATGATTAATAGCTTCCTCCAAGATAGAACATTTTCTGTTACAGTTACCAAACACACATCGAATCCCCGCAAAATTACAGCTGGATTATCTCAACGTTTACCACTATCCCCCATACCAATATCCCCCATCAGAAAAAATCATTGAAAAATGCTTTGAAACTTCAGTCATACCTCACCATCAATTCGGCTTCCAATCCCTTGAATCAACAAACCATCCGATTCTTAGACTGATCGAAGACATTCTTAAAGGGTTTCACCAATATTCCAATACAATAGCTGTCTTCCTTGACATCAAAAAAGCCGTCGACTCAGTTTGGCACCCTGGCTTATTGTTCAAAACCACTAAAACTCGCCATATACTTCTAATTAAAAACTTTCTCACGAATAGGTTCTTCTCCATACATTTAACTGACGCACTTTCTGTCCCCGCTCCTATCTTAGCAGATGTACCTCAAGTCTCTGTCCTAGCTCCAACTCTCTTCAATATTTTCACTTATGGCGCACCGACCACCCCAAACACCATCCTCGCTCTCTTCGCCGATGACCAAGCAGTGTACTCAACAAACAAAATACTAGATGACGCAACCCTAGATGTTCAAGACCACCTAGATCAAATCTCTGAATGGCGTATCAAATTCAACCCTACCAAATGTCAAGCCAAATTCTTTTCTCTACGCAGACCCACCCTACCTGCACCGCTGGTGTACAGCTCCACACCCATCCCTTGGCTACGTTCCAACACGCCAGTCAAATACCTCAGAGCCCTCATCGATCGACGACTACCCTAGAAGCCCCATATCCACCACAGGCTTGCCCTAGCCACACAAAGAACCCACCAACTCTTCTCCCAACATTGTCGATATTCTCCCCTCCAAATGCAAACCGGTACTCATCTTTACAAAGCTATGGTCAGACCAATGTAAACATACGCAAGACCTATTTGGGGCTCAGCAAACAAATCTCACATTCTCAACTTAAGATGTTTCAAAATCGTTTCTGAAGAACCATAGCCAAAGCACCTTGGTTCATATCCAATGATATCCTTCATCACGAGCTCGGCATACCCCCAATTACCACCAACAATAAACAATCCGCCCATAAGTTTTACCACAACATTCCTTCAATCCCACAAGCGCTCCACTTCCAAACAGGGAAACAAAAACAAAACAGATCACGCATCCGCAGAAAACTACCCAGACCCCTTCTTGACCGATCGCTCAGATAACTCCTCGAAATAATTCTGAAGCAGTAATGGATTCAAAATATAACTCAACTCTTTAAATCTATATCCAATGTATTCAAACCCGTTGCGAAAGAGGTTGTACACCTACAAGGAAATAAATTTAAAACAACAACTTAAAAGTGCCGACAACCTCTTTCGTTCTTGGGAAACTTCGCGCGGACGTGGCAGATTTTGTTTCTTAAGTAAAAGTGTCACAGCTCGTTTGAGCTGGTTTTGATGGTAAACGTCTGATATTACCCAGTCTGCATGTGCATTTCATGTTTAGTACACTCCATGCTGTCTGCTACCGAAATCAGAATTCGTGCTCGATACTTTCCGCTTTCCCTTGTTAGCGCCCAAGAGGATGGCAGCGTGCCGCAGTTTTGCCTCACGAGCGCCCCCCACGGCGCGTGGCAACCGTGCATGCGCATCACGCGAGACAGATCCCCCGACAGCGACTGACGCCGGCGCCCACCGCGTCCACTTCAATCCCTGCACCCACCTGCCCCGCCCCGCTTACGCTCTGCTCAATTCAGCACCCCCCCTCACTCTCCACCCGCCCCACAGACGGACGCAGACTCGTCCCTGCCCGCCCCAAACACCGCCGTCCCGCACTGCCTTGCCCTGCCCAGCCCCGCCCATGCCTCGCCCACGCGCCTTTCCTCCATACACCGCCCGCCACCACCCAGCCTCGCCCATTCCCGCTCTGCCCAGCTCCTATCGCCCCGCCCCGCTACTGTACACCCAGCAGCGCAACCTCTGCCCTTGCGGCAATCGCTAACGAAGGGGGCGAAGCATGTGGCGAACGCTGATTCTGGATCTGCAATCCTTCCGCTCGCCGTTGTTTGCGTCACACGTAAAGGTTCTGAACCCTCAATTTCCAAAAGGCCATCCCATGCCTTCCAAGGCGATCTAATCAATGTGGATTCTCGTTCACAACCTTCCTTACTGCACTTTTCAGCCTTCACTCTTCCCTGACCCGTCCTGTTCTTCGTT
>BOPP01000213.1:1344920-1371310 GCA_017312745.1 Gryllus bimaculatus
GCCCCCCCGCAGCCAATGCATCGCACGTCCACTCCCACACCGGCCCCTCGCCAGCAAGGCATCAAAAACTGCGTGCGCCGTATCCCACGCTCAGCTTGTTTAAAGAGGCGTTCAAAGGCAGCGGAGAAGACGTGTTTAACATGACAAGGGCATATTTGTCAATGCTAAAATTACGCTTGAAAGAAATGTAAATGCTGCCACCCCACATGTCACAAAGAGCAAGAAACGTTGAATTTCAGGAGTGTACTTATATTACATTAACACCAGTCTCTGAGTTCCACACAAAAGGGTGCTATTTTCATGCACTGTAGTTAAATCAGTGAACGTTAAGTGTAACCCACACCGTGGCCACATTTGGCTTAACATTACCTTATCCAGCTCGTAGCATGGTTGAAAACGGCGCTCGATCCTTATTATCGCGGATGATAAGCTTTACTCAGACTTCAATGATCACTAAGGAATTGCTCAACTTTCTCTTGATAAGTTTTCTTAGTATATTATTTTCTATAAATTATATCTCAATTCAATAACTTATCGTCGCAATTAGATGCATATCATGCCACTTTTGAAGGGAGCTTTATCGCTCCTCTTTCTCCGCTCAAGGCCATCCGCCTGCCTCCCTGCCTGACGATTCCTCACCTCCGGATGGTTAGGGACTCCTGAGGAATTCCCATCTCCACTATTTGACAACTGAGGTAGAATATCATTTGTAGATTTATTTACTACCAATATCAATATTACCTGAAATACTTTGATCCGTTAAGGATGATAATGCAAATCCAAATGCAACTGTTTCAAAACGGTTTTTATCACAACTGTCACGGGCCGTCATTTGCCATGCGGACCACCGAATTAAACATACCTGATCAGAATCTTCGACCATCTGAGAACCGCGGAGATAGTCTGTAAAATCCTCATGAAAAATTATAACATATTTCCAACCAACACTTTACTAATTATTCACTTCGACTAATTATTTTTAAAACATTTTGCAAATTCATGAAATCTAACTAATAATTAAGGCGTCGCCAAACATTACAAATAAATAATTAAAACAATATAATAAAAAGACACATTTGGACTACTGACAGTGCCCTTGGTGTATTTCAGAAGTGTGATTGGTGAGAGGGAGATGACAAAGGTAAATGTTAAATATAATGGCTGTTTCGATTAAAAAATCCAGCAGAGTCACTTCATTTATTGACATTGGTCAAAAGGTAATATATTATTGTATTAATTTCAAGTCATTTCAGAAAATTCAATTTCGGATGGCATTTGCCGAAAATATGTCTAATATTTGTATTCTGTAATAATTCACATTTGTTTTCTAAGAATAGGTCACAATATAAACGCATTTTATGTTAACATGGTTGTATTTAATTGTTACTTTATTTAAAGCTTGATTGAGAACGTACTATCTGAAAGTTTGTGATTATTCTATTGGAATAGATATTTTGCCATGAAACATTCCCTACATTAACAGCACTAATAAATGTAATAGTTGACGAAGGAAACATAAGAAATCAATCAAACAAAAAAATCAACCAAACGATCAACTAATCAATCAATCAGTCGAAAACACGGAGAATTTAAATGAGATGTAATATTATTTTTATATGAAAACAAGTACAGGTACTTCATCTACGCAAACAAGACTTGAACTCTTGTAGATGATGTTGATGAGGGCAGGAAATTATAAATATATATTTTAACGCTCTTCAGTATCAAGTCTCTTCAAATATACCGAAAAGAATTGTTTCTGGCGGCAATGATGGAAAGAGAGCCCAGGAGAATGTCAACGCGAATTCCACGCGGAGGAGCGGGACTCGAAGCCCGCCGCCCGCCGCCCGGACAGGAAGGTGGGCAGGGGCTAAAGCGCCATTGTGCACTGAGTAAGGGGAACGTCGGTGGGTGGAGAGTGTGCACAGGCGGTGGAGGACCCCGGGCTCTGCGCCGCCGCCGCCGGCGCTGCTCAGTTCCGGGAGCAGCCAAGGACGCACGCGAGAGCCCCTCGCTCGCGAGGACGCGGCTAACGGCGCCGCGTCCTCTCCGCAAATAGTCCTCAGCGCCCCGTCGCGACCTGGACGCTGGTCCCCGCGCGGGGCGCTGAGGGACGCGCGGCACGCGGTGGAGCAGAAAGGAGCAAAACGAGACTAAAGAAATGCGATGAATTAGGACAGTCTTAGGTGGCTCAGGCGTCAATTGATGACACTGCTGTATCTCTGATCGGGAGGATCTAAGGTGCCAGTGCCGACGGTGGCACAATTTTGTACTCGAGGTAGACGGTCAAATTCAGCCGCTGTCTGGACGAGAATTCTTGCGACCGGCTACTCTAATCAGTAGTTTTCCATGGTTTCTCCGATCCAAATCAGGTGAATACCGGAGCAGTACCCTACCAAATGGGCCAAGGACAGCGCGCGATCTTTCTCTCCCCTTCTTTGACCGGACCTCATCTCTTACTCTTACACACACTTATTCATACAATAGTACACTATCACACATACCCCGCAGAAAGACGTGGTTGGAGAAAGAACCGGAAGCCGAAGGGAAGCCGAAAGGAAGCAGTTGACTCGTCAAAAATCATTTATCAATCAAACGAGTAATTACGTTTGTTATACACATTTAAAAACGGCGAATCACTAAGGGTATATGTACCAATCTAGAACAACAAATGGAAACGGGTAGAGGACCGTAAACATCATTCAAACTGCAATTGTTCGGATCATGAATATGAGGAAATTATTTTACCATAAACAGCATATAGCTTGTATGTGAGGTTTTGAATAACCTCTTCTTCAGATTCAAAACTCGGCTAAATGTTATTTTTGATGTGCATATATACTTGATAGAGAAGAAATACTCAAGAATAAAAAAAGAGAAAGCGATAAGATATTTTAATTGCAATTGAGCACAACTCTGTGTAAATCATTCACAAAATCAATTAAAGATAATTTAAGAAGATATATACAGTTACCATGCCAAACTCTCCAACCTTCAGATTTAATTGGAGTTCGTGGTAAATATACAATACACATAATGAACTTGCCATTGGCAAAACACAATACGATGTGAGCACAAAACGTATATACGTTAAGATATATTAACCTGCACTGTGCAGTTCAAAACTCCTCGTTTGCCGCTAGAAATGAGGCGAAGAAATGTCATGGTTTCATAATATTGGTGCGCTACGGAATGTCTCCCCCCACAATGCCTGGCGGGTAAAATTCTCTCCTCCCAATCGTCCACCAAACATGGACACCCTTCGTACACGTAGGCACCGGACAGCCTAGAAGTAATGGACACCCTTCGATCCGGGAGAGAGACGCGTTGACCAATCGCTACAGGCAGAACATCACTGATTACGTGATGGGCGCAAACTACCATAGGGCGGGAAAGACGCCGTTCCCGGGAGCGGGACCTCCATTGCTAACGAATGAGGCGGAAATATACTCATATTTCGCCTCATTCGTTAGAAGGAGAGATTTTACCTCCATTTTGTGTCTTCTACCTAAACGGACGGACAGGAGGACGGACGACAGACGGACGACAGACGGGCGACAGGCGGACAGACGTGTCATATTTCACCTCTAAAAAATTATATTTTAGGTTCAGAATATTTATTTTTCACCATAAAATAATTGCAGCCTCCATATCGTTTTTTATTTAATTGTATTTATGGTCATCCGAGTTAAAAAGGGTATGCAAAAACTGAAATATGAGATGATGCAATTCATTATATAATGTTTGTGTAAAATCTGATGTGAAAATTCTGAATGCTTTGTTCGTGCTCTTCTGAGCTTGTGGTAATATTAAGACATATATTCTATATTGTTCAGTGTGGCCAAACTTAAGGTTATCTCCACAATTGTATTTTTTATTGATTTTTGGACATGAAAACTGAATAATATTCTTCCATCTCATGAATTACTTCTCTTGCTCAAAATATGAGCCTTCCATCTTTGATAATGGTTGAAACTTGTTTAGTAGTTAATCCTGAGTTTGTCTGTATCATTTGTTTAATTTATAAGTTATTCTTTGTATTTTATTTTGAATTTTAGGGGTGATTATTGAAAATTAAAGTGCCAATTGGTAATATATTTTTGGTAATTAAATTACAAGCTTTGTATGTTTTCTGGCTTGTTGTAAGTGTTCAATAATCATTCCTAAATCATTATACACTTCAGATTTTGTTTATAACGCTGTCTATTTTCCTGTTTTACACCAAAATTGAATATTTTTCTGTATATTGTCATAGAGACTTTAACTCAGACATTCATACCAAGAGAGCGAGGTTGTCGCCCTCCTAATCGATTTTTTGTAGACTGCGTTGGTAGCAGATTAATTCCGCCGTAACAACTAGTCTCACGGCGGAAATATATTTTTGTTCCTATATAAGTGAGCTCTCCGCTCGCTCCAGTGCTGACACACTGACGCATGCAGACATTCTTCTCATGTGGTGTTGCCCATGGCCCTCTTCCCCGTTAAAGTATGTAAGGCGCGCACCCGGACATTTTCCATACTGTTTTCGCCGCCCGAGGCCTTCTGTCACGTAATATTGGATGTATATGTATTTAGGTTCTCTTGTAGCCCGTGGCCATTTGCCACGTATTGATGGGCTATTTGCCATTATTATGTTAAAGCGCTGCGATGCGATGGCATTTTTCTTGCGATGACGTCTTTTTCGTTATGTGCTGAGATTTTGTCTTATTTGCTCGCCCGTGGCCCTCAGACACGTTAAACTGTACTTTTTATAGTATAAGAGCACTTGTTTTGTTTATGTTCTCGCCGTGGCTCACTACCACGTTAAAAATGGAAAACTTGGCATAACCTATTCAATTTATTTTAATTGTATAGGAGACATTTTTAAATGTACGTAGTTATAAATTGTAATCTGCTACATTGGAATCGCTCACTCATATCTTTTTGTATTATTTATATATTTTCTTTGTGTTCCAGATTTGTGAGATATCCCGATTGTAAAGGACTCTGTCTCGATATATTTTGTGCATGGCTCTAATTTGAATTGCATTGTGTTTTTGTCTAATTGTGATTTGCCAGGATCCGAGAGGCCGAAACCAGTTGCTTTACGAGTCATACGGCTAGCAACCATTGTACTGGAACAATTGGTGTTACAGCACACACGTTCGCATCTTTCGTAAACCGCCTCATGTAGCGTAGTCTCGATTTTCGCTGACTGCGCTTCTTCAGGAGCGGAGCGACGCAAGGGGCGTTGCGACTCGAGAAAGTTCTGCGAGTGTAAAAATTGGTAAGGAGGTCGGGAGTGGCCCGTTTCATGAAACACCGCTCTGTGTAAGGTATATTGTGTAAGAGCGAAATCCAAGCAGATAATTTTTGGTGTGTCGGTATATGATAACTACTGTACAATTGTCTCCTAACAGATACGATTATTTGCAAGAACAAATGCCCATTGATTAATTGGTATTCAATTGTTATTGTATTAGTCAATTTGTTGACTTATTTATGAAATTGTTAATTGAAATAATGCCAAACGACCGAGCAGTTAAATATATATTATTTCTAATTGTTTTTAGAAAGTTCACCATTGCGCGACTTTATCAATTTTGTATTTTGCGCACCTATCGCCATAGTACTCTGAATTGATTATTGATGTTGAAAATGCTCGAGTTATTCCATAATTTGGAAACTCTTCAATTTGTATTGTACGATTCATTCGCAATTGTAATTCTGTAAAATTGTTAAATTTTGTAAATCGGTGAGAGTGCCGTTCCGTTCCGCTCACTTCCTCACTAGGATTTGGGTAGGAAATATTATTGTGTAATTTATTTGTTTATTTATTTCAGGACATTGGAGTTCTAATTTTGTATTTTTATACTGCGATTTGATGTGTATCTTTTTTGAAACCCCATGTTCCTGTAACATTACTTTTTGTGTCCAATTCAGTCAATGTGCTGCTGAAATTGTTTATTGGATAATAAATGGAAATTATGTATCGAAAGTTTGGTAACATAATTTTTCTCTTCAGTATAAATTCTGCCTCCGAAGCTGACCCTTTGACCCAATACCTGTATCCTAATTTTTAGGGATCATATTCTTCGGAAACGATCCACGCGTATTCTGCTAAAAGTTCATATGTTGACTTGCGCTGAGACTAGTAGACGTACGCTGCGTTTATTTATTTTGCCTTATTAGGCTTCCGACCATGAAAATTAAATATTTCAATTATTTAAAGTATAAATTTGCCACTACATGCAACAAGGCGGACATATTTGGACACATTTTCGGTATCAAAAGTTTTTTCGGTCAAAGAATCGTCGTTTTTTCTGCACGATTACAATAAGTTCTCTAAATACCGTAGTACGTGAGAAAGCAATAACAGTAGATAAAGTAATCAACAATTATGCTTATTTGACAAAATGATGCATTTGAAAAAAATAAACATCCTCTGGTCGTTCAATTAAAAGTTATATTTTAATTTTAGGTTAAATCTAATTTTCAATGAACACGAGGTCCTTGAAAATGATTAAAGAGAACAATTTAATGTTATTACTGTCAACGTTATCTCCGTGAAATTTCCTTTAAAGATCTGTATTATTGATGCAAACGATAAAATACTAAGCTCTGAATAACACCACCTTCTAGTTCAAAAGTTCAACCTTCTAGTTCAACCAAAATAGGTGCCGTGGATAAAGTTAAATTAGATACCTAGATCGCACATAAGTGTTTCTACGCATTTTATATAGAACGATTGCAAGTAAATTACTCAACGGCCGTGTAGTATTGAACGCTGCATTACATTAATGTTATAACAAGAAATATACGAGAAATTGCTGTCTTGGTACTAATTCACGTACGATAATTAAACACCAATGTGACTGAAAAATCAGAAATATAATGTAGGAAGGCGTAAGAATTGAATGTAATTTAATGCAAGGTAAGCAAGTACATAAATGAATTAAATATGCGAAGAAATAAACTTTTGCCTCGCGCAGAAAATTACAGAGAGTGCTGTTTACGTTTCGTAAGGGATCCAATTGAATCGTCTAGAGAAAAACAAATGAAGTGTTAGCATCAGTAGTCGTTTTGAAGTTTCTTAAGCGTTAGGTATGTAGAAAAATTCTAGGAAGATAAGAAAAAAGAAAGATGAGGTTGGCAACAATGATATGACATACGAGTTTCGTAAATATTAAGACAAAACAGCAGATTAGGGAAATGAAAGCACACGCGGACGAAGGTGACTACAAAGAGAATAATTTAAATAGCAAACGATATATACAAGATAAAATACACTTCAACACCTGTTTATTCGCCACAATTATCCCAGCGCAAAGCAAAGATTTTCAATTATATGTGCAATCTCAATCGACGAATACGACAGGACACCAACCATCAGCGCTTTTACTTTCCTCTAAATTCCTAGATTCTTGCACATAAATGGTTTATCTATGCATTAAAATTGCGTCCAACTCATTCATGACTTTATATAAGCAATACCGCTTGAAAAGTAAACAAGAATCAAATCTTAGATATAGTATATGCATACGATTTTACGGCTAGGCCTCGAACTCGAAATTAAATGCGCGACAAACGCACGACAAGTAATTAACAGGCTGAAAGCAAAGGCTAGAACAGAGCAGAAGCGTGGGATTCGGCATCCCTTATTCGCTAGCGATAGTTACAGAATCCAGCACAATGTCGATCCTTAGTTAAACCACGATAAAGAAAATATTTTAACACACATAATGCAAGTTAATTTGCGAATGAATGACTTTCAATTATTCAGTAATTTGTAATTACGAATGCATAACTTATTAAAAGCTTCCGAATAATATCTAGGATATAATTTCATCTCTCTGAGGTCTTAATTTGCTCATTTTTAATGCATATACTACTTCACTTTTTCGTCTCAGACTTATTCTAATGTTTTCATAAGGAACGACGTAAATATATCCTGAATTTAAAGTTTTGTGTCATTAAGCTTACTTAAGACACATGGCAAATGATTTAAAATTAAAATATATTGCAATTTAAATTGATAACCTTCATTCAAACTTTCTGTCATTCTTCAATAGTAATGCATTTTAATTTCATAATCCAAGTCAAATCTTACATGTTAATACAATTTTCTTATTTTCAATAATTTATTTTCCCTTAAAATGAATTAATACCAATTTCTTCAATGTTAATAAATAATCAGATATTGTACAGAAAAATTTCTAGAACTATACTTGCTTTCAGATCCTGATGCTTCATTTTTAAATCATCTAATGAGATATGATTGATGTTTCTCTTTCTTCAATAGATTAGAAATACGTGTAATTACATCTGAAAATTAATTATACGAAAATTTTCTTATAAATGTAATGAAGTTAATGAATTGATCTCCCACACGAAATGATTGACTTTTGTCTATAGGAAAGTATTTGCTTCACAATACTGAATATTCATTAAGCATTGGAAGTCATTTACAAGTCAGGTAAAGAAAATATTGACTTCTGAAGTATTGAAAACATTATTGCTGTTTTAGATCATGCTTTCTGGCCCGGGAGAATGTCATAAATACCACAAAAGAAAATAAATTAAAACATTTCAGACCAGATGAGATTGAGGAGTTTCTAACAAGAACCAAAAAAATCCAAAATTCCTTATTTCCTACAATTGGCGCTATCTGCAGGGACATTTCTTTTTGCCAAGTACCAAACACATTGAATGATATAAGGCGAGAAAAATTACAAATGCAATTCTACGCACGTCTACACTATGAAGTTTTTGGTGCATCCTAAAAAGTCTCGAAGTTGGACTAGTTTGGTTCTGGTAAGAAATCCTAGAACTACATTCTTTCGGCCAATGAAATATTGCACATCTACTTAATTGATTGAGTGAAATTTATGGCACGTAAATTATAATAATTGGTGGTTAGATGCAGTAATTCGTGTTACAATCACATTGTATGAATTTAATATTTTTATTTTTGCTTTATATTGTGTACAAAGCCAAGGAAATGACATTTGACAAAGAACTTCGAATAAAGTGGATTTATAAATCTCTTTTGCTTTGCTTGAGGACAATTCAAATTTCAACCCCGAACCATACAATGACATCACATGGTTGTTGACACGATCTCATCGTTTATTATTGACCACACTTTCCATCGGATATTACCCCCACACAACGATCATCAGTTACAGCGAGAGCGAAGACAAGATTATTAGAATTCCGGCAGCGCCGATTGCCAGTCACACACTGGGTTTCGTCCCTTCAATAATCGACACGCTCTCGCAGTACAAATGTCTCATGGCGGCCTGCCAGCAGTCGACTCAACGACTGAGATGTCTCGAGGAAATCTAAGACGCAGAAGATCCGTGGGAAACTGGGAAGAAGGAAATAAATTGTGATATTTGACGTCGAGTAGAAATCATAAGAGAGCGGCGAACCATCTTAAGGAAATGTGGGCAAACGACTTTCTCTTTGCCGCCGCAGAACTGCCGACATCTGCGTTTCACGCAACCAAGGAAACATATTCTCTCAAGCAACATTTTTCATGAGGTTGATGTTCAAGGTCCCTCGCTGAGAAGCAGGAATTGCTACAAATTTACCCTTCACGAGGATATGGGTATTTTCGCTGCTAGAGTGACAGTACACATTTCATCTGCTTGTCAGATAGCAGAAGTGTATGAATACTTACAGAGTAGTGACGTGTCGATCACGGATCGAAGGTTGGAGGGTTCCAACCTCAGACATGATAATATGCGTGTGTATCCCCGTTGGTTGGCGTCAGGAAGGGCGTACAGCCGTAAAACGTCGCCAAATCAAAAGCGGAAGGCACTACGTTCCCTTGCCAGCACGTCTGGAGCCGCAAGACCTCTGCCGGGCATGAAAACCCTGCGCTGCGCCGCGCCGTGCGAGACGCTTCGTCGGATCCCGCCGTAATTCCAGCGCCGATGGAAGACGTGAACGCAAACATTTCAACAGCCTCACCGGGCAGCCACTCCCCATTCACAAACACGATTTTCGCCGAATGCTTTGCACACAAACACCGCGCCGACTTAGCCGCATGAGACCCCCGCTCCCCCACCCCCACTTGCACTTCACGCATCGGGCGCGCGCGCAGAGCTGAATATTCAAAGAGCTTGCACAAACCGCTTGGAGAGCTTGCAATAAACGTGGAATGTAAGGCATGATCTTCTGTCAGCTAACGAGCAGTCGCCAAGAGAGTAAGAAAGTGGCTTGGAGGAAGAAAATAATCGCGTCTGCTCCCTGGTGATGGAGGCCAACGTCACCCTAGTGTTTTGACAGAGCGACCGTCACCTCTCCTCCACTGCGCTGTACTGCTCCGCCCTTCTTTAATACAGTTCTCTGAAATGCCGTTTATCGACATTCTCGGCAAATCGTCCATTGTTTAGGGAAATGAGAAAAAAATATATTTTGTATAATGTTTTAATTTTATTTTATTTCAAGATCGCATAACAGCTAGGTCATTAGCGATCACTATAGCTTAACGATAGAGTTAACAGTATGATGTTATGGTGATTGTGAGGGGTGAAAGGACGAACACAAATTCAACCATGCCCGAGGCAAGACTCGAACCCGCAATACTTCAGTTCGAGATCGCTACGGCACTACTACCTTGCCAACTCGGTCATCCGATTGTACAATATTTTTGTTTTTCTAGGGCTTTTTTCAGCCGACAGCCTGTTATCCTTTACGCCCTGATAGGACACATATTTGACCAACACTAGACGCTAATACTCTTGCAGGCTCCTCTGATTTGGGGTCAGCAGGACGCGAAGCCCTCCGCAACAACACACATATGAGAGGCAAGGCAAAAGCACACATGCCAAAGGGGGAGTCGAACCTGCGACCCTTCGAACCGAAGCGTTGATCTGGTACAAACTCTTAGCCATCCCAGTCATTCAGGTTGGCTTCTTTATACGTACGTTAGTTAGATTATTTAATGATAATCATAAAAATCTCGCTTTGAACTTTCTTCTATTCTTTTGATTAAGTAGTAATTCAGGCACATCAGCAATCCCATAAGTGTAGTGCATATTGATGTATTAGACTAATGGGACATTCCGATCAGAAATGACATTCAAAATTTTGTTTCTATTCATTTTTTCTCATTAGCGAATTTAAGATCACAAAATAACTGGGTATATTCGTTTTACTAAATCAATGAATAAAATCAATTCTTGAAAATTATAAGAATAGAAAATCATTAGTTCAAAAATGTTTTGTCTGTACGCTGGCCTTCCTTGTTCTGATAATAAGTAAATAAACTACGCCTGTCGGTGCCTTCACCACGATAAATAATAACCAAGTCAAAAAGGTATTTTCTGTCTGCCTGAGCACTAATAACTCCACATCGTAAACTTTTATCACAAACCAAATGGTTTTATGGGTGATGGAACTCACATTGCATCTGAAACACTGTCAGATTGACATTAAACTCTTACTGTTGCTTCATTATCATAAATGCCTTCTGTTAATGTTATCACAGTGGTCGGCACCCTGGCCACCATTACAAGTCTTATGATAAATGGTATACTTGAATACATTATACCTCAACAACTTTTATCAGCTTTGTTCAATCTTCAAAATTGAAAAGTAACAATTGATTGTGCGGAGTTCATGTTTTAACCGCGACTGTGGAGGTTTACACTCTTCTTTCCACTTTGCGTCGTTTTTGATTTATGGCATCCAAGTACAAAGTATAAAATCATACTCGCTATTGGAAATGCTTATTTTTTCACAATATTTTATGTGTCAATCATAATGCCGGGAAAATATTAAGTGATAGAAAAATAGTTAACTAAGAAGTGTGAGAATGTTGCGCACTTGTGTATATAGCATTTTTGCATCATGAAGGTATAGTTGGTGAAGAAAAAATATCGAGGGTTCCATGTTTGAAGTTTGGATGTTTTAAATGCAAAACTTAGTACATAGACAATATTTTCAGCAATCTTCAGACACAAGCTGTCTTTTGTGAAAAACGTTTAAAGATTATAATTACAAATGATGCATTACGATTTTAAGTTAAGGTAGATAGCACAATATCCTACATTAAGATACTCGAACATTTTAATTACATTTTCAGAAGCCCATTAAACTCTGGTTTTACAAAAATGGTGATTGTATTGTTTCTTAATTTGTAAACCTCTATCTCATTTCATCAGTTTGTGATAATAAAAAAGACATGACACAATTTATTCATTTTTTTTATTTTCCGCATTAGAAGTATGTAGTTTTTCAGTTGTAGCATTTGGACAGTTCTTGCTTTTGCACGATACAATCGCAGGGGTTCGGCTAAAAAAATAAATTAATTATATTAATATTTAATAATATAACATTGAATGTATAGAAAATTCCAGCCATGTGGTTTTAGGGAATAGTTCAATACTGCAGGTAAGGTGGCAATACAGGTGGCTGAAGAGCGGAGTCAAAATGTGTCTGGAAGCAGTGGACGCCCATATAGTGCCAAATTCGAAATATGTGCAACAATACAGTTCATCAGTGCAGGGTAGGTCAATAGAAAAGCTTACAGAGCCCGGACAACAAAACATCCACATCATCATCAACATTTGGACCAATTATATTAAAATATTTAAATTCACCTAAAATATACGGAGGAGAAATAGTCGTTATTACAATAGCTAAATTATAGCTAGTTTCCTTAGAAAAGTTATTTTCAAAATATTTAAGATTTTACACAAATTTTGTAATTAATAAAAATTATGTCATTCCACCTACTGGCATAATTTTAATCCTTGTCCCCCATTTCTAAAACATAAAGTGAGTCAATAAAAGTTAACAATTGACAGAAAAAGATATTTCGACAGTAGGCCATTGTCATAAATGATATGAAATAAATTTATTATTTTTTGTTACAGGAAATGTTATTTAATATTCTGCAACTCAACAAAATTAACAATTTTAATTTTTTTATAATAGTGTTTTATTTTGCAATTTTGTTTGGATATAATCATTAGGCAAAATTACATACAATTTTAATAACATGAGAGGAGTAAGGTCCATTGACCGTACTCCTAATATTACATTCTTTCAGATTAACACATATTAAACATATTTGATAACTAAACTAAAATACTAAACATACTAAAAAATACGATGATAAACATATATAATAGTAAAATAGAAAATAATATAACAATTTATAGTCGAAATGTCAGGTCTAAAGTATGATATCGTTTAAGTCGTCTAGTAGTGTCACTATTGTCTAGTAAGTTAATGACAAGAATATTTTGATGGTTATGAAGACGTTGTAAGTATTTTGCGCTGGTCTTGTTCTTTTATTGCTGTCATTTGTAAGTCTCTGTGTATTAGATTAGATTTATTAATAATTCTGCAATTAAGTTTGAGAACTTGGAGGCAGAATACACTAACTTAACATTACTGAAATTAACAACTTTTCAAAATCTACAAACTTTACAAATTAACGTGAACATTTCACCGGGCAATCTTTCATAGCACTCTAATTCACCACACTCAACTTCACCACACTTCACGCCACTGCACTGCACATAATAAATAATAATAATAATAATAATAATAATAATAATAATACTTTAATTAATAGAAACATAGTTACTTACACTGAATTTTATCAAACTATTTATAACACACATATCACATTCAGAAAACTAATTTATTTTTAAATTTCCTGAGATTGAGGAAGGATCGAATATTGGGCTAGGCCAAACCGTTCCAAGTCTCTACTAGTTCGATTCGCGAATGGAATATTTCCCAACGTCCGTTTTCTGACATTCTTATCTGAAATTTTTGCATGTGATCCGCTCTGCCGAAAATAATGTAGATTTCCCTAATCGACGCTTTGAAATTCTTCCACGATCCGAAGGCCTGTGTACGCTTTATACATTGCATAGAGACGTTGACTTTTGATCTCCTCCTTTCGAAGTGACTCCCATAACCCCCTTTATTCTTGGTTACCCCGGAAAGTAATTGTCGTTCGTTACGTCCGCAAGAGCATTTTACAAATCTTCTTAAGCTTTTTAGATTGAGAAAAATTATATTTCAATATTTGACTTTTGAGCTGTTCCTCAAAAGTTGTTTCCATATGATTGTTCCAGACTGTTTTTAGTAATGCTTTAATACAGAAGCAATTTTGTTTGCGGATGCTTAAACAATGAGTTTTTTTTTCCTAATCAGCCAGTTTAATCTGATAATTTTGACGGTCTAATTCTTTTCTTTTATTCTTTATATGTGTTTTCCATGTAAGTCTTCTGTCCAGTGTAATTTCAATATATTTTGCTGAGTCGCTTTGAGGAATAGGTTGTGATCCGATTTTTATAGGAGGGCAAGTTTCGTGTTTCAGACTGAAGGTAACTTGGGCAGATTTTTCGGTCTCGTCGGTCTCGGTCAGTCGGTCTCGAAACTGCCCACCGACCAGGCTGACTACATTCGCAGAGAATCGGCTCGTCTTCTGGGCCATTCTAAATTACCACGTACTAACTTGCCACGCGAGGAACGTGTGGTGTTGCGCAAACTACGCAAGCGCGAGGATCTTGTCATAGTACCCGCAGACAAAGGCAATGCCACGGTGGTCATGAATACCATAGACTACCATTCTAAGGTTGAGGCGTTGCTGACAGATTAGTCCTACACTGTCTTAAAAAGCAATACCGTTCGGAAACTGAAGGGAGAGGTCGCGGTACGGGTAAATACATCGCCTTCCTTTACTTTCTGATCGCATTTTACATCGATATCTACGATTAGAATCGCTTTGTTTTCCCGAATAACAAAATCCGATTTGTGTGTGGCGATCGTATAATGAGTATGGTCAGTATTGTGCTCTGCCCAACAGACTGGTGAAGGTAACTACAGACTCTAACGTGTCTTTTCTTATATTCAAACATCGCTAGAATTTGAGAAAATGAGACGACGTGATCATTGTTCAACATCTGCCGAAAGTTTGTTAGTATGTGAAGAACACGTGACACAAAGCTTGGTTGGAGCCAATGGAGTAATTCGAGTTCCAGACAACCCCGGTTCTACTTGATAATATATATCCCGTACTTTTATCCCTGCGTAGTGTTGTAAAGTCAAGTGCTACGGAGTCAAAATATCTCACGTCTCACGTTTACATTTTATGTTAATTATTTACGATAAATATTATATATATATATGTATATATGTTTCTTTATACTCTATTATTGTTAGGAAGGTTCATAAGTGTGATCTTTTCTCTATCATCAGTTTAAAAAATCAATTTTGGATCTTTCTTTGTCCTATTAGAAAGGGAATTGTTTATCCAGAAAATTTCCAAACTTAAATACATTTATAGTAACAAATTTCGTTTTGTACAATAACAAAATTCACATCACTTCTCTCTTCTAGAAGAAAACAACAAAATTTAATACATTCATTTACAATTATACTGTCTTTGTAACACGTTGACCATGATAGAGTGTTAATCAAGTACAGTTTGCAAAGTTCTTGCCAAGATTACAAACATTAATTTGAATAACATCAATAGAAGATAAAATAAATTTACCCTCTCACATAATTTAACATTAGTATTTCATGTAAAATTACACAATACTCCCCTTCAAAATAGTCAATTATATTACAAAACAACACTGAAATCAGTACAATATATCTCTCTCTCTTAAAAGCAACGTTAAACCTTCACAGCACAAATAAATTGCAAATTTATGCTCTCTGGCACGTTCTTTAACATCCCTGAACTGAATATTGTTTCACACCCAATTATAGTTTCATTCGTAAACCATTTCCATTAGAAAAATGATTAGATTCTACTTCCTCCACTCACAAGCACATAATGAAGTTCCATTTCCTCCAAATATCTATTCACCCCCGAATGTTCATAGAACCTTTTTACAAGTGCCGTATTTTCAGCATTTCATTTACGCCCTACCCACTCGGGCAATTTTATCACTAAATAATCGATCGTGGGAATACTTATCGTGATCTTGTGAATCGGAGTCGTCCTTCTCCGCGAAGTCTGGTTGAATCATGGTCTCCCCAGGCCCACGTGTTGGTGACTTCCTGTCCCAAAAGTGATCGCAAAAGTCGCAAAAGTGACCGTTTCAAAGCCGGAGACCTGATACACTGCTTGTGGCTGCAGATCCACGATTCAATCACCATAAAGTTCTTTAGCTTCTGAGTGCACGTCCACGCCTAGCTCTCGCTAATCTTCCCCACGCACCGTCTCCTTTGACGTACGTCGTTCAACTTCTTTTCACTCGTTCCCACCACCTCTCTCTCGCTTCGGTTGGCACGTACACCCCAATTCAAAACGTCTCAGAACGTCTATCTATAAGGTTTACTACTTCTTGCCCGCGCTATTCAAATGTAGCGTTGCCATCTTAATCACAGATAGGCAACGGTTACAATAAAGTACATATAATACTAATCTGTGTAGAGTTCTATAGCAAAATAAAAAATCTGGCACCAATTATAGACAATGTAAGACCGAAGGATCGTTCCCGAGCGGCGCGGCGTCGGAGACTTTAACGCGCGGGTAGACACGGAGCGCGCTCAGCGGCGGTTCAAAGATCTTTCTGCGCGGCCCGCCGTGAACGCACGTGACTTGGACTAGTTCAGTTTAATTCTATTCATTTATACCTTAATTTATGTGGCGAGACTCATGCTATGAGGCCTGCTCTTTTGGCTGACCAGGTAAATTTCGCTATACTCCTTTCACAAACTAGTAGAGAAAGAAGGTATTGCTTGGACAACAAAACAGGCGATTTGAATTTAGCTCAGAGGCCAAATTTAGGCATGATTATCTTTCACGTGTAGGGCGACGGGCAGGGCGACGGGCAGGGCGACGGGCAGGGCGACGGGCAGGACGGAGCAACGGGCAGGGAACGGGGCGAAGGGTCGGGCGAGAACAGGGATGGCGGTTCAACATCGAGAGATTCTCAGCGCGACCTTATGCTGGCAAAGCAGCGCTCTGGTGATCAATTAGTGGAACTCAAAGTCAGCCACACAATGCTCCTACATACCACCAACGGAATTCTTCCACTATTGAGAAAATCCGTGTTACTCATGCCTATATTGCCCGTGTATATCAACACATATATCATAGATAAGAGATTCAATTCAAGAAATATTAAACGTATTTTCATGGTTTTTGATTACCATGAAATTTACTTTTCTCAAAAATTGCATTTTAATAATCATTATAAATTAACATTTACTATCACTGCAATGCTACTGAAATAGTGACGACAAAGGAAGCAAACGGTAATATTCGATCAATATTCCACAGACCATTTAGCTCAATTAAGGACCTCATCATTTGGCGAAACCTTTTCATCCCGACCGTCTGCCCCGAGCCAATCGCTTCGCACAATCCGTGCAGTAACTCATCTCCGCTTCCTCCTCGCCGCCCACGCCGTCCATGCCGCCTGGCTCGTCCCGTCCCGCCCCCCCCCGCCCCCGTGCTTACAGCGAGAAAGGCGCTTTTCTGCCCGCGCGGAGATCGATGGCCAACGATGCAATCGCCGAATCGCTGCCATCTCGCCGCGCTCGCGCTCTTGCTTTACTGGCCCCCCCCCACCCACCCACAGGCCGGTCTTCGACCCGCGAACAATACGGATCTCGGTCCGCCGTTGCAGCCAGTCGCCGATGGGCGCGCTGCACGTGCCTGGGCACTGGACCACTAGCCCAGCTCGAAGCAATGGATTCCTCTCTCCTGAACCCACATTAAGCTGTATAATCAACTGCCTATAATTTCAGGATTAATTGGCTGGAGGGAAGTTGATGCGTTTAGGTGTTGGAATGAGTGGGACATGCCTCTACGGTACACGGCAGGGATAATAAAAACCTGAGGGAATGCATTCAATTTCCAGAACGATTCTCACCTTCTGTCAGAAGACAGTTTTGTGATAAAAGTTATTCTGACAAGTGTCCAGATTAATCCATGCGTGAATCAATCATTAAGGAACAATAAAACGTATTTAAAAGTTTCTATAATGCCATGGAAATCGTTTTAAACACTTCCTAATAAGAATGAGTCTTACCAAAAAGACGCTACATATTGTTTTCACAATTGTATCTTAAATTTGTCGATTTCTTCCTTTAATGAGAACAAAATGTTCATATATAACTTGTGCCTTTAAAGAAACAAAATTAAAATATACATTATCATTTATCATATTCTTCTTCATAATAATTTTACTAATTTTAATATTATTGTTTTTCGTTTTTGCTTACTGCTTGCGCAGCGAAGAGAACTTATTGGAATGTAGAAAAAAGACGTTTTGGAAAAGATATTGGCAAAGTGACTAAATATTATTCCTACACGTAGAAAATTACTCAGTGGAAAACGTTGAAAAGTCAGAATTCATGTTTTATGGGTCCGGAAACGGAAAAAAATACTATCGGCAAAACTCGTTCGTTTGAGTGTGGTCAATGCTACCACCTAAACAGTTCACGGGCTTTTCTCGAAAATCGATATTTCTATGTTGATCTGACCAAACACATGACCCTACGAGTCATGCACATTTTAAAAATAACATGATTTGTTTAGTACAATTTTGCAAATTTTCCCATTTGAAAATTATTTTCATGAGTACTTGTTGAGTAATATAACACTAGCACACTAACAGGAGAAACTGCTTGGTAAGCACATACACTTATTACTTTTTACTTCTTGCAAAGAATGGGCCACAAAACAAAATTTAAACTATCAAACAGAAGACATTTGAAGAATCAAGATATCAAAATAAATTTACTTTTCTTGTATGTAATGAACTTATGCAGACTCTTTGGAAGAAAAGTAAACCGATAAATATATTTTGTTTTTGTTTGCCGAGATGGATGACACGGGTTGATTTGCAAATCGTCTTCATCAGCTTCGTAATTTCGCCATTGAAATATTCGGTGTTGGGCGTGATTTCTTATGAAATTTCAACATTTCCCTCTTTTCAATACATTAGGTGGAATGTTGTAATCACATTATGTTGCATTCACACGAACCTTCCAGCCACACACAATTATAAAACGTTCACATCGAGTTTTATTTGGCAATGTGAGGATATAACCGAGGTGACAAAAGGTCTTGTGGTGGTCAATAAAGGAAACAGGTATGTAGATAAGTGAATTATTCAAACGACATTTCATCTCGTTACTGAATTTTTCAAGTCAATTGCTGTTTCAACAGTTTAAACATGTGTGAACGCTAATATTTGCGGTCTTCCACTGACAGAGAAACAGAGGTGTCGTAAAGTCTTCACATCAAGGGCCAAATATTAACAGACCTCCATTCATTTAGACCCTGAGGAATTACACACATAAAACATATTAATGCCACAGAACTACAAAAAATGTGTGATGCGCTAAATGAACATTTTCAAGAAAATTTTTGGGATAATAGTGTACAGCAGGCATACTTTTTCAGATATTTGGTGAATTAATATAGTAGTGTGAGCAACGGGTAGTCAGTTTAAAAATATTATTTCAACTTGTGTTTTCTTTCTAGTTTTTTTCTTCAATTTTTCCTCTAGTAATATTCACAACAATGTTGACAAAAAATGATACTCAAGGAAGAATATTTCGCATTTTAACTGACATTCTTTCTGTACAATGTAACTTTTAAATATGTCATAAATATGAATGAAGGATGGCTCTAACAGTTCTATAACACATCGAGTTCACTTGGAGAAATGAATAAAAAGTTTCAATCTATTGTCTGTCACCACAGAGTAAATGTTCTTAGTATGGCGTCGTCTGCTAGACAAGAATAATAATACTTAGACAAACAGAAATGTGGAATAAAATTATCTTGAGCAGAATCTTAAGCCGTATGTAAATATTTTTCGGGAAATCAGCAGTCTTAATCAAAAATATTCTCCATAAATATAGATAGCATGGATATCTGGCATAAATATTTACAAATAAATATTTTTTCATTTCATGTTTAAATAGAGTTAACGATTTAAACACCTTTTTCAGCAATGTTCATTTCTTGATAAAGGAATTATTTCATTTAGAATTATGAAATTTTAAAAATCACTCTAGAGCTCAAGAAAATGTACTTAAATAATACTTCCTCCTCATATGTCATATCGTATTAAAAATTGTATGTTTTACTTTACTATTCTACAGTACAGGACGGAAAAGTATTGGAGTCACCACAACAATACGATCACGAATTTGCGGTCGTAAAAACAGTGATTACGGTTCTTTTAAGCTGCAGCTTTGCACAAATGTCAGGATTACGGCCCATTAACATCGTTTGAAAGACGGTTAAGATTGGTGCAGGTAGATGAGAGACACGCGTAATTTTGCACACAAAAATATAGGGATGCCTATGTGGATGGATGCTTGAATAAACGCATGACATTAGAAAATTATTTTATGGTAACTGTAAAAGACACCAATTAG
This sequence comes from Gryllus bimaculatus, assembly GCA_017312745.1. NCBI lineage: Eukaryota > Metazoa > Arthropoda > Insecta > Orthoptera > Gryllidae > Gryllus > Gryllus bimaculatus. Next base: position 1,365,294 of record BOPP01000213.1, read on the forward strand.
ATCGTCGGGGTTCAACCGCGTCCTGACTCCTTGGCTCCACGGATCGCGGCCAGCGCAGCGGCGCGGTGGACGGGTAGGCCTTATTTCCCGACGGGAGCCAGCGGCCTGGCGGGCGGGCGCCGTAAACCCATCGCGTCCCGACGTTATGTGCGGGGCTCTCCACCCGCCCTTATCCTGGCGCATCGGGCGGCGGTGGGCGTAGCCAGGCGAGGCTGTGCGGCGTGAGGCGGAACGGGGGCGTGAGGCGAGGCTGGGTCACGGAGCTGTGCGGGTCCGAGTGAGCTGGAGGCGGGGAAGGCACTGGGCGGGACTGACGCAAGACGGGGCGGCGCGGCGCGGCGCGGGGCGGAGCGGCGCGGGGCGGCGCGGGGCGGCGCGGGTTACCCCGTCATCGCTATCGCCGCTCATTTGATAGTGCGCGGAGACGCCTCGCGGAGCCCAAAGATGTCTGCAGCGTCTCGCTGCTGTGGAGGTGGCTCGGCTCGCACTCGGATCGAATGGGAGTGGGCAATGAAAATGCAGATAATGCGTTTTTAGAGGACCAGCTATTACAATGTGTTCTGATGATTTTCAACAATGTTGATGATCTCTCACGAATTTTCTAGGCGTGTTCCTTCGAGAATTCAGTCGCGTGGCTATGAATGCCAAGGAGAGTTGGGATGAGGAATTCATCTAACACATTTTTAGAATTGCAGAACGCAAGAGTGTTGACTTCGACACAGCTTTAATGTTGACTTCGAAAAGGGTAATTTTTTCTCACAGAAAAAATGTACTGATTATCGCAGTCTTTACGATACCAACCTGCTTTTTTTCTTAGAGGAGGTTTTAAAAATGTTTAACACTGTAAAAATAACGTTAAACTTACACAGTTAAAACAAAAAACGTAATTCAAATAAAACCTCAGAACTACTTGATAAACTGTTTTTATCATGCCAGACTCTTTGTCATTTTACAATGCTAAGAGTTATCTTGTCACAGGAAAAATAAATTTATCTCTTGTTTCTCGCAATTGTAATGAATTTGCAATCTACCAGAAATCCATATTGTTGACTGTCGCAGTCAAGAAATTCATTTCCTTTTTAAACAATTAAATGGCTATACTTACGATGAAGAAGGAAAATATATATTTCCAGTAGAACAGAGAACAATAAAAGTATTAATCCACTCCAGATTTTCAGTCCGTAGATAAAATTATTTTAACCCTTTCCAGTAGCATTCCTTTTCTCCAACTAGAGAAAATCTACCAGTAGTACCTCGCTCTGGGCATAGTTGCGTTAATTGTCCGTATGAAATACTCTAATATTATTTGTAAGATTATTCTCTATTTTGGTCCTAAGAGCCGAGCTTATAAAAATAAATAAGAGTGACATTTGCATTCCACATTCTCTTCCATTTATAAGACATAAGCCGACGAAATATTTTGACAGAATATGTTTCGCGAAAACCTACGTTCTTTGTTCGCCATTTATCACAGTCCTTCGCTAAGGAGACTATGACAAATTACCACAACAGATTACCAGAATCACGGGAGCGAGTCATGTTCAACAACTCGAGATTTGTGTGTCGCGCCGTGGCATCTGTCTTCTCGCATTCGGCGAATCCGCGCTCCCTAAGGAGATAAGACTTGCCGTCCTGCCCAGAGCGCGTTTGCGGCGGTCGCTCGTAGCCTCGATGGTACAGACCCTGTGCGCATACGATGCGACAGGCCGAGGGAATTAAACTCTCATTAAGACATGTTACACATTCTTAAGTATGATTTAAAAAAAACACATTTTCGATTTTGCTACGTCCGTTCGCACCGGGATAAACCACATTAAAATATGAAAACCTTTTTCGCAAGGGATCCTTTCAAACCGACGGCCGGCAGCGACGCACAAACAGACGGCAGTGACAACGCTCATCAATTAACAGCGCGACGCCACTGAAGGCGCGCTACATGGAGGAGGGAAGGAGCTTCCGCCCGTCAACGCGCGCTTATTACATCGCGCACTCACAATGACGAAAGTGATGTGTGTGTTGAGTGTATGTGGTGTGTGTGGTGTGATGTTTGTGTGTGTAGTGTGGTGTGTTGAGTGTGATGCAGTGTGGGGTGTAGTGTGGTGTGTAGTGTGTGAAGTGTGATGTGTAATGTAGTGGGTAGTGTAGTGTGAAGTGTAGTGTGGTATGTAATATGGTGTGTAATGTGGTGTAGTATGCTGTAGGGTGTGTGGGGTGTGTGCGGAGTGCGTAGTGATGTATGTAGTGGTGGCTGTGTGTGTGTAAATGGTGTGACGTATCGCTCAACATGGTCAGTAACCATTGCTAATGAAGTGTGATGCAACGTAGTGTAGCGCAGCCACCAACACGGCTACATGTGGGGTGGCGTGGTTTGGCATATCCGTCACGTCGGACGTAATGTGGTATGGAGCGGTACGACATGGCTTGGTAAGGCAAGCCGGGCAAAGGTTCCGCAGCGTAGCGAGGTGTGGCGAGTCTTGACGCGGTGTGGCACGATGTAGCGCGATATGGCGGGTCGCTGTATGATGTGATCAGAAGAGATGTGATACGTGGAGACGAGATACGTGGAGTGGACGCTCAGCCTCTCTCTGGCCGTTCAAATATAATATCAGCGAAATGCGAAATCATAATGGCATATTTATAAAACACTGTACGCCTTCCATACATATATCTGTCAATGACAGAACTCGTAATTCTTTGGTACAAATTCGGCACATATTTGAAAAAAATAATAGAAATAATTGAAAATGATTACCTATAAAAACAATTAAGAGCTCAATAGTTGTCTCAAACTATTTTGTGTCTTAAAATGAAGAAAGAAAAATTTCTCTAAAATTATTGAAGTAATTAAGCTGATTTTTCAAGTCTATAGTGTATGTTCTTTATCACAAAGTGTAGATATAAAAATTGTTTGTTTGCATTCTAGGCGTTGTCCCTGACAGCGAGCCGTGAACGGGGACCTGACGTTTAAAAGATGAGTGTTATGATGATTTATAAAAAATGACCTCCATACAATGAAGGACACATTGGTGAGATTTTGAAATTCGCTAGCTTAGAATTCTCATCGTACTTTCAGTATTAAATGAAAATTCAAAATCAAGTAACTCGAAAGCAATAATAATTGTTGAAGTTTATGGTTCATCCTAACACTTCTACATGCATTCCACACTGAAGATAATAGACATTTTTACTGACAAGGCTTTATGTATTCCTCAAAGCAAATCATAATACAGAACTCGCGGTCAGAGAGACACTGGTTACGCCAAGGTTCATCAAAACAACGATGACACACTGTCGAGGCTTACATCTGCAGCGACGACTTTCTCCTGCTTACAAAGAGCAACGTTAAGAAAATTCATGCACCGCACAAAATACAAGGGGGTATATACAGGAGCCAGTATCGTAACTACGCTTTGCGTGAATGACTTCATTACAGAAACCTGTCTACGAGTCTGCGGAGAAAATAGTCAATGTCGATTGGAGAACATGGCTACAATAGCAGTGGTTGTTAGTAACAAATTAGGGAAGCGAAAATAGCGAAACCGTCATGTTAGCAAATACAAGCGCCGTATCTTTAACGCCCCCTAATGTAGGTGAACGGAAATTTTTATGCAAAGTGCTAGTTTTACTATTTTGCTATCTTGTTGCAAATATTCTATATTTACTATGAATATGACTGTATGATATCAAGGAACTAAATGTATTTTACCTAAATATGCTTAATCGTGTTGTAAAAGAGTTCCTAGGGAAAAGATCAAAGTTAACGTGAAATCTATGAAATCTATCGTAAAGAAAAATACTTTGTTTTTCCACTGCATCGAAAGGGAAAGTAACAACAATGACAATATTAAAGCGTGAATTAGTGGCATGTGTTGAAATACATTTGTTTTTCTCACTTTTTTTAATAAATCTTTTGAATTTCCTGCATAGAGAATAATTTCAAATGAAAAATTCCAGACCTGATTAGCACTTATATTTCCGTTTTTTTAATACTTCTCGCTCACGTTCTTAAAAGACTGAATTAAAATAAAAATGTACGCAAAAAAATTGCGAGAAAAAAGAAATCGTGACAATATAAACTACCTACTTTAAAACTATACGTCTTATTTTCAAAGTCTATTTTAGCGAGGCAAAAAAATAGAGATTTACAGCCTAAATTCTCAATAGTATCTACGGATGAGTTGGATGTCGCGACAGGAGTGCGGGGGGGGGGGAGAGAGGGAGATCCAGAGCAGGGGCCATAAAACGCCAGAAGCGCGCGCCATGCTGAGCTGGGCCGCGTTGAGCCGTGTTCGCCAGCTGCGCGTGCGTGTTCCGCGCTGAAGAGGTCGCTGAGGCAGCGTTATGCAAATTGGAAGCGCCCTGCGCTGCCGCGCGTGCTTCACGCCGACCGCTTGTACCCCGACCGCCCACCCACCCCGCCTACCAAGCATTGGACGTGGCTAAACTAGTGATGCGTACTTTCTCGCAACAGCACTTACTTTCTCGCATAAGTAACGATTACGTAAAATTATAATACTGCAATTCAATTATCACATCTCAGTCATCACTTCTAAAACTCTTAACCAAATCCAAGCGCAGCAAGAGCGAAAATTTCATTCATTTGAAGACAATACATCAACAACTTTCACAAACTGACTCAAAATGAGAAGTTATTTTAAGACTATAGTAAATGGCGGTTCTCAGCATTCCCATTGAATTGTAACGCGTTAACTCCTGAAAGATTCGAGTGAAATAAGGGCGAAAAAATCGATTTCGCAAAATTAACAGAATAAAATTAACTACTCTTTTTTTAAAATATACATAACCTATTTTAAAGAACTCATTCTTATAAGAATGTTTTAACTTAACAAAAAATCTGTTATCTATTGCAAAGCCACTTTTTACTCAATTTTCAATTTCTCACAGACAATAAGCAGGAATCGGGATTAGCACCACTTTCTTTTCTCTTCTTTGCTATATACGAGGGGGAAAATTTAAAGAAATTGGAGACGTTTAAGAGAAAATAATTGTTTAAAACTGTTTAAACATTGCCTGTTGCACGACAAATTACGCAACAACCACTCACATTTTGGAAGAATTGAACATGACCGTATATTAGGATCTGATAGATTGTATCTTTAATATAATTATTGCAGAATGCTACAGAAAAAAATTTAACTTTTGCTATTTTCGAAAGTTTATATAATAGTTTCCAAGATTCTTATGTAAATCATTCATATTAAAGGCAAAAAATACACAACTTTGGACTCTTCTAATAGCCACCCTTTAAATTTGGATTCTTTCATATGGCCATAAAAACCACGAACATCCCCATCCCATCCACACAGTGGCTCGAGTCGCCGGCCAGTCGCGAGGAAAGAACATAAGAGTCGGACTCGGACTGTTTTTAAGATCCATCCTTGACTTGAGGATTCTTGCTTATGGTCTTACTCCCCATGCCATCCACATTCCATTCTCATACTGTCACGAGTCGCCGCTCAGGAACCCAGTCACGAGAAAAGTGCTTGTGTCCTCCCCATCTAGCGCACGCATTATCCCAGTGTTACAGATCGCCTGTTACACCCTGTTACACATCGCGGCACACGCGCCTCTCATACTGGCGCGATGGGAGCGAAGTGTAAATGTATATTCTCAACGGTATTGTGGTGTTTGCTCACCCATCATGGCAGCGGGGACGCTAATCTGCAGTAGACTCGACAGAGCAAACGTCGACTGGCAGATCAACAGCGCTAGCGAAATGTTTGCGTGGAGACACGCAGGGCTGAGCGAAACAAGTCATGCGCGGAATGCAGGGAACACCGGGCCGAGGATGCAAATTTCAGATGGTGCCAGGATGCGAGAAAGCAAGGTGTCAGGATGCAATGATGTTGGGGTCAGTTTAGTGAGATTACAAGGATTCGAGAATGCGAGAATACGCGAATACGTGGATGCGAAGAAACGTACAAAGATATAAAGAGTAAATGAACGTACATAAAACGTACATGCAATGATAGAAAGAACGACTTCAAAATACGTTT
>BOPP01000213.1:1397351-1410767 GCA_017312745.1 Gryllus bimaculatus
TCCTTCCATCCTATCGTTCCATCCATATCCTTCCATGCCCTATCCTTCCATCCTATCCTTCCATCCTATCCTTCCATTCCTATCCTTCCATCCTTCCATCCATCCTATCTCCTCCATCAGTATCCATCCTTCCTTCCCCTCCAATCCTTCCATCCTTCCACTCCTATCCTTCATCCGATCCTTCCATCCTATCCTTCCATCCTATCCTTCCATCCTATCCTTCCATCCTATTCCTTCCATCCTATCCTCCATTCCTATCCTGCCATCCTATCCTTCATCCTACCTTCCATCCTATCTTTCCATCCTATCCTTCCATCCTTCCAGCCTATCCTTCCTCCTTCGTTCCTTCCTTCCTCGTTCCTTCCTCCTTCGCTTCCTTCCTTCCTTCCGTTCTTCCTTCCTTCGTTCCTTCCTTCCGTTCGTTTCCTTCCTTCCTTCGTTCCTTCCTTCCTTCGTTCCTTCCCTTCCTCGTCCTTTCCTTCCTCGCTTCTTCCTTCCTTCTCCTTCCTTCCTTCTCCTTCCTCCTTCGTTCCTCCTTCCTTCGTTCCTCCTTCCTTCGTTCCTTCCTTCCTTCGTTCCTTCCTTCCTTCGTCCTCCTTCCTTCGTTCCTTCCTTCCTCGTTCCTTCCTTCGTTCGTTCCTTCCTTCGTTCCTTCCTTCGCTTCGTCCTTCCTTCGTTTCGTTCCTTCCTTCGTTCGTTCCTTCCTTCGTTCTTCCCTTCCTTCGTTCGTTCCTTCCTTCCTCGCTTCCTTCCTTCGTTCGTTCCTTCCTTCTTTCTTCCTTCCTTCGTTCTTTCCTCCTTCGTTCGTTCCTTCCTTCGTTCGTTCCTTCCTCGTTCGTTTCCTTTCCTCGTTCGTCCTTCCTTCGTTCGTTCCTTCCTCGTTCGTTCCTTCCTTCGTTCGTCCTTCCTCGTTCGTTCCTTCCTTACTCTTCCTTCCTGCGCTTCGTTCCTTCCTTCTTCGTTTCCTTCCTTCGTTCTTTCCTTCCTTCGTTCGTTCCTTCCTTCGTTTCTCCTTCCTCGTTCGTTCCTTCCATTCGTTCGTTCCTTCCTTCGTTCGTTCCTTCCTTCGTTCTTCCTCCTTCGTTCGTCCTTCCTTCGTCGTTCCTTCCTTCGTGCTGTTCCTTCCTTCGTTCGTTCCTTCCTTCGTTCGTTCCTTCCTTCGTTCTTTCCTTCCTCGTCGTGCCTTCCTGCGTTTCCGTTCCTCCTTTCTTCGTCCTTCCTCGTTCGTTCCTTCCTTCCTTCCTTCCTTCGTTCGTTCCTTCCTTCGTCGTTTTTTTTACTTCCTCGTCGTCCTTCCTTCGTTCGCTTCCTTCCTTCGTTCGTTTCCTTCCTTCGTTCCTTAACCTTCCTTCGTTCCTTCCTTCGTTCGTTCCTTCGTTCGTTCTTCCGTCGTTCGTCCTTCCTTCCTTCGTCCTTCCTTCCTTTCGTTCGTTCCCCTTCCCCCCTTTCCCTTCTTCCTTCGTTCGTTTCCTTCGTCGCTTCCGTTTCCTTCCTTCGTTCGTTCCTTCCTTCGTTCGTTCCCTTCCTTTCGTTCGTTCCTTCCTTCATTCGTTCCTCCTTCGTTCGTTCCCCCTTCCTTCGTCTTCCTTCCTTCGCTTTCGTTCCTTCCTCTTCGTCCTTCCTTCGTTCTTCCTCCTTCGTTCGTTTCGTTCCTTCCTTCGTTCGTTCCTGCCTTTCGTTCGTTCCTTCCTTCGTTCCCTTCCTTCTTCGTTCCTTCCTTCGTTCGTGCCTTCCTTCGTTTCGTCCTTCTTCTTCTTCCTTCCTTCGTCGTTCCTTCGTTCCGTTCCTTCTTCGTTCGTTCCTTCCTTCGTTCCTTCCTTCGTTCGTTCTTCGTTCGTTCCTTCCTCGTTCGTTCCTTCCTCGTTTCGCTTCCGTCGTTCGTTCCTTCCTCGTTCTTCGCGCCTTCGTTCGATTCGCTCCTTCGTCGTTCGCTCCTTCGTTCTTCGCTCCTTCGTTTCTGTTCGCTCCTTCGTTCCGTTTCGCTCCTTCGTTCGTTCGCCTCCTTCGTTCGTTCGCTCCTTTGTTCGTTCGTCTGTGAAAAACGCTAGTGTGTAATACGTTCTCCGATTTCCTCGAAAACTGATATCTCCTATCTGATGGAGGTTTCGTCCCCTGTTCTGAATCTGCGTATTTTTAATTTTGGCTGTACTTAGATGAAGCCCTGCGAACATTTAATGTTTCAGAAAAATGCTCCATCGTTGTTAATTCAATGTTGGATAGTGTAAAGCACGTTACGAGAATGAGTGCAAGTCTCGTCGTTCAGTAAGAAATCCTAAATTTCGAAATTGCATAAGTTGCAAATTGTTACAGGTCTTCCTACAAAATAAGATATTAAAAATACAGGTTCCACCCAAACGAAAAATTTTTTCTTTAACGAAGATTTTAAATAGGTCGTGTATATAAAATTTTTCGATTTACTTCTGGAATTTGCACCGAAAAACGCGGTGAAAAATTACGTGCTCTTTTAGCACCACGTAGTTTTATTTTGTGTGTGCTGTCAGTCTTAATTATACAAATATTACGTTATTACGTATATTTGTTCATCCCCCTAATATCATGTTACTCAGCGACCGCCTATCTCCTATGTGATATATTGCAGTTATAACAAGCCAATTATTAGAGAAAGTTGGTAATCAAACATTACATACATTTTATACATATTGCTTGACTGGCTGCACACCACAAACATTGAATAACTCTATGATAAACTTCACGCAGTGATATCTATATAAAATTCCTTACTCTTTTTGTATTTCAAACGGAGTTATTGTTTGCAGAAAAAATTTGGCATGTTGCCCGTGCTTTAAGTGATATTCTGCTGTTTATTTTACTTGTGTTCTCTCAATTTCTTTTGAGCAGCGACGTTTTTCTCCGACTGATGTTCCCTGCACGATGAAAGCCGCTTCCGCAGCCAGAGTCATTGTGAACGAATTCGCGTCCGCCGCTCTCCGACTACATAGAAGCTGTACAGTCGCGTAGAACCGAGCATTATCGCATCGCTCGCCCCCCCCTACGCGGCAAGTCATCCGTGCGGTCCACCTTTGCGGAGAGATGCAAGAGAAATTTCACGACAGCATAGCGTCACTGCAGAGCGGAGTCTTGGATCGATTCCCAAGCGTCCAGCATGGGCCACATGTCGCAGTTCCTGTTCAAAACACGAATATTATCAAGCGCCTAGTAGAACCAAATGCGTGTTATCACCACCCCCCAAGCCTATGTACATTCAAAAATCCAGCATTTCTTTCAGCAGCCTATCACTTATGCTTTTACAAAGTACATTCAAATTCATTTTGATTTATAATCAAGAACATAGCTTGATTAATGTAGTACATACTTACTCCAAAGGCATTCAAAAAATACATGCACTAAAGTTATTAAATTTATCTTATCTCAAGTTCGTGTTTCCCGATTAAGTTGCTTTGATCTGAATACCTCCATTAAAATGTCAGCAATGTAGAAGTAAATATTGTTCAGAATATATAAGTATATGCGCAAAAGTGGTGAAATGAAACCTATAAATAGATATACATTAATTTTGAATTTGTACTTCCTATGTAATAAAACCTCTCGCGTGCAATGTTCAAATGAAGCCAGAGAAAACTATAAAACAAATAATAATGTGCAAAAAATTAAAAAAAAGTCTATAACTAAATACATTGCTCATGTTCCGTTAAATCTCGCAATACGAACTCCGCAACAAAAAACATATTTCATACAATACAAGTAATTTTCAAACTCTTTGATCAACGGATTATAATTAATTCCTTCTCGAATGTAAATACATGTTTGTGTCTATAGTTTTCACTTCACATCAAAGAGATTCCTACTTCAAAAACCCCCTCTCTTATTATCAGAAACAATGTGTAAGTGCTTACGAAGAATACGATAATTACTCCCACGTCGTTTTTGACAGATTCACTATGTTTAACATCAAGCATGTCTCCAGTTTTGTTATAACAATTATATAACAGCGAGTTGAAGCCGCACTTCACTTCTGCTCTTAATATAATAATAACAATAACAAAACAACAACAACAACAACAACAATAATAATAATAATAATAATAATAATAATAATAATAATAATAATAATAAAATAATAATAAAACTAATAATAATAAAATAATAATAATAATAATAATAATAATAATAAAGCGTTTATTAATCGGAACCACGCCACCTCTAATTCTTCGACATCATGCCACACGCAACGCCTAAGCGAATACGCTGTCTCTGCTTCGCTTATTTGAAAGCATCCTGATATCGGATGTTTTCAAAGCAAAATTGCCACAGCTTGTTTCTAAAGCAGTGCCGAAAAGAAATTGGAGTGTTAGTTCTCGTTATAAGAGAACTATTAAAAAAACTAAGGAGATCATGATCTCAAATTCTACTGAGAGCCGACTGACGAACTTTGAGCAGTAACCAGCGGCTTAACCCCCAAGCGATCTTTGGGAACCCGAGCGTGATGCGAGCGACACCCGACTGCACCGACCTTTGGCAATCAATGTGCCAAAAGATAGTTCCAAATTAACCTAAGCGATATGATCGCAGTTATCGAGTTGGCCGCCCGAAAACGACTGGTGGGACTCGACCTATTAATTGTAAAATTCATCAGTTATAGGAAGCGCCGGTAATTGTATTTCATCTAAAAAAATCTGAAGAAAACGGTATCACAATCGGGAGACTTGACAGAATGCGCTGAAGTTTTAAAAAAAGGCTGGAATGTATCGGCCAACAGAAATGTTGGACAACAAGATGGGTCGTCATCGTAAAGGCTAGAAATACCAAAGTTCGCGTCAAACTACAGCAGACTGGATAGTATACATACCTAGGAGCAAAGACTATGTTACTCATGTTCGTTGTTAAACAAAGAATATTGGTAATTAAATTTTTTAATTTGTTTCGTCTCTTGCTAATTTTTATAGTGCTATTAATGTAATATACTATTACCAATATATCATAATATTTTCTACAAATACTTTTTACGTCTAACTTTATTATTACTAATATTAGAATTATATTATTTTATATTACACATTTTAATTATATTATTTGTTTCACTAGGTCCTTATTTTATAATTATAGTTAACTATTATCCTAGACATATTATTAGTTATTAAAAAGCTTATAATAATTAGACTGTGTATAGCTTAGTGCCCCACGTGTGATGTAAGCCAACTTATTTAACTCGCATTCCTTTCTGCTATTGCTATTGATGTGGGGTTTCCACCGCCGGATATCTCATAAATTGTGCAAACGAAGCTAACACCGCTTGACCTCAGTACACGCGTCCAGAAACTTCGTGTACTGTGTTAGTGCTAATCCGAAGGAAAAGAGTATTCGCTCACCCGGCCCCTGGAAATCCCCATACTCGCTCGAAGTAGCCCTGCAACCTCCAGATTTACAAATTTACTTTTCACAGTTCCCTCTGGCTGTCTGTTCTCCACCTAAATGCCCAATTCACTTAAGCAACATTACTCTGAATTTTCAAATATTATAACTTAAACGAAACCAGACCTTTTATTAATAAAACAAACATGGCTTAAAATCTACAATAAAAATCAGGACTCGTACGGCTGTCTAAGTATAAACTCCTTCGAATATTACGTCCTGGTAATTAAAAGCTATTTTAAAAGAAAAAGACGGTTGGAGTCGCATTGTTTTGTTCGAGCAATGACATTAAGGTTAAAGTTGTCGCTCACTCCACATTTCCTCTTTAACCTGCATGAATATATGTTGCGAAATCCAAATTGGAGTGAAACGTTTACTGTAGCTGTTGTTTTACTAAGCCCCCGAAAACGGGATTTTATCGAATTACAGGATTCCCCTTTCCCAGTCGCAAGTAAATATCAGATATCATAATCATGGGTATTTTCAATTGCGATCAGAACGTACCGGCACAAACTCGGCCGAAAGTTTATTGATACTTTAATCATACAATTACAAATATTAGAATTTGGCCCTTCTCACTTATCAGTGGTTTTATGAATTTGTGGTTGGGGGTTAGTATAGAGCTGAACATGGGGAAGATCACTTGCGATTGTGTCAAACACTTCGAAAGTATAGATGTGTACGGTTCAGATATGTATCTGTTTCCGGTAGTATCAAAGGCACGATTTCTGTTACTTTATGGTGTATCATCTTAAAATTGTATAGAATATAAGCAAATAGATTTGATCCTCTACCGTGGAATGTACAAAAAGTGAAATAATTCTGGAGGCTATTGGTTGTACGACGAGTGCCATACGATGTCCTTGGTATGACGTTTATAATTCAAAACAGTCTTGGTCTTAACAGTAAAGTTAGAAGAAAAAAAAAAGAGTGTTCTTCAACGAAATTAATATCAGATCCTTTTCGATAAATTACATGCAACCATGAACGTGTGACACGCTCGCGGCGCCCATTGGCTAACAAATAACATTAAAGCTCATATTATTGCAAGGACTAACGCGACTGCAAAGTGCTTACCTTCGCTTCAAAGTATAAATAAAAACCTCTGAAAAACGAAAGAGAGACAAAAAAGTTACGAAAATTTCCTGTAAAACAAAAGGATAGAAAACGCAAAAATTCGAGTATTATCATGATGTGCTTTAAAGTAAATTACAAACAACAAAAGACGTTTTGCGAACAAACTGAGAACCTCGAATCACGAAAGCAAATTCTTTTAAATTTCTTATCATTTAAGCCGTGTGATGATGATAATGATCTACTTTGTTAAATATTTTCAAAACCGAATAACACCATGGGGTCTAGTTCCAAGGCGTGAATACATAACAGCAGACTTCTCAAGCAAACTCACCTGCTGAGTTCAGGAATTAAATTTTATTTCCATAACTTGTTTCATCAAGAAGTAAGTAAGAATATTCTTTCACTAAATCAAATGCCAGATCGGCTCCGTATGTATCACAGCCAAACAATGTGAAATTGTTTTACCATTTGCCCTCTCGGCGCTCACGCACTTTAAAAAATTTCTCATACAACGGGAACTGTCCTTAACAATCGTGGGTGTGAAGAGCTTATTGCATACTATGTCCCCCCTGCCAAAATCTGAATATCTGATCCTCGGAGTCTTTTCAATTAATCGTACCCAATATTGATATTCCGACAGGTTTTATTAGTTTTATGGTGCTGGTGGTGGTAATTTGGTGTCTTAAGTTCTGAAAAAAAGGTTTTCGAACTGAGATTGGTAAAACACGTAGATCCGGAGCTTCAGATGCTTGCGTCTGATAACTTTCAATCCGGGTTGTTAGAGGAGGGTAGAGAGCATCCAACAAGACCGCTTTAAATGTGAAAGTAAGATGCTGAAGACATGACGAGCAAGATGCGCTAGATGATTGGCCTCGTAACTTTGAATAACTCTTTAGAATTATAGGTGGTAAGCAATTCGACTCGTGCTAGGATTACGACATACGTAATAGCGGAAGGGCTAAAATCTAATTCGTGTCAAATTCCACTATTCTCTTCGGAGGATTGCAACGCGGGTATCTCTACAATAGTCATAGCAGAATGATATGAGTAGTTTGACGATCATGCACCTTCCATATCCAAAACCGTCTCCTCCGAGGAGTTTTTACCGTCGGGGGGAAGATCCGTGTTGGAACAGCACCAGCGTCTTCTTAATTTACGATGCAATGGACCATACCATCAAGCGAATCTACGAATGTAGTCATCAGATGTACGTCAGGGTGTTGGGTGATTACCTAGCAAATTTAATCTCCGGAAAACCAATCACAGGGAGAAATTGTTAGTAGAAAAATTAATGATAATGAACTCTCATCCTATGTCAAACATGGTCAGTGAGAAACTGACCGCATATTTAACATCCTACAAAAATCACAAACGCATCCATAATGCCTACTTCTCAAGATGCATAAGAAACTTAGGAAAAAGGTTCATATGTCCTGAGTTTGTGTCGCTGTCTAACAATGTGCTGCTAGTACCTCGTCTGCATACGCAAGATTAAAGAGATTCGGGACTAAAACGTTGATTGTATCATCTAAGTGGGTATGTATATGCAGTATCCTTAACGTGTGCGTCGCTAACAGTTATATCGCTGCTTTGCAATCACCTGGTGTGGTTTTTTTTTTTTTTTTGTTTTTGTTGTTTTTTTGATTGTTTGATGGGTATTGTAGTGGATGTGGTTTGGTAGTTTATTTTATTAATTTTTATTTTATTTTTTTTTTTTTTTTTTTATAATTTGTTTTTTTTTTTTGATATGTTATTATTTTTTGTTTGTTTATGTGTGTGTTATATTTACATTTTATGTTTTGGATTTGTGTTTGTGTGTATATTTTGGGTTTTATTCTTGTTTTGATTTTTTGTGAATTGTTGTGTTGATGTGGTGTTTGGGTGTTGAGGTGGTGGGTGGGGTGGTGAGTGGGGTGGGGGGAGAGGTGTGTGGGGAGCTGGGGAGGTGGGTTGGTGGAGAGGGGGGGTGGGGAGTAGAGGTATTAATCGATAAATGGTCTCCCTACTGGTGATACGAAGAGAAATGATTGTAAACCCATGCTGTGTCCTCATTTCGACTACTGGCTGGAATATGAGTAGAGGGTGTATCAATCATATTTGAAAGATTCGCTCGCTCAGAACACCGAACATAGGGCTCCAAAGATTGCGCGATGCATTTCGTTTCATTGGGATATAACATAAACAGTGTACGATCCACATCTCTGGAGTTATAACTGACAGCACAAAAAATATTAACATCATAAAGATAGCGTTTGTATCACAGCCTTTGTCTTATTGAAGATTGCCCTAAAAATGGAGGTTCCGCCGATGGCTAGTCTTGAACAAAATGAATATGTGGGGGGGGAGTGTAGGTCTTAAATGCATCTAAAATTGTCAGAAAATTCCAGTTACTCTGTTATTCCAAAAAGCAAAACCAAACTTACTACAATAATCGTTCGCAATACTCATAGCCCGGAATGGAATAAATTGGTGGCCTTCGGGGTCCAATATTCAAAACTCCTTCTTTCATTAACATCTAAGTTAAGAATCGACCTGCATAGATTTTCATTACAAACATATAAATACATTTCATGATTGTGCAATTATAGATCAGTCGCAGAGTAGGTGTCAAATATTCCTTAGGAGTGTAAGATTACATATGTTTATAGAAAGTAACATTTAATGTTTCTTTTGTAGATATAAGAATGTATGATCTTATTGTCGTATCCTGTTTTGATACATTTGGCCGGAAACTGTACTTTCATCCGTAGGAAGCGAAGAGGACGGATTTTAATACAAAAGAAACTATGACCCTTTGCAGCATGGACCGCGGCGAGGAACCATCCCGAAAAGCCGTGTACTTCATGGTATAGCTTTATTGTCCATTACTGAGGAGCGGCCAATCGTCCTGTTAGGGTTTTTCGCCCAGACTAGCGGTTTTCCTCCAGATCGAGCGCGGTGATGTGTCCTTTCTATTAGATAGATCCGACAGTCGCTTCGCGGTGGTAATACCAGGTGGAGCCGACGTAGTGCGCAGATATTAGATATGCACAGTTAATCGTATTATGTGCATGATTATATTGTGTTTTCAATCTCAGACTTGATTTTAAAATTATTTTAAAATTATTTCAAACTTATTATTGTAACATTGTATGCATTTAACCTCTGATGTCTATTTATAAGTTGCTTTAAGTAACGTTTGCTTTCCACTAACTACTTACCTCTTGTAGATTATATTACATTTAAATTTTTTAGATAACATTACTTTTCAATACTTTTACTATTACTACATAACTTTTACTACATTACTCTGTATATTTATGACATGTGGTTAGGCGGAAGAGGGGGCCTGATGGCCCGAGCCTCGCCATATTAATAAAGGCATATTATTATTATTATTATTATTATTATTATTATTATTATTATTATTATGGAGAAGGTCACGGGAAGAAGGGAGGGCCCCTAAGGCTACGGCGCACGCGTTACTTCTTACGCTTTTTATGTTTCTGTGCTTTTTGCGCTTTATTATTAGTTGAATTTCACAAAAGGAGAAATATTAAATTAGCTTCCCGAATTTCCTGATTTCAGTAATAATATCTAAAAGGGATGAAAATAAATTTTCATTTCAATGATTCTTTCCTTATTAATACTTTTCTCAACAAATGCTACAAAATGCTAAATTTTAATTTTTATAACTATAAAATGCTATAGTCTAGTTATCAAAATGCTATTTTTAAAACTTAAAAGTGCTTAATTCTACCATATCTCTCTCTCTCTAAAGCAAACGTTCTCAACGGGGTTGGTATCAACCCTCTGGCGAATTTTGGATTCGTTCCATGATGATTAAGACGTTGATTGAGGTTCTATTGCCGAATATGAACCAGCATTCGTTAGGTATAATCGAGATCTCTTTCATTACAAAAAATATATAAAATGAATTTGATAATTAAGTATTGATTTATGATATAGAGCAACCAAATATATAATAATAAATTACAAATTCGACCATCCTTCGGTTCTATCGTTCATCCTTAGGAGCAAGGGTGTAACTAGACCAGTGCAACTGGAGCACC
This sequence comes from Gryllus bimaculatus, assembly GCA_017312745.1. Taxonomy (NCBI): domain Eukaryota; kingdom Metazoa; phylum Arthropoda; class Insecta; order Orthoptera; family Gryllidae; genus Gryllus; species Gryllus bimaculatus. The sequence goes on from BOPP01000213.1 coordinate 1,407,872, forward strand.
ACAACGGTCCCTGCAAATGAAAGGTCCTTGACTCGGTCCCAGGGATGGAACTAACTGATCCCCATGCTTATTTTCTTCACACCCACCTTACATTTATAGTAATTTGATTTAATTTCACGTTTATTGCAGATATGAGCCCCATTTCTGCATCGGAACGTCTATGAACCTGGCTACGCAACTGCTTAGGATGTCAAGAAACTATAATTATACAACATTATTCTATCGCAAATTTGACAACGATGCTCTATCGCGGAAGAAAATATTCCCTGCAATACACACAGAACAAATGGTAAGGCGAATTAAAAACACAGAGTATCGTCATGTTGAATGAGCTCCTTTAAGATTCGATTTACACTCTTCCTTTTGACGAACGTTTTCGATAATTTTAGTGAATGCGCCCGTGAGTACACCGGTTCTACCTCTACAGAAGCCACTGTGCTCATGCGCGCGTTCACTTAAGTTCTGGGAATTGTACGCTAAAAGGAAGCGTGTAAATTGGATAGAAGCGTCGTCATTTTCTTTAATACTGAGGTTTTCAGCTTGGATAATGAAAGCCTTTTTTAAAGAATAATAAAATCCTGTTCTTTTTTGGTGCAACCAGAGAGTGGCACAGCCATGTTTACGTGGCAACAACTCACATGAACATTAGGTGATTACAGTGAAACTTACCATAAGCAAAGTGAACGGCATCATCAGGCTGGTTAGAACACAAAGCTGTACAGTTAGTATACAGACAATTACAACAAAAGTGATAAAAATTCGTAATATTTTTCACAACAGAATCTCTGGGGACCTTTTACAATCATTTTTCCTGTTTTCTTTTATTATTTTGGGGCAAAAAATTGAATATCTATTTTTGAAGATAAAATTTAACCGATTTCCTTTTTTCATACTTCTTTAGTACTTATTTGTTTTCACAGAATGTACACATTCACATATTAAGCCTCCACTTCTCCTTGGGCTTAGCTGTGACCCCACTTGTGATTGGAGTGGCATGCTTCGAGCTTCGCCCCAGAGATCTTCGTTTGAGGAATCCACCTACAAACTACCCCTCCTTTTGGCATTCACTTCCCCTTCCCAGGTTTTCCTCCAGGGTATCTCTTCTTATACAAAGTATAGTAATAAATAACATACTTTGCACATCGTTAACTAATTTTTAAAGTAAACTCACGTCAGACTCACAAAATTATTAATTTGGGACTTTTTATTGAATGAAGTTATACTATTTTTAAGAAACTGTTCGGTATTGCCGTAGTAAAAATCAAACATTCTTTATTTCTCTGAACTATTGTGACTAACCAGTTAATAAATATGCCTGGATGTCAACCGCCGTATCTTTTATTTTTATCTCAAAAAATTAGTGATTTTCACAACATTCGCCCATTCTTGTAGTCACTTTCTTCCTCTCTATCTAAAGTTACTTCCGTTCTTTGGTATTTCTAATTCTAATCATCAACGAACATCTGACGGGCTCCTGATCAGAGGGGAACGTTCTCTCTGCTCTGCTCCGTGCACATTTTACAGTTTTTCTTAAACAGAACATACCGTATAAATAAATGTTGAAGTCAAAATACACAAACTATAAGATTCTGAAGATAATAAACGTATTGAAATAACATAAAGGTTTCCCAAGGCATAAGGACGTATTGAGGAACAAAAAATGGTTCAATTCGCATCCTCACACCAATCTACGTGATGCGATTTCAGTCCGCCGTTCAATGAACGTGCTTCGCATAGAATGTCTCCATCAGAGGGATCGGAACACCCGTCACGTGGCGACGCCACCAACACTGAATGTAACGTATGTGCCATGTTACATGAGCGACTTGCTAGTACGGCTAGTGGTATTCTCATGCTCTCATGTACTTGAAGTCACATGACAAAACTAAGCTGAGGGCACTCTCTTTTACTCTTTAACTTCAGAAGATTGTGGATAAGGGTAAAATTCACATCAAATTCGACGGGAAATCTGTCAATTTGCTGCCAGAAAAGAATTTTTCTTGAGTAGTACTACACTTCCACGAGGGAACCTCGCATAATGTACTATTGGTAGATAAATATTATATCTTACGCAGAAGTTTAAAGGCGATTTCAAATGGTTAATAATAACTTCCTTAAGAACTTCTACATCGACTGGGGAGAAAACTGACTATTTCCGATGGCGTTCTGGGCGTGAAGTTACTATCACGGGCACTCATTACGGCGGCGCAGGAAACTATTAAACCCGAGGTTGCCTAACAACACATTTTTTTAAATTTTATTATTGAAACAAAATTAACACAACCAAGTATTACAGTCTATGATAATTATTCTTTTTAGAGAGACGCTCGCAAATGCTGTTCTTTTAGGCCATGCGTAGCGCGCTATAAGTACACATTTTAGCACTAGCTCTAAAAGTAAGAAGATGCTCAGTGTTCAGATAAATCGGTGAATGTAACGAACGAAGAAAAACAATTTCGTATGACCGCATAAGATTCGAAACTTAATGTATCATTAAATGATTTCTGCACTTGAATAAAAGTAAAATGAAAGTCAGTAATGCTAAATAATAGTGTATGGTACATATAGTAAAAGTGACTTTATTTAGCTCGTAGGATTGCGCCACTCGGCTTATCGGGCGGGTTGCACAATATTTTCTACTCACAAAATAAAATGTCGCAATTACCACTTGTATCATAAAGAGTTATTATCTGTACTTGAACGCTAAAAGTCACTCGAAATTTTGTCACTTGAGAGATAATCCCGCTCTCTCAATCATCTCATCTCTATCAACTTCTGTAATAAATTATATAGCAATATTATATACAGCAATCTTCTTCTGCACTTCACGGATTAGGCTTGAGCCTGTTCCGTCTTCACAAGTTTTCCTTCCATCGTTTTTTGGGTCTTCCCACGT
>BOPP01000213.1:1456375-1498453 GCA_017312745.1 Gryllus bimaculatus
GCCTGAGCCTAGACAAACTCTGACCTCCCATCTGGTCTCCCAGCACGAATTTCATTGTAGTGCATGTAAGTGTGCATAAAGGGAGAGAATAGGACAAGGCAGATGAAGAAAATATCACGCACGGATTTATCCAGTTTCATAAGGTACTGCTTTGGCACTCCGTGGTTCCTAAAAACATGGAAAACTGTCGATCAGAACAGTCGTTTGCGAGTTCTCCTTCAGTCAGCGGCTCAATTCGACCTATCTTATATAGGTTAGTGTCGAAAATTCCGCTAGGATCTTCCGGTCTGTGATAATGAGCCGTCTCATCACATTTACGTTACAACCTGCACTTCAATCATGGTATTAATGATACTAGAAGATGAAGCACCAGAGAATAATCAATCCATCTACTGTGATTTTTCTTATAGTTGGACATTCATTCATACTCGTATTTTTCGCAATTTTACAATGCTTTTTCTGCCAGCCAGATCAGTTTAAAACTAAGGGTAAGATAAAAAAACAAAAATACGGTGACAATATAGGTTATCGTTGAGAAAGTTCCTTTTTCGCAGTTTTCTTGATGGTTACAACCGACGTCGGTAGGACTAAAAAGAGCCAGCGGATACAACTTATATAATCCTTCTCCAACGAACGAAAGCACAATGAAATTCCGCCCTGCTTCATAGACATCGTAAGCCTTGTATTCTCTGTACTACTTATGTACAGAAACGTATGTAGTACGTAGAGAAGCTTCTTGGCAATGCCAACGCAATGAAGTGCTTCGTACCACCGGTTCTAAGGTCATGTTAGGTTCTCACACAAAACTCTAAACTGTAATTCTACTATTCCATAGCACATCGATATTGGTTGTATTAGTTTTGAATGGAGGTGGAATTGCGGGTGGTATCGTATGTGAAGCCGAGTATCCAACATGGCGTGTGTTGTGTAATAAATACTAAAATATTTAACTGTTTCGTTGTCTAATAATTCTTTCGTTGTCTAATAATTTATGGTAAGAATTCTTTATTACATACTGCTCCAAGTAATATAAATTTGCATCGACACATGAAACTAGCGGTGCTATGAAAGTATTCTTTCTCACATTATTTCTAACTGCTCCGTTATATTACACTACAACACAAACCTCCAAAAATATTTTCAACCAGCAAAAGTGTTAAGATTTTGTCGGTGGATCTGGAGTCCTGCTAGAGACAAAGACATATCATACCAGAACAGATAACTTTATTATTCACTACTTTACATACCTGCTTTACACTTCTAACTCAAGATGTCACACACTGCACACACAATGCATACGACTGGCATGCTTACCAAAGAATACAAAACCACGACAGTGGCAGATACTACCAACCTATGTCAGCAAAGTTATATTTATTCTTAACACTTCCTCTTAAATAATACATTGTTATATACATTTCAGTTTATGAAGCCTGAAAACAGTGATCTAATATTTAACGTTTCCAAGCACTTCTTATGACCGTCAATCCTCTCACGTTCATTTCCTCCAAGAATCGCTCAAGATAGACCGCCTCCTTAGCAGCTTCTCCCAGAGCCATGTACTCTGACTCGGTCAAAGAGAATGCGACAGTTGTTTTCTGGACTCCCTGGACAAGGTACCTCCATTCCAGGTAAATATGTAGCCGGTGAATTAACACCTAACATCGAGACTTCCTCCCTAATGTGCATCCACGTATCCAGTGAGACCAGCTTGCTCAGTGTTATGTGTAGTGGTGTGTGGTGCTATTCTAACAAGGTCTTCTTCTTCTCATTATCCTTCATCTCGTCGTCGTTGCTGGCAACACTTCTGTAGACCTTGTCTTGAGATAGTATATAATACAGCTCGTCGACTCTCTTCGCCCTAGCAGCTTCATTTCCCTCTTGGTCAATAACTTCTGCAGACGTCTTGGTGAAGGTAACACTGAATCTATTATCAGTGATTTTTGAAACCAGGTTGGAACGCAGGTCCGGGACATGAATGGCATCCTTTACCCACACAGTTCTTTCAGCGTTGCCAACAGTCGTGATAAGTTTTGCCACGCCCTTAGCCGTTGTTTCGATGCCTGCAGTGCTGGCGAGATTAAGTTTTTCAACTCCGCGTCGATTCTCGCGAAATCACCCATATATTGTCACAAATGTGCATCCTCTGCTGAGGCACCATTTCTTTTCCTCTTTCGTGGCCTGTCCCAAACGGGCTGTCCGTAGGCGAAGCGAGAAACCTTACGTCTTTACTTTCTCGCCCTTACGTAGGAGAAGTGAAATCGTGCGCTGGAAAACGGTGAGTTTTCAGTAGAAAATCTCTTATTGTCGGGCCCCGGTATTAAAAATGTGGATAAGTCCACTTCCTAAATATAGAAACAAATCCTCTAACACATGGTGTAGCTATAATCCATGTTTTGTGTGTCCTTGATACTGAAAACTCGATTGACAGCAAAACGTTTGTCAAAATTGTGGAAGAAAATGATGCGTGGAAATGCGCCAATAACCACGCCACAGCTCACAATGCGATTGCAGCACACAACTACAAGAAAAATAACTTCAAACAATGGCCACAAAAAGGATGAGAGGTCCAAGAAAGTGCCCTTTAAGTTTAAATGTCACAGATGCCATAAAGTTGAACATAAGGCGGCGGATTGCAAAGGCGGCAAATAATCGCGAGATTCTATTGCACACCGGGAGTTCTCAAAGCTGGACGGCAAACTATATAGTAGCATGAAGTCGAGTAGGTCATTGTTGATTTCTATGTCCATGTCGCGTAGCTTGTCCATAGCGTCAAAATACCTCGCGAGATGATCACGCATACTCTCCCCTTCCGTCATCTTCTGAAGCGTGAGCTGCTTTAGCAGGGTTACTTTCCGCGCGGGCCCTTTGTATTGATAAGTACTTTCCAACCTTAACCACACTTTGTGCGAGGTAGTGCAACCTTTTACCTGCTTTAACTTTGAAGGCTGAATGGAGAGGATCATGTCTGTTTTCGCCTTGGTATCCACGACGGTCCACGCCCTTAATCTAGCTGCAGAATCGGCATCGTTTTCAATAGATTCCGGTTTGACATTATTTCCGTTGACGTAATTCCACGCTTCATTCGTGATTAGCAGGGCTTCCATCTGAATCTTCCATGTGTCACAATTGTCCTGGTATAGCATTTTAATACGCGATAAGCTTCCTGGATTCATTTTTATGACACGCTGATTGCTTTCTTTAACCTTTAATCGACCGCGCGAATATTTCCGTTATGTATCAGTCACTTCGAGGCTCTAAGTAACGCCAATCCTGGACCCATAACCTGTTAATATTTTGTCGGTGGAACTGGGGTGATGGTAGAGACAAAAATACATTATATCATAACAGAGAACTTTACTATTCACTGCTACCCTACAGAAACTCATGTCTGTCTCGGGACGTCTAAAAAAGGTTACCGCTCGCTTCATATAAAGGACCCTCAAAATATCCGTTTCAAACTCTCAAAGCCTTGAGTTCATTCAGATCAATCGAGGAATTTGAAGAAAATAGGCTGAAAGGTTTAGGCTATAGCGTTTACCAAAGACGGACGAACAGACAAACGTTTTGCTGTCAATCGAGTTTTCAGTATCAAGGACACACATGGATTATAGCTACACCATGTGTTAGAGGATTTGTTTCTATATTTAGGACGTGGACTTATCCACATTTTTATTACCGGGGCCCGACAATAAGAGATTTTCTAATGAAAACTCGCCGTTTTCCAGCGCACGATTTCACTTCTCCTAACGGTGAGAACGTAAAAAGCGTAATATCAATGTTTGTGTATCAGAGTTTTACTACGTATGTATTTTGTACTACATTCATTTGTGAAATTAAGGTGGGATAAGAATGATTCAGTATTGTTGGCTGAAAATAGTATAAGTATTTGAATTTCGATATTGTTATAGTAGATTTAAATTGGGAAGAGGGAGGAAGTTGCCTAATTTTTTTTAACTTCATTAAATTTTTCTCAATAAAGCAAAATGTTTGAGAATGCATCAATATCAAATGCCAAACTCTTTTAAACAATTTTATGTTACTGTCGAAAGATTACAAAGAAGTAGAAATTTGTGAATCAAAATTGAATAATGAAGCATATTTCGAAAGAGTACTCCCATTCCGCAATACGAAATTAAGTTCCGTTCTCGGAACCCTCACAACAGTTGCCGTGTTGTAGGAGCAGCGAGTGCCGTTGCGTACGCAGCTTCCTAAAATATTAATTGCCACCCACGGGCATCTATACTTCGACTCCAATGATTGGTTTTAACTTCGTTTGGAGGTACAGAACTCGTCACATTCCACGCTATCAACTCATTTTCGCTGTTTTTTTATTAAATTTTATTTTACTGACTGTAAATACAGTCAGTACAACGTTCAACCTCGAGGCTCTACAGTTGATTGACCGAGTAACTTTGTATGAGCGAAGTGTGAAGGTAATTTCAGAGGCTATTTCGTTTCACCTATCTGATAGTGACTTCATTAGGCGATACCAAGGTTATTGCGAGGAATATTCTTGAAACATTTGTTAGAAGATGATGACGGGGTTAAGAAAGGGATATGATGGTTGAGAATGGTAAATGCAAGAGATATTCTAACCTTATCTAATTTTGGAGATATATTGAAGGAAAATGTGAAATGGGAGTCTGTTTCTTAGGCGAGAAAGTGCTATTTTGTAAGTGTCTGTTCCTTGTACTTAATGGGACCGTTGGCCCCAATGAATTTTCTGCTGAGTGTACGTGTGTGCGTGTGTATGTGTAAGTATGTGTTGTACGTGTGCGTGCGTGGGAGTGAGTGGGCGTGTGCGCGCGGTTGTGTTTGAGTATGTGCGCTTGTACATACGCTAATTTTATTTTATTAATAAGCAAAATCAACGAAGTGTAATCATTTTGTCAGCTTGTATAGATAGCATAAGCCACAATATTTTCTACTGAAAATACCGGTATAATACCAGTGTAACTTTTAACGTTTAACGATCATATCGTTATAGTGTTCTATAAAAGTCACGTTTTACCGGTATAAAAGAATAAATGCATTTAAAACACTTTTGACAAAAAAATATTGTACTGGTATTTTCAATACTTTTATGTCCCTGTTACAAAGCTATTTATTTAAGAGTACTTAAGTGATAAAAAGAAAATGTATGCACTGATATTTTACGGAAAATATTAAAAACACAGAATAACCCTTCTTACATATGAATGTTCTGAGTAGTATACATCTCTTCATATTTTAATCCATTCCAGAACGATCGCATTGAAATCAATATACTTCACCGACAGTCAATGTTTTCTGCAAACGAGATGACCAATGAGCCGCATGCTGCCTACTGATCTTGGCACACGTTCTCGTTACGACAGGTAACGTAACAGGCCATCGAGCTGTCGCAGAGAGGTGATTCTTTTCAAATAATGAATCTCAGAACCTTGCAACCAATAATTGAGAGTGTTGTCGAAAGGATTTTGTTTATTTGTGTATCTTCACAGAAGTTCTCCTCGCCAGCACGGCGACCAAAGGTGCGACAACAAACATATGTCTGGCAAACAACGCCCAACTGATGGAACACTTGACAGGATACAAAATCTGGTGTGTGATCTTCCTCGTAGAATGAAATAAGAAAATAGTGAATATAAACTTTACACACATTTCAAAAATATGAAAACAAAATCTATCAACAAAGTAAGTGCCAAGGGGCGAAGACATGTTGCGATGATGACAAACGCAAAACTGTACTTTATTTCTATGAATATTTTGATGCATTCTTTTTTCACATCTATTTCGTGACAATTCCGGTTTACAAAAAAACTCCTGGCATAGTTTCACGATTTAGCGGATTTTGACAAAATGCCTAAAAGGCATGGAATTCCTCGTTTGCAGAAAAGAGGTAGATGAAATTAATAATGCGAAAAAAAACAAGGAAGGAACATGTTTTTTTATGTCACGAGCAATTAGGAGAATCAAATTATAACGTTAATAACTTCACAATCTGAATCACTGATCAGAATTACTTCAACAATCTGTGTAGGGAAAAATAAGTACAATGTCACAAGATAATAACTGTTGCCTTGCCTTCACTCTCTATCACCTTGCATTGCAGATGATTGCAAAGAGATGAGACATATTAAATGAATGCTTTAATCAATACGTTTTGATTATTGGACTCCATTTATTTTTCAACTGATGACCAGATCCTTCGTCATCTGGGAAAAATCGAAAATATTGGTTGAGACAAAAATGCCAAGTTAATACATAAATTGAGATTAGTAAAACAGATTGTAAAAATTGATATTGAAACTGCCGATATTAAGAATATTTTAAAAGAGAGAAAAATTTAAATAAAATAAAAAGAAAAATAAACTATATTCTAAAGTAAATTTCCCACTGCTGACAACTTTAGATTACTTGCGTGCAGAGCACTGCTGACAGGAAAATCGCCGCCGCGCCGGGGACAGAGACAAGGGAATTGCCTGAGGAGACGCCCACGGATGACGGGAGCGGCAGAGCGGCTGGTTCAAAATTCTAGTTAGCTATCAACTCCAGGCATATGCACACAGTCCGCTCCAAGCCATGGTGGCGGGCACATTGCGACCTTACCACCAGCTCAGTGTATGCTACCTGATACGGTAACTAAGTAACGCCAGTTACAGTGAATTTAACTTAGTGCAGTGACGAAGTGAAATAACAAATTGAAATATTATTTCAATTAATAGTTGCCGTCGTAAACACAATTAGCAACGTAGAAACATCTTCCAGCAGTGGCCTACCTACACTATCGCCACACCATCGCTATGGAGGTGGCCTACAATCTCGATAGCACCATCGACGCATCTTCCCACTTCCCATCGGGCGAAAAGGAAGATATGCACAGCTATGGGTAACATTCGACAAGCCAGAATCGCCAGTACTACAGCGACCAACCCGAACAAAACGTATTCCTGCAGCAAGGTATCTTGTTCTACGACAACAGCAATACTAAGGTAAGTATCCCCAGCGCAGCAAATGGCGAAAATCAAGCACATCATCAGGCGTCCTTCACCAATCGTGGCCCCGGTACAAACTCTAACGTCGGAAAAAGAGGCCGCAATGACAGTGATTGGGATTCGTGCTCCCACCAAATAGAATCCCACTACCAGTGAACTAGATCCTTTTGGTGTATCCCTAGATTATCACAATTAAAAAAGGATTTAATTTGTTAAATGCATGAACTAAAAAAGCTACAACTGAATACAATCATTCAAACTATATATAAAACTTTAATACAACAAATAATACAATCTGGCAATTTACTAAAAAGAATTTACAAAAGAAAACGCACATCCCACTATTAAGCACTCAATCAGGAAAAAAGTTCTCACCTATCGACAAAGCAGAAGCACTAGCCAATCATTTTGAGCAAACATTCACTCCTAATAATACCCTACCACACCCAGATCGTAATAATATTATACACCTAAATATTATATCCTAAATATTTTTTCACACAAAAACCTAAATAGTAGTTACTTTATGAGTTACGTACATCTATTTGTAGTTAGTATAATTAAATGTTAAGTTAGAATAAGAATAATTATGTCAACAAAATACATATTGAAGAAGTAAATAATATGAGACTATGTAAACAATCAATCAAAGATTAAATACTTTTTTAATTTAAAATAATAACATAAAAAGGCATAACAATGCAAAAGTACATTAAACAACGGGTCACCAGACACGCGCGCCGTCCTTCCTTTCGTCTATTGGCCACTGCGTTACACTACAAAAGTTCATTTCGAGTTCCATTCCTAGAGAAAGTTGACTATTGTTTGTATGAAAGTGTGAGTGCGACATTTTGCACTGCTATATTTTTTTCTTTTCATATGGACCTTGAATCTGAAATTAAATAGTCCTCTAGGCCGAAACTAATTTTTAGCCCACGTAGTGTGGCGTTGCCGTTGAATCCAATTGCTACTTACAATCACCAGCGAGACATGAATTGTGTAGAAAAAACAAAGATCCGCTTCTTTGAGGCAACCGCGGGCCGCACGTGCCAGGTCGCCGTCAGCTAAGATAGACCGCGGAATCGTCAAACTATGTCGCGTCATTGTCTGCCGCTCCTTTCCGTGGCCGCTGCCGCCGCAGGCAATAGCCCCTCGCTGCCTCCTCCACAGGCCCTGAGCACGCTCGACTGCAGGCTGGCACGCTATGACTCTTTCCGTCGCCGGATGGTTCTCTCTATTTATAGACAAACGGTCGCCGTTGAAGGAGTTCGATGCCCGACGAATTGAATTGATTAGTGTATTCGGGTGCGTACAATGCTGGAGGTCATTAGTCCATCTACTCGTGCTAGCATGTTTCTGTGGGAAATGATCTTCTCCTGCTGCGTGAATTGGTAGATCCGGCCCCGACGCATCAGTGCTTCGGTTTGACGGGGATTTTTTTTTTTTTCGACCATCTCCTTCAACGCGGTATTCCAGCCCCAGTCGGAACAACGCTCCTAAGCTCCCCTATTGTCTCCAGGAACATGAGTGGTAGTGCGTAAGAGTGTGTGTGTTTTTGTCGTGTGTGTATGTGAGATGTATGAGTGGCGTGTAAGGTCTGCAGGATAGGAAGCAGAAGAAGCTATCGCGCGAGGATCATGGCCAATTGTCAGCGTTACAGCTACTGGGCATTCGCCTGAGAGAATCAGAGAAACCGGGAGACAAATTAGAAACTATCGTTATAGAGCAGCCGAGGTCATAGTAGGACATTGACGTCTTGGCAAACAACACACACTAAGTTCAAAATAGACAAAATTTGACTAACAAATTCATTCTGTAAACCTAGTCATTCACGATCAAATCAATGAAGTCTAACCGCCTAATCTCTTTCTTTAGGACTTCCAGATCTCAATAGTTTTGCCATCATAACATCTGTCATAATAAAAATAGACAGGACCTGAAAGAAAATTCGATTTCAAACTTTGACGACGCCAAAATCTAGGAGGCTTAATCTTTTACTGCGGTACTAGTGGTTGAAAGCTATCTACCACTACCTACCTGCTTCAATTCCTACATCACTTGTATTACGCCTAACACTAGCATCTGCTTCGCCTTCACTCTCTGTGTTTTGGTGCTATTGCCTGAGAAGAATACTTCCTCGCCACGTCTCGGCCCGCGAACCTCCTTCCCGCCGGCCTGATAGCCGGCTAGGCAACAAACGGCCCCTGACCGCCCGCGCAGAGGCAGACCCATCAAAGCGCCACAGTCGGAGGAGCGACGCGTTGGCGAACGCCACGCCGGGTAGCGGTCAGCGACGCCGGCCAATCGCCCCGCTCTCCCATCCACCCCTTCCTCTACCCTCCCCTCCTCATTCTTCTTCCCTCTCCCTTCTATTCCCTCTCACACCCATCACCTCCCCACCCTCCATACCCCTTCTCCATTTCGGGCCTCCACTCCACTCCCCCACCCCTCCCCACACTCTCCCACCTCTCTCTCTTCCCCACCCCTCAACACCCACTCCTCTCTCTCACTCTCACCCATCTCCATTTACTCCCTCCCTCTCCTCATTCCTTTCATCTCCCGCCCCTCCCCTGCCATTCCCCATCCTTTTCCTCCCGACACTTGTACTTTTCCCTCTTCTTCCCCTCTTCCTATCCACCTCCTAAGGATGGCGTGCGGCAAGATGAATTCCTTGCCCGGGTGAGCTGACGAGTTCCCTACCTGCCATTTAATCTAGACGGCGCGCGATTATATCGAGCACCGTCGTGTAAAAACAACATAATGTAACATTTCCGTCAAAGTTAGCATACAATGCGGCCAGTATCGGCGGCGCCGCAGGGAAAGGTGCTCTGGCTACATTTGGCGCGAGGTGTTTGAGATGGCGATTTGTTGCCAGAGCTAGCTCTCCGTTGGGCCAAGGCGGTGCCGATATCAGCAGCAAGAGTGCCCTTATGTGCGGGGCCGCAAAGGCATTCAGATTTACAGCGGTATCCCACAAAGTTAATAACAATCGTTGAACTTATACTTATACCAGCTAAATACTTATTTAAAATATTCAAAGTATGGACAAGAGAGGATCGACTTCTTCATATAATAGACATCCCATTTTATTTAATGGTTTTCTCTCTTTACTTTCCATTATTTTCAGTGACGGTAACTGAAAATTAAGTCGACGATGTATTAAATATAATTTTTACCGCTTAGAACCAGAAAATATGTTGACTCGAAATATATGTATTTGGCATTTAAGGTCAAATTAATCCGACGTTTGCAAGCTGGCGGTGTTCCCAGGCCGGAGCCATGTTTTCTACCCCTCATATATTTCATGTTATGTATTACCCACTCCTGGGGATAAGGGAGACGAATGCCGAGCATGGCTTATTCTTATCACCTTACCTAGCTACCTTGGTCTACCTGAGCTTTTTCTTTCGTATAGAAACTCAGACGATTTATGTTAGAAACTTTAGCTTAATTTTTGCCGTGGTAGCGAGTCAAACCCAGAACCGCTTCTCAGCAACCTAGCACGCTGTTCATGAACCTTCGGAGAGCCCTTGTTTAAAAATAATGTAACAAATAGCCTATGTTCATTACATTACGCATTTTCTGTTTAGTGTTCTCCGAGATCAAAAAATAAGCCCAAAACATGTCTTCAGGGCAAGAATGTTAGTCATTTGCAGAGTATGTTGCTAGTTACTATTAAAATGTATTTAATATTTTCCCAGAATATTGTCGGTATTCTACGGTCGATGAAAAGACATTATCAATAAAATACCTTTGTCAGGGATGGAAAGTACTTGCATTCCGTCTTGTAGTTCAAAATAAGATTCAACGGCTTTCGGAAACAGTTTGATGTCGAATATATTTTCATTTTTCAATATCAGATTTGGTATGATAGTGGAGCAGCGTCTTAATAATATATTGAAAGGTAAAACTACAAAACAAACGGAAATAAAGATACACCACTCTCTAAATAAGCCGTTCAAATTCGCAGATCGAAAGTAACATCTGTCGGAGTCTAGTTGTAGGCGGGATCCGACATCGAGAACAAAGCATGAATGTTTCTAAACGCAAACGCTGAAAATTAAAATATCGTTAAAAAACATCGACTCATAACCATTGGTTCAAAATACATCAACCGCGTAAAACCATCGCACACAACATCGATGCTGAAAAACTCGGCTTAAAAAGTATCGATCATTCCATGGATGATTTCGTAGAAACAATTGGATACCATGTCGCATTAGTAGACGGAGACCGCAGAGCCGTGGCGTGGCGAAGCGGTGCGCGAGCTACTCGCTGGGAGCTGCGAGCGGCTCATTGCGTCGGCCGCCGGGGAGCGGCTACCGCACCGAGCGCGCGGGGGCGGCGGCGGCGGTTATGGATGCGCGACGCGATGTTAATGCCGGCTCCGCGCGCCGGAGCGGGCGGACAAGCCGGCGATGCCGTCTGGGATAAGTGGCGCGCGCGGCCGGCCTCTCCGTATGTAGATATGTTGGCGTCGCTAACTAGATTCCCGTACAGACCTTTAAAATGATGTCCCGCTCTTAGATCGCTCCGATTCCCTTCTCTATTTTCCCCGCAAGGATGCGCGCCGGCTGCAGGCTGCCGCGCTGGGCAGGAGGAGCAGACGGCGCTCTCGACTGCCCACAAAGGAGGCTCAGGGATAGAGCCGCAACTTTCAATGACGATGCTAGCTGTGATACGATCTGTGCCGGTGATGGTGACGGAAACAGAAATGTCGGCAGTTATGATGATAATGGTTCGGACACAGAAGTCTACACGATAATAGGCAGTGAAAATGTGAAAGCGGAGATGACTGACGAGACAGTTGACATAACTGATGTGTTGATCAGAATGACGAAAATATAAAAGAAGGTCTGCTCTACAATACAAATTATCCAACTAAATTGTCATTTTAATTAAGCAGTTTGTGTACGGTTATTCACATCTGAACTGTAAATTAGCGTTCCATGGCATACACTTCCTTTAAGAGCAAACCACACAAACGTTTATAAATGTTGAACTATGTTAACATTTGGTGTCATTTTAAAAAGTAGATACTTTTCTGATATTGGCTTCTGAATTTGATTATTGTTAGCAGTACAGAGTGTGGAAAAATGATAGCTATGGGCATCGTTGGAGAGATGCAAATGATGGAGATAATCATAAAGATTAGCCATAACTGATTATCCGTCATCTAATTTTTAAGATATTTACTTGATGAAATTTAACGCATAATCATATTCTCCATTAAAATATTAAAGATTTGCTGGCCATCTCCGGCACCGTAGTCTCCGCCACAGGCCCATGCCACTGCTATCCAATTTACCATCGTGGGCCACGCCAATTTACCCACGTTTCCCGCTGTTAAAATTGGCGACAATATCCATTAAGTTATGCGTTCACGGAAGAGTACTTTCAGGATGCCAGTTCCGCCTTGGCAACCAACACTCAGCTTGATGACAATTTTGCAAAATGTCGATGTTTTGTGTTCGACATTTTCATAAATCAACATATTTTTTTCAGAATCGATGTATTAAAAAATCTCATGACATAAATAAAATTTCAAGAATTTTTTTCTTATGTGTATTGCTCAAACCAACAGACACTGATATCTACCACTGTTATTGATGCACAGATGGAAAGATTTCTTTATAGCTATTATTGGGAGCTTGCTCAGGATGCCTCACTGTATTATAATTTTAACAAAATAGATATTATGTTTCTTATGCAGATATAAAGAGCAGTAATAAAGATTCCTTCTTTACAGTCGATGAAGATTATTTAGAATATTTTTATCATTTAATTCATTCATGACCCAACAACAAAATATTACTTATTTAAATACAATAAATAAAATGGGAATTGAATGGGAAAATAGACATGTTTTATCTTGTTTAAAATATCGATGTTGCCAACATCGATGAGTTTTCTCGATGTTTCCATCGATCTCGAAAACCTTTTGGTAATGTATTGAAATACCGAGGTATCGATGTTTGGATAAAATTTGCCATCACTACCTAGATTCCCAGTGCTTTTTGCACCACCTTAAGTGGCTGCGGTTGCTGTGACAGTGGTGACGGCGCGCTGGTCGGTCGACTGGTGTTTGCCGGCGCTGAAGAATGAGAGCCATGTGTCGCGCAGTCGGCGTTTGCGCCGAAGCGACGCGGCGAGACGTGTGGCTGTTTCAATAAAGCACGGGGCGGCGCTGGGGACCAGACGCACTGCATGATCGCCACTCGGTGATAGCCACTGCATGGGAGAACGAAGGAAAGCGATCGCCAGGACACATACGGATCCTCGCCATCAAGAAACAACAGCGATCCAATACAGGGATGCAGACTACTTTCTATAAATAATTTTGAGCGAAGTAATTATTCAATACTTCGTAAACAGTACCTAATATTCATTTCTATTACTTGGTAAAATATTAGTCATCAATATAACATACAAAATCGTAAAATGTTATATTTTATAGTGAGACGGAGGCGCGCATCAGGTGGCGACGCGTGTCTTATAAAATTATATTGAACATAATGTTGCTGCGAAAGATGCCAGGAAACGTACAGTTTTCCACTACCCCTGCGACTCAGGCATCCGTCAAGGACGCCGCGATTGGGCGAAAGGGACCGCGTGACTCACTCCCACCAATCGCGAGAAATGAAGCGTGGGGGGGGTCACGTGACCCGCGAAGCCGAGGAGGCAACTAAAGACACTAGCTCTGCCATTCCGACTCCGATCAGGGAGACAACAAGAAGGAGGTGGGCCTTGCTGAGGTGGGGGCAAGGGTGAGTTGCTTTGACTCATGGGAGGACGCTAGCGGATGCATTGCCGCATCGCCGCCGCCCGAATGCGTTGCGCCTCTGGGGACGCTGACTCTGAAAGAACTCAGTGGGCCATGACTGTAAATGGCCGACTGCAAGCCCAGAGTGACGACGGGCCGAGACGCGATTAACGCAGCCGCGTACCGTGCCGCCGATGTCTGGATCAGCGCTCTTGGCGCCCGTTGTCGTCACCTCGCCCCAACGACGCCGAAGCCATTGGGAAGGCCGAGCTGCCCGTCGCTCCGACCGCCTTGCTGACGGGCAAAGGGGTGAGGCGAGAC
The DNA here is from genome assembly GCA_017312745.1 of Gryllus bimaculatus. Classification (NCBI taxonomy): domain Eukaryota; kingdom Metazoa; phylum Arthropoda; class Insecta; order Orthoptera; family Gryllidae; genus Gryllus; species Gryllus bimaculatus. The sequence continues at coordinate 1,470,440 of BOPP01000213.1, forward strand.
GCAGCAGACCGACGACCGACGCTCCCTCAACCGGGGTCGTGACCACCGATAGAACGCCGCCTGCCGCCCCATCGCCATGCTGATGGCCAAAGGGGTGAGGTGAGACGCAGCCTGCCGCCGCCCGCACCGGGGCGCGAGGTCGCCGCTCCCGCGGGAAAGGTCGTGTCCGCCCGGGAGCAACCGCCCGGGCGCCCGGCAGCCGATGATAACCTCTGGCATGTAAGGCCATATAAGTTAGATATAAGGTAGTACTAAAGATTAATTTTAGCATGAGGCTTCACCTCGCTCAGAAAGGAACATTAAGACTTTTAAAAAATGAAACCACGTGTTTAAATGTAGTGTTAGCATTAGAGTTAGCCCTATCGGTTTGACAAACCTTGTTGACATACATTCGTATTTCTCGTTTCATTCCACAAACAAGAGGAGTCACCGCGAGACGTTTTTCGGTAACTGCAAGCTCTCCCTGTGTATGAAATATGCATTGACCAAGTAGACCAAATGTAATGAGAAGAACACAAACGAACACAGAAAATATGGAATGAACAATTTTACTCGTAAATAATTCCAAGGACTCTCGCTAAAGATTTCTATCGGCCGACTACTCTGATCACCACTTTTCCATGGTTTCTCCGATCAACAACGGGTGAATGCCGGAGCAGTACCCTAAGAAACGAGCCAGGGACGCGAGCGATCTTTCCTTTCCCTTCCTTGTCCTATCCCCTCCTTTCTCATACACACCCTACACTACCACCATGCACTATTGTATGCATGTCGGAAACCTGCCGCGGCTGGGGCAGTGTTCCGTTAGTGGGAGATATTTTGAGAAAACTCCTTAATCCGACAGGTATGTCGGCGCCGAATCTCTCAATCGAGCGGGTCTAATGACCTTGGCAGTTGACACACCCGGAAATACTGATCAATCAATCACCGAAAGCGGTGTAATAATAAAGATATCTGCATCAAGTCAGCGCGAAAAAGCATGGAGGTGGCTGCACCGATGCAGCGCTGCAGCGATGTCGTTAACGCGCCCGTGTCCCTGTCCGCACGCGGAGCCGACACGTGATCTGCGTGCAACAAGGCGACCGGGTGATGAGCATCCGTCTTTGCTGAGCGCCTTGAGGGGGGATGGGATATATGGAAGACGGCGGGCGCTGTGCGCCGTCTGTCGCTCGCCGACTGCATCCGCCACTGACCACACAGACAGGGCGACACTTCAAGCTGTCTCCCGCCGTAAACCTCGACCAAGCTGACGAGCCACAATGAAGGAGACTTTTTAATGATGGCTCCTACTCGTTTAATAACGGAAGACCACTTCACAGACAAACCAATAACAAATGGTAGTCCGATAATAATATTTTAAGGAATATTTTTCTGTAGGTACATAAACAAAATGGGGAAATACAATAATGATAGAGACAATTAGCCATTTGCGCTAAAATTGCAGCTATATATCTCAAATATATTAATTTCATTTAACACAAATTTCTTATCTATGATATTAAAATATGGAAAATTAAACGTCTTGCCTGATGTGTATTTGTTTAAATTTAAGTGATCTGCGAAGTGTAAGATTGTGGAAGTGTAACACGAACAAACATGGAAAAACAACACTAGCGCAGTGTCACAGTTTGCGGATCATTTAAATTAAAACAAACACATTTATTTGACACATTTCATAAACATAAATTTCCGAATTCGAGAAATTGAAAACAGGTACTGGAACCGAATAAAATTAGAATCACTACACATACACGTTCTCGCCTGAACACGGTAGCGAGCGGACGTGCGCCGAGCGCTCTCAAGGTTATCAGAGTGCAACTCTACAAGTTCCGTGTACAGTGATAGTGAGAATGTTTTCAAGCGGCTCCCCCGATACGGGGCAGCACATCGCTAGAACATTGGAAGTATTAAATCATCTCAGTGAATCCAGTGATATTAATTCAACACCAATGAATGGTCAAGGTACAAGTGGCCCCGTGGGGCAAAACAGTGATCCAATTAACTTACAAATACAACAAAATGCGCAGCAAAAATTAGAGCAAAATCAATATTTAATGAATCAGGATTCACAATTGATACAGATAAATCAACAACAGCTACTTATGAGAGATCAAACAGGATTCTATACAGCACATCACCAGGGCCAACCCTGGGAACTTCATGGAACACAACAGCAATGGACTCAACAACTAAAGTTCCGGGGTCGTCTGAAACAACCTCAAATAAAACCGTGAGTACCCTAGAGTGGCAACAACCTCGAAAAAGAAAAAAAACGCGCCTACAGTGACCAGCCCATACTAATTCCCTCGAATGTTAGTGCCCCAGTGTTTACGCATAAAAATCAATATGCAGTATTAGAAGACAAATCAGAAGTTGAAACTTCTAAAAACCCCCCCATAGATCATAACATATCGCCAATATTCGTGCAAAGCGTTACTAATGTATCGAAATTAATAGAATTTCTTTAACTACAAGTAAAAGACGAGGATCTTACGTACAAAATGTACGGCGAGGATGTAAAAGTGCTTCCGAATACCATTGAAGCTTACAGAGCAATATATAAGCAAATTGACGAATCCGAGGCCAAATATCACACTTATCAACCAAATAAAGATAGAGCATTTCGTATAGTGCTTCAATACCTGCACCTGTACCCTACAATCAAAACCAAACAGATATCTGCAAAATAATAGAAAAATCATTCCAAAAGTTCGAAAGCATCCTTAAACAACAATCTGAACAAACTGGGGCTTTGCTCAACCTACTGACGTCATTAATATCCAAGATGCATTAAATGGCACCAAGAATTAAAATTATTCTCTGGGACGCAAACGGTTTAATCCAACATCGAAGAGAGCTCGTAACTATTCTCAAAGAAAAATATATAGATATTATGCTAATATCCGAAACTCACTTCACTAAAAAATCCTACTTAAAGATACCGGGATATGATATATTTAATACCAGGCACCCGGACGGTACAGCGCATAGAAGAACTGTTATAATAATTTGAAACGCAATCAAACATTACAATGAACGAATATAAAACTGTAGAAATACAAGCAACATCTGTAATGGAGACAGTAAGTCGAGCTTTACCGACGATAACATCTGTATACTGCCCGCCCAAACATAGAATAACAGAAAAAATATTTGAAGACTTTATAAATACACTAGGATCAAGATTCATAGCTGGAGGAGACTTCAATGCAAAAAGCCAGCATTGGAGCTCACGACTCAACACACTACGAGGAAAAAATATTCTTAAAGTAACAAACAGACTTAATGTTTCTACTATATCGACTGGTGAACCTACGTCCTGGCCCGCTGACGTCAATAAGCTTCCTGACCTCCTGGACTTCTACTTAGCAAAAGGTGTGCATCTTGGTACAGTAGAAGTAAAATCTTGCTACGACCTTTCTTCAGACCACACCCCAGTAGAAATGTCCATCAGTTCAAATATATCTGAAAGAAACTATCCTCTAAAACTAACAAGTAACAAGACAAACTGGAACTAGTACCGCGATTACGTGAAAAATAAACTATCTGCAAACGCACTGCTAACAACTGAAGAAAACATCGAAGATGCAATACAGCACCTATCTGATACATTGCAAGACGCTGCCTGTGCCGCAACACCAAGAGAAACAATAAATAAATCGTCAACGTATCCCGCAGAAATAAGACAAAAAGTGGTAGAAAAACGTCGACACCGACGAATATTCATGACGACACGACAACCAGATGACCAAAGAAAATATAACACAGCAGCCAGACAATTAACACGTCAAATTAAGGAATATGAAAACAAATCATTCTCTAGTTACATTCAAGCACTAACACCAACTGCTGAAACTAATTATTCGCTTTGGAAAGCAACTAGAAAACTGAAGAGACCACAACAGCACATCTCACCCATTCGAAAAGAAGATGGGACGAAGCGCATAAGAAAAGGTCGAATGGTTATCAAAACACTTTGCTTCAGTTTTCAAACCAGCAGGAAATGTAAGTACTATTGAAAATAAAGTGCTAGAACATTTGGACGTACCTTTCCAGTTAGCTCTGCCCTTAAAGCATTTCAACTCACGAGAAGTCGAACAAACAATCAAAAAACACACGCATCCTGCAAAGAGTCGAGGGTTTGACCTTATTACCGGCAAGATGTTGCCAAGTAAAGGATATGAACTCGTAACAAGCATATTCAACGCGATACATCGAAGTAGCCATTATCACTGTCAAGGGAAATACGCTCGAATAATTGCGATCGTGAAACCAGGAAAAACTGCCACGAAAGTGACATCGTACCGACCTATTAGCCTGCTACCAGTCCTATCAAACGTATTTGAAAAACGTCTCTTACAGCGCCTCAAGCCTATAATTAAATACGTGATTCCTGACTTTCAATTCGGCTTTCGAGAAGGACACTCCACAATAGAACAGACCCATCGTATTGTAAACACAATTTCTCAAAGCCTGGAAAAAAAGCTTTATTGTTCCGCAGCATCCCTAGAACAACAACAAGCATTCGACAAGGTATGGTATGAAGGAAGTCTATTTAAACTTTAAAAAAACTTCTCCCGCGCTCCTACTATTTATTTCTCAAATCATATTTTTGCGATCGCCTATTTCAAGTGAAATACCAGGACGCTCTATCGGAATTCCAACCTATTTCTGCAGGAGTGCTACAAGGAAGTATTCTTGGACCTTTTTTATACCTTATATCAACTTCAGACTTACCAACTACAGAAAGAACTACAATAGCAAACTTTGCAGATGGTACAGCTATTCTTTCTGCAAATAAAGATCCCTTCTGCGCATCACATTATCTTCAAGAACATCTAAACAAAATCGAAGATTGGAGTCATCGTTGGCGAGTCACCGTTAATGAAACAAAATCAAAACATAACATTTTCACTAAGAAAAGAAAACCGCCCAAAAGTAAAACTAAACAACACAGAACTCCACGAAGCTGATACAATCAAATACCTTGGACTGCATTTGGATAGACGCCTGACTTGAAAAACCCACATCAAAACTAAGAGAAAAGAAGCGCAGCTTTAAGTCCTCAAATTGTCATGGCTAATAAACCATTTAAATATAATAAACCATAAGACGTTCAAAACTGTCCTAGCATAACATAAAAATACAGATTTATAAAACTATAATCAAACCAACATGGACCTATGGTATTGAATTGTGGGGCTCTTCCAGTAAATCGAATCTAGAAATTCTAAAAAGATTCGAAGCTAATACACTAAGAAAACTATGCAACGCACCATGGTACGTGACAAACAAGACGATATACAGAAACCTCGACATCGTCCCGCTGGAGGAAGTTATCGCCACGAGAAGCCAAGCATACCAGAGAAGATTGTACAGCCACCCAAATCACCTCTCAACAAGCCTTCTGGATAACAGTGAGCATATCTATAGACTGAGGAGAGAGAGTATTTTAGATTTGCCATACCGATTTGTAAATAAAATTTTTCAATGTAATAAAAAGTTCACGTCGGAAATGTATCTGTTGACACCATTTGCTCATTGTTCCGATAGGAACAGATTGTAAATTATGCAGAAAAAATCTACATATACACAACATCCTAAAAAACAGAACATGACTTGTCCTAACCAACAAGACCCTGACCACTCTTCACCTCTACTAAAATTAGCACAAAGTGTACCCCGTGACCTCCCCCCCCCCTAAATCCACTCGCCTTCGCTCGCCTGACCCCTCCTCAGACCTCCACTTTTGCTTCACGATCGAAACGATCATTAGCAAAATATATTTTGGATACAGACAACACTTTTAATTTACCATATTTAATTATTAGAAGGTATCTACATCACCGGCGACTTAATTAATTATCCATGATATGTTTATGTGTCGTATGAGGTGTCACACTTTATTTGATAAAAAGTCATTTCATTAAAACTTTTGAAAAATTAGAATATGATATTTTTCTAAATAGCAATGAATGTGCCAACTGCCTCGGCATCTGTGACTAGGACCCGACGTTTCCCAGACAGGCGAGTACTGACTCCGTCAGCGAAAGCTTTCTTTCTTTCAGCTAAGTGTGATGTTATCACAGTGAATTTCAATTGTTTTAATACTTTCATTCAATTCCCATTATGGTGATAGCAATGTATTTATTTATTTATTTGCGTAGAAAACAGTTAAAATCTGTATGTGACGTGCTATGGGGAGAAGTTAATTTGAAGTTACATTTATGTCCAGAAGCAAAACAAGGGATCATCTCAGCATTTGCACAAGGATCAGGGAAACAAGACAAAAACCTGATCGAGATGGGGGTCATTTACCCAGAAACTGAAGTACAATACTTACTACAGGTTCTTCAGAATTATACAATCCAAATGGTAAATATTACATTAAATGACATTGTTAAAATTAATATTACTTTCCTTTTGGATGATCGAGATAGTCTCAAATTGTATAAAGATAATTGTGCAGCAGAAAATATTATACTTGGGACATAAACTTTTTCATCAAATTCAATCGTTTAATATCATCTGGCAAGGTGTTGTAAAATAATGTACATGTATTATATGTGAATTGTTTGTAGTGAGCTGTTGTTACTGTCACCTGTTGAATATGATTACTACGTCAAGTGTTGTAGTTAAAGACAACGGCGTTTGCTGAAAATACATTCTTATCCTTAAGTAAGTCATTTTTGACCAGCCACTGATTCATATGTCAAGAGTCAAGGTAATGGTAAGATACCTACATTGATAAAGAGAGGCTTACTAAAATCACGTGGATGGTATTTGCTTATTATTTGTACAATTCTTTTTTGTAATGTCAAAGACTGGGAGCTATAATGTGTATTTCCCCGAATATTATGCCATATCTCAAGCTGGAATGAACATTTGCAAAATATACAAGACGAGTAGTATGGAGGCTGACTGAATTCGAAAGAATTCTGAAAGCGTAGAATAAAGAACTTAATTTTGTATTAAATTCATTTATATATTTTTTAACATCTGCTTTATTTGCAATTTGTTCTACTCGAACATTCGGCAAATGCAATTGTACATACATTATTGACATGTAAAGAAACCATCATATTCTGGTTCTTTCTAAAAAATGTATTTAACTTAGATTGTCCAATTCAGAGAGGAAAAAAAGACAAGAAAAAACATCACATTGAAATAAGAATAACACTAAAATAAATAAACATACAATAGTGCAAGAATTGTGACAAAAAGAATGATACCTACAGTAACAATTATTAAAACAAGTATTATTTATATCTGTGGTCCAGATCAAGAGGATGTACTCTTTTCAATATTCTTGTCATTGTGCTGTTATCTAAGATGTTTATGGCCAGATGATTAATATGATTTTTGAGTCTGTGTTGGTATTTGTGAGATTTGAGAGTGATTTCCTCTTTAACAGTGGTGATATTGAGATCTTTATGAATAGTGCCGTTTGATACAAACCAGGGAGCATTGCTTAATAATCTGAGACATTTGGATTGAAATTTTTGGATTATTTCTATATTTGAATGTGATGCTGTTCCCCAGAGTTCAATTCCATAAGACCTGTATTGAGTTTTGAGGGTTTGAGTATTGTTTTGTAAAGTAAAATTTTGTTTTCGAGACTTAAACAAGATTTTCTTCCTATTAGCCATATCATATGTCTACTTTTCAGTTCGGTTTCCTTTCTTTTAATCGAAATATGTTTCTTCCAGGTTAGCTTTTTGTCAAGATTTAGTCCAAGATATTTGACGGTGTCTACGTTTTCAATTAGTTTTCCGTTTATTTCTATTCTTGTATTTCTTGTTCGTCTGAGGGTAAATGTAATACATATGGACTTTTTTCATTCACTCTTAGTCTCTAGAGTTTACACCATTTGTTTATAAGCTCCAGGTGATCACTCAATTTTCTTTTTGTCGTTTCTTGGTTTTCGTGCGTAGCTAGTAGGGCAGTGTCATCTGCATATGTTGCAGTGGTGACATATGGGCCCTGAGGTAAGTAAGTGGTGTACAGCGTGTACAAGACTGGTCCAACGACGCTCCCCTGTGGTACTCCTGATAATATTGGATGAAACTGTGTTATTTCATCTCCGAATTTTATTTGAAAAAATTGATCTGAAATAAAGGATCGAATTATATTATAGTATGAATGCCTCAGACATTTCTTGATTTTATATAACAAGCCTTGATGCCACACTTTGTCGAACGCTTGGGCAATATCTAGAATCAAAGGGGAACAATACATTTTATTTGCTAGAGATCCATTGATGGTGACGACTATTCTATGAATTTGTTCTATTGTAGAATGCCGTTTTCTAAAACCGAACTGATGGTCTGGAATTGCGTCATTTTCTCTAAGCAAAGGATATACTCGTATGCGAATTAGTAATAGTTTTTCGAATACCTGAAACAATGAAGGCAATAAACTTATTGGTCTGTACGAGGAAACATCTATTAGATTTTTTCCTGGTTTTGCAATTACAATTAATTGTGCCACTTTCCACCGCGAAGGATAGTACCCGATGCGTATTATTCCATTGAAATTGGATGTTACAAGGGCAATGCGTTTCTTGGCAGATTTTTAAGCATTTCCCCTGTAATACGATCGTGTCCAGGAGCCTTATGATTTGGCAGTAGTTTGAGCCCTGTTGTGACTTCTTTTGTTGAGAAGAATTTAATTGGTAGTGGCATTTGATGGGGACATTCCGGGAATTCTATAATTTCTTTTTCTTCTGAGAGTAGTGCTGAGGGGTATGGCTGAAATGTTTTTACAAAATATTTCGCAAATTCTTCTGCTTTTCTTCGTTTTCTGTTCTATCCCAGCTTCCATCGGTTTTACGAAGGGGGGACAGGTTTTGTTTTAATTTTTTAGTAATTTTCCATAAGGACTAATGTGTATCATTTGAAGATGACAGCTTTTCTATTCTTTCCTGTTATATCCAAAAAAGAACAGTGATTTCTAAAACTGTTTTTTATTACCAAAAGCCAACAAGAGATTCACTAATACAAGCCAGGTCGAACAATACTCCCGGAGATATACCGGGGACGTTGCGATGTTCACTGATTCGCTGCAGGAAAAGTCCGAGTTTGTAGCCGTTCTGTAATACGCTTTACTTGACACCATACACACTCCAGGCCGGCACTTCACACACTGGCTACCACTCGCCGGGCACCGCTCTTATAGCCCGCCCGGGCTGAAAGGTCCGGCGGCCAGCTGCCCGATAAGGGTGGGTTCTCTGGTTCCGGGACTTGGCCGAGCGTGACGGTGCTGCGGCGTTAGTAATCGGCACCCTCTCTTGAGCGGCGCCGGAACCACTTTCCGGCGGCAACTTCAAAGGTGCGCGATCGACCATATCATTTCCTTCATGTCCTCCGAGTGGAATTCTTTTAATTTTCTTGTTAAGAGGCGGGAAGTTCTGTTGAGAATTCATTTGTCGTCCGGGTGATGAGTGCGTTGACAGATCATCTTCATCTGTCTTTTCTCTTTAATCATTTACAGTATTTCTGATGGGTATTTTTTTTAAACACTCTCGTTTCTGGTGTTGCATATACGGTTGACTGTTGAATGTGTTGTATTAAGTATTCAACAGCATCGTCGATATCTTTTGGACATTTTAGACGGACCTTGGCAGTGGTGTAATAGTTAGGCCAGTTGCTATATTCTTCCCAGTTCGTTTTTCTGTTTGTAAGATATATGTTTTCTTTCTTTTTGATTTCAGAAGATCTGGTTGTCAGTATTTCTGGAGAATGATCAGATGACAGAACAAAAGACGGCACTATTGTGTGATAGGTCTGCGCCATTCCCTTTGTGACGAAGATATCCAAGACATCAGGTACCTTGTTACCATCCGTTGGCCAGTATGTGGGATTTTCTGATGAAATTGTTTGGAATTTTAGTGCTGAAATGGCTCCTTCTATAGCGCGTGTTCTTGTAGTTTCCAGTCTTGATCCCCAGAGTTGATTTTTCGCATTGTAGTCTCTTTCAGCAATGAACCTCGGGCCGAGCGTTTTAAAAAACTTGATATAATGATCAGTGGTTATCTTGTGTTTTGGAGGGGAGTATATAGCTGAAATAACGAGCGAACCGAACTTATCATATACTTGTATAGAGGTGGCTTGAAGACAGTCTTTAGCATTATCTTTGTACATATAATGCCTGTTTTTGTTTTAACTATTACTGCTGTGCCTCCGTGAGCTGTCCCATCTGGATGGTTTGTGCAATATACATTGTAGTTAGGTATACGCAGATAGCTTCTTTCTGTATTCTGACGCTAGGAGTATGTGAATATTTTCTTGATATAGAAACACTTCTAACTCTCTTCGATGTTGAAGTATTCCGTTGGCATTCCAGGAGACAATTCGCAGTAAATTACTCATAGTTTCTTCATTATTGCAGTCATGATATTAATTAGGCTGGTGATTTATTCAGCTTGCTTTGCTTAGATGGACTCATTTTTTAAAAAATGATTCTTATATAATGGATATGAGATAATTTTCATATTGTGAAGTCATGGATACTCACAGCGAACACAGACACAGAGCTTTCATTTAACAAATATTACTTCTTCCAATAACGCGGCTGTCCGATTACTTAATAAGTAATATCATCCGTCACATTCGCGAGGTACGACAGCAGCTGTCGTGACGACCTTTCCGAAGGGTCCTTCTATCTCGACTTCTGCTACTTGGAGATTGCGTGCTGAGGCATCCAGTGGCAGAAAACTCCACACGCTTTCTCCCGTCAAATTCTTGTCACTGATGAATTTCTCGTTTACAATATCAAACGACGCGCCTGAGTCCCTCGAAAATTTCCCGGCTATACCGTTAATTCTGCCCTCACTCACGTGCGGTAAAAGCAATGCAATAGCCGTTTTGTTCACCACACGATTTATCCTTTCCGCCTCGCGGCGCAGCGGGTACTCACGCATCATGTGATCGCCCGACCCACAACTGTAACATGTCCGCTTGCCTGGCTTCTCATAAGCGGCCCTGACATCGGTTTTCTTACCGGCTGATTTCCCCTGAATATCAAGTGATTTTGATATCGGCTTGCTAGCGCTTGCTACATGTTCCACTGCGGCTTCCGATTTCCTGCACAGTTTAAATGTGGACCGTTTCCAGCCTGCCCTATTATTTTCATAAGTATCTAGCTTACGAGATAATTCCAGAGGTACGTTAAATTCCCCCCACTCATCAATAAAATGCTCTTTGATTTCGATAGGCACTCGGCGTTTCAGTTGAATTCCGTTACAATTAAATTCATTAATTCTTCAAACGTATGGATGTCTAATCCAGCTACCCATTCTTTACAATAACTTTGCAACTCCCTCGCGTATAAATTCCAGGTAATATTTGCGGCTTTTACATGTTTCGTGAACAATTGTCGAAACTTCTCGGCATTGAATCTATACATTTCCAATAGCCTATACTTTAATTCGGCATATTCTGTCCTCCTACCTTGCCCTTCTAAGGTAAGCGACGCATTTATCTGATGTGGGAGCAGTCCCACCCACTCTTCTTCTGGAATTTCTAACTGTTCGGCCTGACTTTCGAACACACTCAGAAATGCCGTTATATCATCGTTTTCTCCTTTGGATCGACTCATAACCTGATTTAATCGGATCTGAACTTTACCGCTCGATTCAGGCTGCGGACTAGCTTTAGTCACCTTTTCACCCCGTTCTATCCTAAGTTTTTCTAATTGAAACGCGAGTTCTGCATCCCGTTCGGCTCTTTCCCTCTCTCGTTCTTTTTCTAATTTGCGTTCGGCCTTCTCTTGTTCTTTTTTATCCTTATGGGCCTGAGTAATTTCTTTCACAAATTCCTCCTCGTAATCAGGATGATCCTCTATCAATTTTCTTAACACAGCTAAAGTTTCCCCACCTGTGACTTCGAGTCCTAATTCCTGTGCCACGTGCACTACACACTCTTTCCCGAATCTCGGTAAGTAAGCCATAATTAAAACCTGAACTGAGCTTAACAATGCAGATAACTATACTTACGCCGGATCCTTGCTGAATTTGTGATTCTGTCAAAGCCGGGTGGCCTCGAGACGTCCGTCCTTCCTTCCCCGTCCTTCCTTTCTGTCCTTCTGGCGTTGTAGTGGTGGCTTAGAAGTCTGGCTCGCTGATTCTTGGCTCCCGTGCGGTTGTAGCGTAATTATGTCTATCCATCGACACTCCCGCCCCACGCACTGGCCCACCCACGTTACCACCAATTATGCCTATATTTGATTGGTACTATGCTCTTCTCCGTAGTAGTTGATTACCGATACCACCGATTATGTCTATACCACCTATGTGCACTTAGCTCCTCCCCGCGTGAGATTCGATTACCGCTGCCACCAATTATGTCCATCCGTCTGTGACGTCATGGATACTCACAGCAAACACAGACACAGAGATTTCATATAACAAATATATTTATTAACAAAGAAAACACAACAAATATTTACAATTAATTTCCTTCTTACACCCTAGCTCTGATAGACCTACTATACCCTGATCGCTGGAGCGATCCAAACCCGATTGATGATCGGTTTCGATTGTGCCATTCGCCACTCCTACTTCTGAAGCGCGCACAAAGCGTAGCTTCCGTGACCGGATGTCACACTAGGACACAAAGTCCGTACTGGTGTACCAACTGATGGTTTGCGTTGATCGCAGGAGCGATCTTACCCGATTGAGAATCGGTGTGAATCGTGGTACTCAACCACTCCTCACTTCGGAGCACGCGAACAGCATCGCTGCCACGTGACCGCAGTCACCCAAGGACACAAAGTCCTCCACAGGCTCGTCAACTCGTGACTTGCCTGGCCAGCCTGGGCCGCATATGCACCGTCGTGGCGCCAAGTTTTGTGCACTTGCACGAGGTTCCTCCACTGTCTCCAGAACCCACCCACTGGCGTTAATTCTGCCCCCACCGCTGTTCTAACAATTAAGGGTTTCTAAAAACCGGAAGACCCCAAAGCCTTGTGTCTCCCGTTTCCGCGTTCTTGCTTTACGGAAAAACCTTTCTCTCCTTCCTATGGTGAGGGGTTTCCTCTTACTAATCCCTTACCAAGCGTCCCCAAATAGATGCCACGAGGCACGCTGGCTTTAATACGTTACAATATGATACATTTTTATTATTGATTTGCGAATGTTGGGTCATTTGTGCATATAAGAGCTTCTACCTGTTCCTATGGTTTGATTACTTGTTCGTAAACTTGAATTGTTACCTTCAGTCATGATTTGCGTAGAATTTCTACTGTATTGTCTTTGACTAGAATACTTGCTGTTACGAATTTTTTGATAGACTTCGCAGCCTTTTTAATTTGCTGGATGGTCACGGCTACAAAGAGCACATGCAGTTGGAGTGTCTCTCGTTTTAGTACAGATTCGACTGTCATGATTCTTTTCACATTTGACACAGCTATACGGAAGCGTGCAGTAACGAAACTGTGCTCGTAGGACTGACATCGCTTGCATTGTATTATTTCTCATTTTTTACACGGTGGTTCAACACTTATTTTTGCATGTAGTAAGTATTCGACGTCATATTTTTTTGTTGTTACTTTGAGGTTATAAGTCCACAAAAAACATTGATAGAGGTGCTTTTGTTAACCGATGCTTGATATTATGAATCTGTCTTACCTTGCGGCTTGTGCTTCTATAGCTTCTTTAAGTTCCATTTCGTCTGCTGATGGGTGCACATTTTTTAACACTACCCGAAAGTATCTTTCTGGTTTTAACTGAAATGTATAATGAGCAATATTTTTGAGATTCAGATGTTTAACAAGCTTTCGATAAACATCCGGTGTTTGAGGTACGATTTTGACATTGTTCATTGTTATTTTGGCTTCATCTGATCAGGATTTTGATTAGTTTATCATGAAAGTCTTCATTCTTAATGACTTCTTTAATCGATTGATCATATCGATAATAACTCTAAAGCCTGTATGAAAATAGGCGGAACGTTCCAGATATTGAGTTACATTCTTCTTGTCAAACTGCCCTTGGTTGTTCGATATCATTGATATGCTGCAGAATATCAAGTGAGCCTTCTAAATTTTTTATCAACAGAAGATGCTCATGCTTGTTTTTTATATAGAACGGGCACCGTCATCTTTCACATTGGTCGCTTAAGTCATTATGGAGTTTCAATCATTATCGTCTTATATTTGTCGACACAGCCGGACTATTTGCCATGAGCTGCTCAGGGTTGAAGCCGTTTCCTGCGTTGTAGATGCTTGGCCGTTAGTTGCCGTAGCTTCTAACACGGTAGATGTGATTTCTTTTTCACGCAGATAAGGCTGTATTTGGAATTGTAAATGTTGGTTCTGTTGCACTAATTGAAAGTGTTGTTTCAATTGTTGATGTTCATGCAATAACACTTGATGCTGTTGCTGAAGGTTCTGTGTTAGGTCACTGTATTCTAAAGTCGATCCGTTCTTATTGTTGTCAACGAATGCTTCACTGTTTTCTTGGTTATTTAGTATTTCTGCTGATTGTGTCATTAGTCCTCCGAAGGGGACGTGGTCAGTTAATATTATTCACTTCACTATATATGAGCGGTATTGATTTGCAATAGTTCTTGATTCACCACTGTTCACAAGAGAATGCAGTCACCTTTGTTCACAAATAAAAGCGGTCACCACTGTTTCACAAGTAAATTTGAAGGATAACGAGTTGAAAACGTTCTTGATTCACAACTATTAATTCATTTATATGCTTAGTTCCATTTAAGGTTTGACTGAATAGAAAGATTTAAAAATGATGTTACATTAACATCAGTCAATTGCACAATGTTCATTTTCAGTGGAGTGCAGAGCTGTTTATTTGAAATAGAAAACTGCATTGACACAGATTTCTTTTCATTTACTAATAGTTGTTATAACGGAAACGAATTGAAACATCTGATATGGTAGTATTTCAGGCTTCTTTCTTGCAAAGAATATTCGTATCATCAGCAAAGAGACTTGTTCTTCCGATTCTAATTGTCGAGGGCATATCGATTACGTATAGTAGGACGATAATAGTGCCTAAACTCGATCCCTTCGGGACTCCACATGCAACTGGTAAAGAATAGGAAAGGTGAGTACATAATGTTCCATTATTCCAATTAGGTATTTCTACTCTCTGAAATCATTGTTAAAGGTACAAACATAACCAATCTAGAGCAACACCACGAATTCCATACGAAGATAATTTTGGAAGTAAAATGTCAAGATCAATGACATCAAAAGATTTTTAAAAATCTATGTATTCCAATAGGTGCTTCGTTTTGACCCATGGATGAGGCGATATCTTTAAGTAAAGAAAATATGACTGTTTCCGTACATTTTGATTTTCCAAACCTATGCTGACAATCTGAAAACGCGTTGTGTTTACTAAGAAAGGTTTCTATTCGAACGTAAACATGTCGCTCTAATATTAAAAAACAACACACAAAAGAGAAATTGGCCGATAATTTTGAATTTAATTTTTGATGACTTTTTTGAAAAGCGGCTTAATCTTAGCTGTTTTAAAAATATCTGGAAAAATTCCTGTGCACAAAGATACATTAAATAAGTGAGTTAACAAGTGTATAATGGCGAGCGCAAAAGTCTTTAACAAACAATCCGGAAATACTTCTAAACCAGTCAAATAATTATTTTTTAGTCTACCAATTATTTTGAGAATTTAGTAGATAGAAGTTTTGAAAACGAACATCGTATCTAAAAGTTTTGAGGAAACGTCTGAATTTTGTGGCTAAAGACTCTTAGTGAGATCGGCAGCAATTCTTGAAAAGTATTGGTTGAAAAGACTAGCCACTATTGCCGGATCGTTCACATTTCTATCGTTATCTTCTAAAACAACATTCTCTACAAGGTTTCTAGTTGATTTGGTCGACTAGGAAAGTAGAGGAGGTAACCTTGAGATACGTCACGATGCATAGAAATTAAAGAAAGAATTCGTTGTTTTTACGAGATGTCCTAATCCCTTGTGTTATCCAAGAATTGCTTTTGCGTGAAATACTAAATTTTATGTTTGAAGAGGAAAGCAAGTGTTAAAATGAAATAAAAGCGTTGAAAACAAAGAATTATATTTGTCCTTTGTATCAACAGTATTGTAAACCGCACCCCATTGCTATTGTAGCAAGTAATTGATAAATAATTTTATTTTTGTGTTGGTAAATAATCTACTCATAAGTGTATTATTTATTGTGTTAGTGTTTGCATTTTATAATGGTAGGAATTTGTGCATCGAGATCACTGTATCCTAAATCCTTTTGTTTTAATTTCATTTTGAGCAGTCGTTTTGTTAATTATTATTTCCTTCTTTGAATTTAGTGTGATCCGTGTAGGTAATATCTAAACTGAAGGAATGGATTAAATTTAGAAACTGCTCTTTCTCGGAATATTCGACCTGAAAATCAATTTTTAAATGTCCGCATACAATGGATTCAAAATAGCGATAACTGGTCTTGTTTAGTGTTCTCTCCAGGTTTTTTAAAAACATAATACATAATTTAAGCTGGTGATCTCTTTGTTAGAGGCCTATAGATGCAAAGTAATATAATTTTTAGCGTATGAAGATGTACCACAGATATTTCAAAAACATTTTAAACAGAAAACATTTAATTCCGTCAATCAGATAGAATCGATATTATTTCTAATGTCCAAGAACCTCCATATGCATAACCTTTATGTGATTCCTTTTCTGTTCAATAATAGCCTGCGAGGTAAAAGTTTGGAATTTGGAGAATGCTAATTTCATTATGAAATAACCAACGTTCTGTAAAGAAAATGACATTCATTTGATTCAAATCGCTCTGTAGGACTGCTTCGATAAACTCTGTTTTATTTGAAGAGGATTGAACATGATGGTGCAGTATATATATGTTTTGCAAGTACCTACACGGATGTTTTTCTACTGTATCTGGCTGCTTGTTATATGTTTACTACATGTGTACCTCGAGTGCGTGATCGAAGGTTGTGGTATTGAGACATCAGGTGTAGGTGAATTGGTAGTAGGAGTGGAAGAAATGGGACAAGGATCAGGGGAGGAGGTAAGAGGGTTTGAAATATGGGTGGGGGTAGACGACGTAAGGAAAGTGAGAGGGATGGATTTTTGGCAGGAGACTGTGTAGAACTGGAGTAAATAATGCGTTGCGCAAGCGTGTTGCCAACTTTTCCAGCAAGGTTCATGTGGAGACCATGCCGGGTGAAGTGTTTTGCTGAGAGAAAATTAATTTCAAAAAGTGTAACATTAGTTTATCTCAGTTGCAGTTTTAATTGTTGGTTTCAGTGCTTAATTTCACTGCATCATGTTGGTCTGTTGTACCAGATGGGCAGAGTCGAGACTATAATGTTAGTATTTTGAGTAGCACGTTGTAATTTGCTTACATGTTGTTCAGGTGTAAAGTTATCGCCCAAATTAATGTCATTCTGGTTTCCTATGATAATGACTGCTTCCTGATTGGTCAGTCCTCGTGTAAGTATCCAACTCTGCAGTCTCGTCTGCAAACCTCCCGCTCGGTTTAAAAATACATGAGACTGAGTGGTTGGAGGGTAACTTCCTACTGAGAATTGAAGAAAGATGGCGGCTCTGGCTATCAGCTAAAATAAGTACTTGTTTTTTAGGCTCAGTAGGAATGTCTTTGTTTTCAAGTGGGCTAGGATGCGCAGCTTTACGTGTTTTGGTTTTGCGCATCCTAGCGTGTTTGCGTTGGTTTGTGCACGTATTTGTCTGTAATGAGAAGGGTTGTGAAGATCAAGAAGGCGAGGAAAATCTGTTTCATAATCTAAAACACTAAATTTGTTTTGAGTTGCGATTGGATGTGGTGTCTGGGTCTTTTTGCGCAGTCACGGGTGCACGGTTGGGAAGATTCGTAGTGTTGCCATCTTGTAACCAACCGTTTCTATAGACAACGACCTCTTCCAACCTTCGGGAAATGTTGATCTGTATATATGAAATATTTTCTATTTTAAGTATGTGTATTTTTTAACGCACAAAACAATTCTGCCCATGAGTTCAGAGTATTGTTCTCTACTCTTACAATTAGTTCAAGTATAAGTACTATTGTATTTATTGTAAATATTTTATAATATATATTCATACTTTCTTATTTCAATACAACTGCGAACGTGGATAATGATGAATTACTAAACTCTTTTTCCGGCATTTACATGAATCCTTTCAATTTCAATTATCCATTGAACGATCATTCAAACGAATATTATAATGAAGCAAAAAATAAACAAATATTGTAAAGCGTACTTCTTCATGTAACTTTCTATCTTTGAAATGTACGAACTGACAATTGTTAGACATTTAAAATGTATTTTCATTTCGAATTTACAAAAACGGATGGAAAAGGATCATATTGGATATTTTAATGCACGAGTAGCCTACGAATATGTCTAAAATTATTCAGAATATTTGCAAGTATTCGAGACACATGACTTTTAGTACTAAATACCAGCCAATAGTATCAAATTGACGTAGCATATGCGAGTAAAGAGAATAATTTTACAACTTATTGCATAAGTTATCTTTCTCATCAGGTCAAGACAATTACACGAAAAATAAGATTAAAACAAATGCTATGCCGCATGTGCGAAACATTCTGAATTGAAAAAATGCATTAAAGTGCGAAACGTGATGCATGGTGCCAGTGACGCATCATAGCCTGGCGAGCGCTGAGAAGAGAGAACTCAACCTTCAAAGCTTTCAACACTCCATCACGGTCAGAGATATCTTTTTCATCACACGTAAAAATTGTGGACCAGATTTATCTTAACCAAACCATTGCAAATTAGCAGCTGTAGCAATATCAATGAAATCCGCAACAGCCATCGTCCTCTCTTCTATCACATTTTCATTTTCGAGATTGCTTCTCTAATAAATTTGCATATTTTAAACTGAAACAGGCTAGCATATTTAGTTGCTAGATTAAGTTATCTATTTCCCTTCACTAAACCAAGAATATTCTACCTATATCAACCCCGAATACGAATGTAAAAAGACTCGAATAGTACAGCACATCTTAATTCATGTGAGAAGTAGTGGAACACGCAATATAGCGCAAAAATTACTAAACGTTTCAAAAAATTTGCATCACCTAATTGAATGATCTAAAAGTGGAGAAAAAATTTTAATTGAAGGAAAAATCTCTTTCTTCAATTCTGTAGTTATAAGAAGAATTTTTTTAAACTACAGTTTAACTTGAAAATCGGGCCTTTGCCACCTTTATTAGTGTATTTTTCTATATTCTTTCAAAAAATTTAAAGAAAAAAATTGGAACCGTTTTTGAGAAAATATTGAAAATGTTGATTTTTAAAAAGTACCCAGAAATTTCGAAGAATGTTTTTCAAAATATAAAAACTTCTTCTACGCGAACCAGATCGACAGGGGTTTCTTCAATTTGGAAAAAAATCCTACGTATGGTTTAGGCGCTAAAGGGGTTCACAGTCGAACGAACAGACGGACGATTTGCCGTCAATTACTTTTTTCGGTATCGAGGACCCTTAAAGCATGTATTCTGCCAACACCACGTGTTAGAGGATTTTTCCCCTTAAAGTAGAAACTGAATTTATCCGCTTCTTTGTTATCAAGGTCCGGCAATGAATACTATTCTGCAGAAAATCCGTCGTGTTTTTGCGCAGCATTACACAACTTTATACACTGTATATACGCACGTATGCGAGAACGCGGTTGACCGCACCGTAATTACCTTTCTTATTGAGGCAATATAACTTAATCACATGCCCAAGCAAGTGAGTTGCAGGAATGTAACGAGTAGATTATGCAATAGAAAGTAGGACAATAACATTCTCTTTCGAGTTAAACATTCTCTTTCGATGGTGTATCGTCAACAGTATTCTGAGGATGAAACACATATCAACAACAATATCACAAAAAACATTAAAAAATGTAGTCCATCAGTCTAACATCTCACATAAGTCGGGAGTGCAGCAGAGGAGCGCAATAGAAAGATTCTGCGACGAGCGATGTGACGTGCGGCTGCTGCCCACGACCGCGCTGGCGCCGTCCGCGTGTCACTCGCCCCGCACCCGCCCCCTTCCGGCGAGTGCCCCTGACCCCGTGCAGGAGCACGCCTCCCGCTCCCGCATCTCCCCCGTCGCCATCTATATCCATGCGTCCCGCACACGCGCACGCGTCTGCGACAACCCCCGCGACCCCGACCGCCCCCACGATCGTCTTCCATGCGCCGCTACCCTTCCATCCCCTTTCCCGCTTCTTCTCTCGCTCGCTCCCGCCATCATTCCCGCGTTTCCTCGCCGCCCGGCCCCGTCTACGCGCTTCCCCGACGCCCGCGTCCGAACACCCCACCCCGCGCTCCCGCCCCTTCCTCGTCGCGTACGCGACCGCGCAGGCGACAGCGACTGCCTCCGCGGCCGCCCGCGTCCTCGCCCACTCACCCCCGCACCGCCCGCGGGGACCGGTCGCGGACCCCACCGCGCCCCGAAAGCTCTCGCCCAGAAATGATTGATACGGCTATGGAAAGAATGCAAATACAACCGCTTGGCCCGTCGCGGGGCGCGGGGCGCGGGCGCTGCGTCGGGCGGCCGGGCCTGGTATGCGGGGTCTCGGGCAATGATATATGCTCGTTATCTCGCCAGAGAGGGGGGTCCCGTGTTCCCACTGCGCCGTCGGAGTCGCTTTTAAGTGATTCTCCCCACCGCGTTGCGCGCAGTACAATCGCTGTCAAATTGGATTGAACCCACCCGCGGAGGTCAAGTGGGCGAAATGCCGCCGTCACCGCTCCGCCCCGCCGACGTCACCCGCTGCCGGCCGCGCCCCACGAAGACCCCCCCCCACCCGGCCGCACGGGTCATGATCGTACGTCGTCGTGTCCCCATTTCTCGTCCCGTCACGCGGCCTCTCCCGACTCCCACCCGCCAGCCGCTTCGACCAGGCGCGGCTGCTCTCTCGTCTTTATTTCGGGGAACAGCCCATCCCGGGAATTGTTTCAGCTGTTATCCTTTGTGGTCCAGTTCCCCATTTACCTACTTCTCCAAATTACACGCATCCTGTTGATATTTCCGCAAACGGGATTAATTAGATCCTGTAATTGTGACACGCCCGAGAACGCGCGATGGACCTTACGGATTAAGCGCTCCACATCACGTAGTCTCCGAACCTAAAAGCCATGTAATTAATCTTGAAGTGGCTTAAACGCTGCTTCAGTCCGTCTTGAGTAGCAAACAAAGAGCCCGTCCGAATATTTACGGGACTCTTTCTTCATCTATTTATCATCTCCCGCCGTGCCTTCTCCTCTACCTGCGGCCTTGCGGAGTGGCGTGGCGCGGCGTGGCGCGGCGTGGGAGGGTAGAGCTGGAATCCAAGACATTGTGTGGCCAATGCTAAAGCAAGTGCATACACGATGACAACAATATGATAACGATAAAAACGTCTGCGATCGTTATTTGCTGCAAACATGCCTTATTAGTCTATAGTATTTAATCTGTACAACTGTTAGTGTTCCAGTCCTGCGAGTCGTTCATGTAATTCAGCATTCACCCTCAAAAGGGCAAACGATACGCAACATTTATTACACGAGTACATGAGACGTGTAAACGAATAACTTTCTGTTTATATACTAGAAGTACCTGTGCCTGAATAGTAAGTGTACATTTTTCTAAATGTGTATGATTAGTCTATATCATGAAAACACACTTGATTCAATTATTAGCCTATAATGTATGTGCCATTCCATTCTGATCATCTTCGCCCTTAATGCCTATAGCATCGTATAAATTGTTCAGAGTATAAGTAAATTAAGTGTGTTAATTTGCTTATTTGAAGTTGTGTGCTGCTTAAGTTGGAAAATTCTCCAATTTTAATATCTTTTGGCCTGTCTTTTTGTACTTTTCAATGTGTTTTGTGTTCGTTGAGCAGTTCTCATACTAGATATTTTAGGTCATAGAGCATCTTACAGATATAAATATCGTGTTATTTAAACTCAGCAGGACGCATGCGTATATAAAATAAGATTTCAGAAATTAATGAAGTTCATTTTGATATGTTCCTTAAGTTGATTTTTGAACAATAGAGACTAATAAGAATTATCTGAACAAGAGAAGAAAAACATTAATAAAGAAAATGACAATATGGTAAGTTGCACACTAATTAAAATATGGTATATACAATTATAATTATGAATTATGTATATGAAATACGAGTGCACTATGAGTAAATGACTTTGTGTTGGAATTATTTTTATTTTATATTTATTGAATTCATATTATCAGCATTTTGAAATAACTTCAGCCAGTAATTCGCCTAATATCTAAATAAGTCTAAAAACAAGTACAGAAATGACGAAATGTTTAAATGTGAATGACAATATAAGTTGCAAACTGTCTGAACAAAGTAGGCCTATCATATAATAAAATGGCAAGTATTAAAGATATTTAACCATCAGAAGTGTCTGCTAATTCTTTTCAGATACTGAAATATTCGCTAATTTAATTAATATGTTTACGTTACTTCTAATTGGAAAATGTAAAGAGATTTCAATATGTATTTATAATGGACTGTGGTGTGAACCATCAAACTTAAAGTATCTGATAAAAGGAACGCAAACATACATTCCTAATGCGTAATGCGCGACAAAAGAAGAGAACAAGCCGAAAGAAAGCCTCTCGCCGAAAGCGTGTCAGGTTTGAGCCGGGCCGCCCTACAGCGTTTGAGGACAGCACATGAAATTGGCGAGATGCGGAGACAGAAAACCGGGGAGACAAGTGCTTCCCACATTATCATATACTGTGATGGGAGACACAAAAATTAAACAAAGTATCTGACGGAGCAGACGGAGACCTGATGCCAACCGTAAGTTAGTGTGTGTGTAGGAGGGGGAGGGGTGAAAACGGTTAATTTACTATCTCATGAGATTACATTTACTCTCTATCAGAGTTTATATTTTTCGCTGAACGTCTAGGCCGGCATGCTAGCGACTCGTTGGCGGTGGGCAATTTGCATTACAATACAGATCTAAAAAAAATAATTCTAGATAAATGATTTTAGGTTAGTTTGTCTTGTTTGTTTAGATCCTTTTTTGCGGGTAAGTGTTCTACTTTTAATGTTTTCCTGCCCGATACCCAAACTGGGTAGATGATTTTATTGATGTGAAATATTTATTTTGTGCTTCATTAATGAGTGGCAGAAGGGTTCTGGGGTTCGACGTTTTAGCACCTTCATTTATTCATTCAGGTTTGAAGGCAACAAGAATCTGTTTTGTTACTGGAAACACTGCTGCTATTGCATGCCACTAGGAAATCAGTGTCGGCGTTATCATGTGGCTCTCAAACGTCAAGCACAAAGAAGTTAGGTACAACGTATTATATCGTATTATTGTATTCAATGTAAAACTTTGTAGGTACTTGTTCTATCAGTGATGGGATAAGTAAATAATCGTTGTCAAAACATATACGTTTTTTGGAAGATTATTTCCTTCTCCCATTGTGGATTACGACTAGATATCTGCTACCACCACGGAATTTGTTCTATAAGTGTTTTACTCCACGGATACAGTAGAGACCGTCATATTCAGTTCTTAATCAAATCAACACAAGTCGAAGAGATAAATATTAGGAATTTGCCTACTTCTCGAACCATAAATTTCTCAGGTACCTGTCATTTTTTTACATTTTGTACGTGAGTTTTCAATTGTCTGTTTCGCTACGTATTGGCGACACCAACAACTATTGAGTGTGAAGTGTGATGGGGCTGTCAGGACCAAACTTGCTTGGTGATGAATTGCAGTATTACAGAGACTCAAGTGTTTAACCTCTTCATCTGCAGACATTTTGTACGTATTTTCATGTCGGAACAACACTAAAAATGAACGTTGTTAAATCATGCTTATATAGCTCGGTACAGTGAAGCTACGATAGTTAGTATTTATATAAAAATACGTTGGACAATAAGAGTTGCGAGCACTTTTTTTTGTAAAAAGTGAAATTTGAAGGCGTAGCCTCATCACCCCCTCTCAGAAGTCCGTATCAAAATGACACATGCAGAGAGATTAGGTTAGGTTAGGTTAGGAGGTATAGTATTAATAGAAATGTGTAACTGACACGCCACGTCCCTCACTAGACTTCGAAAATTCCCGCCACTCTGATACTTGTTTTTCCATTCATACCCGGAATTCCTCGTTACCGTGAAGTATTCCACCTACCCTAGACACCATTGGCACTTTATTTGGCGAAAGTCAAAAAAATGCTTCGAAACAGTTCGTACTTGGGACTTTATCAATTCATTTTGAATTTAGTGAACCTGGTAATTCGCGAATTAGCCAAATTCTGGTGTTCCCTTTAACATAAACTTCCGGCTGCGTTCCTGTGTTGGGATAATTCTATGAACCCGACAGTACAACGTTCGAACAAAAATTTAATTATTTTTTGGAAAATTTAAGTTTTCCTTTTCAATGCCAGAGGGTTTTCATTATTTTGCATCCACCCCGTCAATTATTAACTGACAAAATTCTTAGGCAAAATCGGGAAAAGAATTCTCGTTCCTGCAAACATATCATAGTATATTGTAGTATTATTTTATACTATACCTAAAAAAGCGTAATAACTTCTCTGATTTAATTGTTATTTTAATATAATGTAAAGTCTTATTTTTAATGTTCCATTGTCTAAAAAAAATTAAATGTCAGATAACGCTATTCGGCACATTTCTCGTACAATGTTTTTCCAATGTGAGTATATGAATGAATACTTTGAGAGGAAAATTAGTCATTGTTTACCATTCCAAAAATTGAACACATACAATTGAAACACACACAATTATCATGACTCAAGAGGCTGCATTAGTACGAAACTTCAGAGTGAACTAACTCATTGAGAGTAAACAAAGAGGGAAAAGAAGGATGAGCAACGTCAGGCGGTGAAAAAATTAAGCAACTGACACAGTACTGTGTCAGAAGAAGATCAGATTACTCTTAGTCCGAATAACATTTAGTTTGGTAGAAAGTATGTATCTTATTTACTATAAAGCCAAGTTGTTGTTTATTTAATTCGTTCTACAGAGACGCACTGGTCTCCAAGCTCCTTGGGGGGCGTTGAGCGCTTTACGCTTGGAGTAATTAATCCTCTATTAATTGCGCGGGAGTAATCCTCCATTAAATCGACATGTCTCGTCTCGTCGTCAGTTAGTTGTCAGGAGGACCGCCAGGTAGCATCTCCGCGTATGCGCGGAAACTTACAAATATTCGGTCATTGATGAATGTGAAACCATCTCGAACGACACAATGAAAGAGAGAATTCTTAGGGAGTATTACAGAAGAGTGCGACTCATCCTGCAGTCCGCCCTGAACTCCAGAAATAAAATATCTGAAATTGGTAGTTTGGCGTTGCCTGTAGTTGAGTACAGTTTCAGACTCGTTGACTTGACTGATCAAAATATTCCAATCATGGATCGAAAAAACAGAAAACTGAAAACAATGCGTCATGTCGACCACCCTCGAGCTGATGTACATACACTTTTGTGTCACGTAAGGAAGGAGAAAGGTGCCAGACAAATTACAGTTTCCTGACACAATAGTCGGGATGAGAAAGTATGTAGACAGTCATGAAGATGACCCTCTAATTAGGCAGGTCATGAAATCTGACCGAAGAATGAGAAACAGAGGCGTTGTTAGCATAGCAAGAAGTATTGCAAAGAAAAATATGCAAGACACGGAGAATAGCAACACTAAACTTCTGATGCTATTTAACATGAAATGAGAGACAGATAAAATCGAGACAAAACGCTCCATGAACAATATCTAGAGAGAATGGGCCAGGTGAAGATTAATAAAGATCAATAATTTATGTGACTTAAAAGGGAAGGAATGAAGCCAGAATAGGAAGCAGTTCTCATATCTGTTCAGGATCAGGCAATGTCTTAAATACAAGTGTTTGGAAATCGAGATCAGCCGCATGTGAAGTGTAAAAGCACAGATCGTAACAATAGTCATCGGAGCTCTGGAATTTGTTCCGCAGAGTTTGTGTTAGAACTTGGCTCAAATCCCAGGTCATTCAAAAGAGTGAGAAGAGCAAGAAATTTCTTTATTTGGAACAGCCCACATTTTGCGCAAAGTGTTGTAGAGGCACTGACAGTAATTAGATCTGCACTTTAGGTAGCTGCTTGCAACCTGAAGTAGATTTTATATTCAGCCAACTCATAATATCTTAATCGTGATGTACATAAATAATAATAATAATAATAATAATAATAATTATAATAATTATAATAATTATAATAATATATCGGGGATGAGCTTGGTCGTAGCTCTTGTCTAGTAGAAGACCACAACAGGATGGTTGAAACACTGGACGAAACATAGGTGGGCACAATGATGGAAAAGCTGAAAACAACGGTTCAAATGTAGATGAAAACACAGATAGAAACACGCATCAAAAATAGGGTAACACACGTCGAAACACAGGTGGAAACACAGGTCGAAACAAAGGTTGAAACACGTCGAAATAATAGTCAAAAGTCAAAAACATACGTGGAAACACAGGTCAAAACACATGTCGAAACACAGTTCGAATTGAAGGTATAATCACAGGTGGAATCGTAAGTGGAAACACAGGACAAAACACAAGTCTAAACACAGATAGAAACACAGGTCGAATCACAGGTGGAAACACATGTGGAAATACAAGTCTAATCATAAGTCGAGATCGAAACACAGGTCAAAACACAGAGCAAATATACACTAAGTGATCCAAAGTATCCAGACATGTGGCTAAAAATGACTTACCAATTCGTGTCCAGTAATGCTGGAATTCAATAGGTTATTGATCCACGCTTAGCCTTGATGACAGCTACCACTCTCGCAAGCATACTTTCAATCAGGTGCTGGAAGGTTTCTTGGAGAATGGCAGCCCCTTCTTCACCGAGTGAGGAGAGGTATCAAAATAGGTTGGTGAGGCCTCGCACAAAGTCCGCGTTCCAAAACATCATAAAAGTGTCGCATAGGATTCAAGTCAGGACTCAGTGTAGGCAAATCCATTACAGGGATGTAATTGTTGGGTAACCACTCCGCCATAGGCCATGCAGTATGAACAGGTGCTCGATCGTGTTGAAATATGCAGTCGACATCCCCGAATTGCTCTTTAAAAATGGGAAGCAAGAAACATTAACGTAAGGGTGTGCCATGATAGTGTCACACAGAACAACAAGGGGTGCAAGCCCCCTCCATTAAAAATATGACCACACCGGATCACCATTTTGGACGTGTTCGGATACTTTTGATCATATAGTGTATGTTCTAGCACCAGTACAAGAAAACCTTGAACATAGATGAACATGACAGAATTTTCTGAATTGGATATATTAAGTTAGCGGGGCAAGAATATGCTTGGAATACAATGTTTTAAGTTCTGCTTCTACATACTTTTAAGTACGGTTTTCAACGTTGGGTATGCTGTAGAATAATGTGCAAATATTTCTGGCAAACAAACATAAGTGGACCAATTATAATCAATAATACTAAGGAGTCCACGGTGAAAGTTGAAATCAATCCTTACACTAAGAAGGAAAACAGAATGGGATGCATTCAAACTACGCTTTTTCGCACACGAAATGTTGACCACGGGTGCAGTAGTTATAAGCTTCTATGTATCATGAGAATACAAATTCGGGCTTACGAAAGGTCCTATAAAGAGCCTCGCATGGGAAAGGGCGATCTGACGGAGGCAGGCTTTGTAGCGCCGTCGCCGCAGAGCAAAGAGACGAAGAGACAACGATGCTTATTAATTGTTTTCGGGGTGACGGCCACGCCTCATTAATAAAGCCGTACGAAGGAATGGAGTCACTATCTCAGGGGACTCCAACTTCTTCCCACAGAAAACTAGCACTCAGTAAAACATACAACTGCAAAATATAATACCAAGTTGTTGCGCAAAGCATTTGAAGTGGTTTGTTTCTGTGAAATCCCTTTTCAATTTCACTAATTGCACATTTTTTATGCATATTACTACGGTCATTTGTATAAAAAGGCGAAGTCGTATTCCATGGCAAGATAGATTTGTAGG